>JARQOD010000002.1:163415221-163555320 GCA_033576555.1 Oophaga sylvatica
CTGGTGATGTGGCAGCTCCAGGTTGTCCCATGGGCGATGTCAGCGTGAGTCTTTGGGTGGAGCTTTGGGTTTAAAAGGTTCTTAGTGACGCCCACGGGTGCGTTAGTATCATTTATCGTTGGTGTGTGTGAGTGGATACGCTCTGTATGCATGTGTGTGTGTTGGTTATCTCCTGAGTTTTTAGCCAGTTAGGGTTTTTTCTTCCCTCTTGGCTTAGCATCTGTTTCCTATATGTGTTTGGTTAGCACAGTGGAGTTACAGAACAAGATCCAACCAAAGAGCAGTGCTCCCCTGTGAAGTCAACAGGGTTATGTAGCTAGCGTCAGTTATTTAGTTTTTTCTCTTGACTCAGCATCTGTTTCGGCCATGTGTGCGATTGGCATGGATTAGGTATAGAGTGAGCTCAACTCTTTAGCTCTACCTCTCTGTGAAGGTAACAGAGCTGAGTACTGTGCGTTCTGTTCATACTGCCTGGAGTTAGCGCAGTCGTATTAAGGTGAACACTTGCTGTATAGTTCCGTCATTGTTCACATTAGCAGCAGGTTACATCTATGCACAGTGGACCCAGGGTTGCGCACTTTATTATTTATTTTATTTAATGCGATCCGCCAACTCTAACACAATGTCAAGTCTTTAGAAGCTTCTGAAAGACTAATTAACATGTTTTAATTCATTTGAAGCTGTACATGTTGTATTATTTTAACACCAACATTGAAGACTTTATTGCTTTTTGGTTTGCCACCAGATAATTGCAAAAATCAACTTAGACAATAGTAAAAGAATTGTGGATCATAACAAGTCTGGTACATAAGTACTTCGGAGAAATTTTCTAACACCTGAAGGTTGCAGATTTATATTTTAATTGGGGTTTAAGGGGTAAGGTTTCTCCTTGAGGAGAGTGACATACCAGATCTGGCTTGTCAAGATAAGGAGGTTTATTCGCCATGCAATGCCCCTCTGGGAAATTTAATATGCAAATTGCCTCTTCAGAAAGAAAGAGGACTTGAACTCTACAGTGCCGCCTGTTGGAAGTAGCGATCCTACAAGTCACAATCAATCCTTTAACGAGTCTTGTAATATGACTTAGGATAAAAGCCAAATCAAAATCTCAATTTGCAGACACTGTGTTTCAGCTATTGGCCCTCATCAGTGCAAAGTATGAGAACTGATTTGGCTAGGTGACAGGAGAGTGTAACTCTCCACAAGGAGAAACCTTACCCCTTAGTCCCCAGTCCAGAGCCTCTCAGCCAAATCAGTTCTCATACTTTGCACTGACAAGGGCCAATAGCCCGAAACACCGTATCTGCAAATTGAGATTCTGATTTGGCTTTTATCCTAAGTCATATTACAAGACTCATTAAAGGGTTGATTGCGACTTGTAGGATCACTACTCCCAACAGGTGGCGCAGTAGAGTTCAAGTCCTCTTTCTTTCTGAAGAGGCAATTTGCATATTTTTAATTGATAATTTGGGTGTAATTTGGTGCAAAAATACAAATCAATTGCAAAAGACATTGTGAAGATGCTGGAGTAAACAGGTGCGAAAGTATCGATATCAATAGTAAATTGTGTCCTTTACGACATTGCCTAAAAGGTTACTCAGCAAGTAAGCAGCCAATGCTCCAGGACCGCAATAAAAATGACAAATTAAAGTTTGCACTTGTACGTGGGAATGGAGATATTAATTTTTGCAGAAATATCTTCTAGTTTAATTAATAAAAAAGGAATGTTTCAACCATAATGACAGTTTCCATCCAAAACACATAAAAAACTCTATTGTCTACAGCCAAGCCATCAGATACAACCGTATATGTTCCAACCCCATGGATAGAGATGAACAACTTGGTCGCCTTAGAAAGACCTTTTTAAATCAGGGCTACCATCCAAGAACAATTGAAAACCAAATTACAAGAGCCACCAGAATATCAAGGAATCACCTGCTACATTACAAAACTAAAGAAGAAAAATAACCGGCTGCCTCTAGTGGTCACCTCCAATCCAAATCTGGAGTGCTAAGGGGAGCTGCACGGAAACTACAACCTTTACTACAAAAAGATGCCCGATTACAATCCATATTTCCAGACCCCCCACTACTGTGTTTTAGGCAGCCCCCAAATCTAAGAAGCATCATTGTCAGAAGTTCCCTGTCCTCCCCAACAGCTGCAGGAACCTTTCCTTGCAACCAGAAGAAATGCAAAACCTGTCCATTTATAATGACCACGGACAAGATAAAGATCCCCAACTCTCATCGGGACTACAAGATACCAGGAACTTTCAGCTGCATCACATCTAATGTGGTGTACCTAATTATATGTACTAAATGTCCAACTGGGGTCTGTATGTGGGAGAGACCGGGCAAAAACTGAGAACAAGGATGAATTCTCATCGCCACACAATAAGAGAAAAAAGAATGGATCTACCTGTGGCAAAACATTTTTGTTCCCCTGATCATAGCATGGTGGATATGAAATTACTTGTACTGAAAGGTAGTTTGACATCTCAGAGACACAGAAGAGTTTGCGAATACAAATTGATGGTGACCTTTGACACTCTTAATGTTAGAATGAACCTGTCACACGGATTTATGACATTTTACATCAATTAAGGAATTTACTCCAAAGACCCTGTGAGAACATCACAAAACATTACCAGACCCCAATCAGAGGGCAATAAAACTTTCACACTCCTTATCTATGAACTGTTCCAATATTTATGCTCATCCCTCTGCCTTAATGACTATTCTGCTTCACGTCACTTGTCTTACCTATTGCATTTTTTCTGTGCTGTGTTGTGTATAAATATGTGATTCTTCAGATTTTGTATTAGTCTAGCCTGATGAAGAGACCTGAGTAGTCTCGAAAGCTTGAAATTTGTTACCATCTTTTCAGTTAGCCATTAAAAGGTATCAACCACTGAGAACTCTCAACTCTAAATATTTTTCTATCTACTGGCTAACACGGTACAAAGATATACATCTTTACTGTATCAACCATAATGACTATTTTTATGTATGGAAGAAAAGGGCTAAGTTTGTAAACCAAGGAACACCATCCCAACTGGGAAGAATAGAGTTGGCAGCATCATGCTGTGCTGGGCTTTTGCTTTAGAAGAGACTGGTGCACTTCACAAAATAAGACATTCACATAACACTTCCTATTATGAGTAAGGAAAATTATGAGCTATATTCAAGCAGCATCTCTTGTCAACAGCGAAAATGTTAAATTTTACTTGCAATTGGCTCTTCCAAATGGACAATGGTCCCAAGCATAGTACCAAAATTGTGGCAAAATGGCTTAAGGAGAACAAAGTAAAGATAATAGAGTGGCCATCACAAAGCCCTTACTTCAAACACAATAGAAAATGTATAGGCAGAACTGAAAAAGGATAAGTTATCAAGGAGACCTATAAAACTGGTTCAGTTACATTAGTTCTTTGAGTTAGATGGGCCAAAATTTAAAGTTAATGCTATCAAATACAATTCATGTGTATTTAAAGAAATGTACTGAAAGAAATAAAGGCTGAAATATTTTATGGTCTTTGATCCTAGCTGACTTAAAAGGGGAATGTGTATTAAGATTCCGCAGTGTAGGGTGCACGCATCCCATAAAGCAAAGCATCACAAAAGCTAAACATCATGTGACCGGCAGTTATCCATGGCAAGGAACTAACATTCATCTTCTCTCTTCACACAGGTATACATTTTGTTCATTTCTAGCAAGCAGCTGAATGGTACAATCCCCACCTCTACTGGCTGTCTTTCCTGCTGCAATATATCCTAATGGTACGCACTCCATTCATTACTAGCAATCAGCTAAATGGTACAATCCTCACCTCTGCTGGCTGTCTTTCCTGCTGCAATATATCCTAATGGTACGCACTCCATTCATTACTAGCAAGCAGCTGAATGGTACAATCCCCTCCTCTGCTGGCTGTCTTTCCTGCTGCAATATATCCTAATGGTACGCACTCCATTCATTGCTAGCAAGCAGCTGAATGGTACAATCCCCACCTCTACTGGCTGCCTTTCCTGCTGCAATATATCCTAATGATACAACTCCATACTTCTGCTTGCTGTCATCTGCTGCTTTATCATTTTGCTACATATTTTAATGTGCCTGCTAAAGCTTTGGTATAATTAATTTGTTGCACTGTATTTAATACTTACCGTGTTATATCTGTGACTAAGGCCTCTCCAGATCTTATCAGGTGGAAGGTGCTATGGCATATAAATGTAGCCAGGTCTGGTGCCTTTGATCATCTAACCACCCCCTGGTGTGCTGGCCCCAGCTGGCAAATTATCCCAAACCATCTCCCACAATCCCTCTCTCCTGTCCCTGTAGTGTGGGCTATATATTTAGTAGCATTCTAAGGGGCGCACGCAGTGTGGGGCGCACGCATCCCATAAAGCAAAGCATCACAGAAGCTCAGCATCATGTGAACGGCAGTTATCCATGGCACTTAATCAGGGCAGGAATCAGGTAACCCACACATTGCTTTCCCTTTTCACCATGTGCTTTATCTCTATCCTCCTGTGTTTCCTTGCCATCCACATTCACTGCCCCATCCCCCTCCATCACTACTCATACACATCAGCCCCTTTATACTTCCCTCTCCCATGTACAGCTCCCATGCACTCCTTACCATCTTGAAAAACCTCAGCTCATCTTGCACAATCATATCGCAGAACAAACCTACTTATAATTCCAACAACTACTTGCTCTTTATCTTCTTACTCCTACTGATTTCAAGGGACATCTCCCCCAACCCTGGTCCACAATCTCCCAACCTCAACCCCTACCCTACCTCATATCGAAACCTTAATAATCTTATTAATATTACTTGCACTCCCTCATCTCCTTCTTTTAATTGTGTCTTCTGGAATCCACAGTTTGAATGTAACAAGCTTCCCTTCCTGCACAACTACTTTCTGGACAACTCTCTTAATCTGTTGGCCCTCACTGAAACTTGGATTCAGGATTCTGACACTGTCTCCCCTGCTGCCATTTCCTATGGTGGCTTACAGTTCTCCATTCCCCGAGACCCGCAAACAGACATGGTGGTGGAGTCGGCATACTCCTGTCCCCACAATGCGCTTTCCAGGTCATCCCCCCAATTCCATCACTCTGATTCCCTACTTTTAAGGTCCATACCATCAGGCTCTTCTGTCCCCTCTCCCTTAGAGTAGCGGTCATATATAGGCCCCCAGGCACACCCACCCGGTTCCTTGACCACTTCTCAGCCTGGCTGCCGCACTTCATGTCTTTAGAACTACCAACCCTTATCCTTGGAGACTTCAACATCCCCATTAACAGCCCTACTTCCACATCTGCATCTCAGCTTCTATCACTTATCACTTCTCTAGGCCTCTCACGGCTTTCAACCTCTGAGACACACAAGGACGGTAACACCCTTGACCTGGTCTTTGTACGGCTCTGTTCAGTCTTCCACCTAAATAACTCACCGCTTCCACTCTCTGACCACAACATTCTCTCCTTCATGCTCACAAATCCTCGACCACCCCAACGCACTCCTACCTACCACACATTCAGAAATCTGCAAGCCATTAACCCTCAGACACTTTCAGACTCCCTACACTCATCACTGTCTCCAATCTCCTCTTTTTCCTGTCCTGATCTGGCTGTTCATCACTGCAATGACACTCTTAAAAGCACCCTTGACCAAGTAGCGCCGATCAACCTCAGAATTTCCAAGCACACAGTAAAACAGCTCTGGCTCACATCGCAAACTCAACTCCTCCAGCGATGCTCTAGGAGTGCTGAACGCCTATGGAGAAAAACCCACACACCAGAAGACTTCATCCACTTTAAATTCATGTTAAGAACTTATAACGCTGTCCTTCACCTCGCCAAAAAGACCTACTTCAATACCTTAATCTCCTCACTAGCCAACAATCCCAAGAAACATTTGACACTTTTCACTACCTTCTCAGGACAAAAGCACAAGCCCCTGTCAGACATTTGTGCTGATGACCTGGCCTCCCAATTTAGATAATATCCGTCAGGAAATCTGCTCTCAACCACCAAGTGCTGTGACTCCCATCCCTCCCTGCATTTACCCTGGCTCACTTTCCACATTTGATCCCATCACAGAAGAAGAAGTCTCCAGACTCCTCTCTTCCTCTCATCCGACTACATGCACTACTAAGCCCATCCCCTCACATCTCCTCCAGTCTCTCTCTCCATTTGTCATAACTCACCTAACTACAATCTTTAATCTCTCACTCTCCTCTGGCATTTTCCCATCCTCTTTCAAGCACTCCATCATTACTCCATTACTAAAGAAGCCCGCTCTCGACCCTTCCTGCACAAACAACTACAGACCAGTCTCCAATCTCCCTTTCATCTCTAAACTTTTGGAGCACCTAGTCTACTCCCGCCTTACCCATTACCCATTACCTCTCCACTCACTCCCTCCTAGATCCTTCACAGTCTGGTTTCCGCCACCTACATTCGACTGAAACTGCACTCATCAAAGTGACCAATGACCTTCTGACAGTAAAACATAACGGTGACCACTCTCTGCTCATTCTTCTCGACCTTTCTGCAGCTTTCGACACGGTTGACCACCGTCTACTACTCTCTAGGCTCCAGTCACTAGGCATTAAGGACACTGCTCTCTCTTGGTTCTCTTCCTATCTTTCTGACCGCTCCTTCAGTGTTTTGTTCTCTGGCTCCACGTCATCTCCTCTTCCTCTCGCTGTCGGGGTACCTCAGGGGTCAGTCCTTGGCCCCCTTCTCTTCTCTCTCTACACGGCCCCAATTGGACAAACCATTAGTAGATTTGAATTTTCAGTACCATCTGATGACACACAACTATACACGTCATCCCCCGACCTTACCCCCGCTGTGCTACCGAACGCCACCGACTGTCTGTCCGCAGTCTCCAACATCATGTCCGCTCTCTTTCTGAAACTTAACCTCTCCAAAACTGAGCTTCTTCTGCTCCTGCCGTCTACTAACCTCCCTAAATTTGACATTTCCCTCTCTGTGGGCAGCACCATAATAACACCCCAGCAGCAGGCTCGCTGTCTGGGTGTTAAGTTTGACACCAATCTTTCCTTCACCTCCCACATACAATCTCTTGCCCACTCTTGCCACCTACACCTAAAGAACATCTCCAGAATCCGCCCTTTTCTCACCATGGAAGCAACAAAAACCCTCACTGTAGCATTGATCCACTTCCGCCTGGACTACTGCAGTGCTCTATTACTTGGCCTCCCCGTTACTTGACTATCCCCTCTCCAGTCCATCCTTAATGCAGCAGCCAGGGTCATACATCTGGCTAATCGGTACTCGGACGCGTCCGCTTTTCGCCAGTCCTTACATTGGCTGCCCATTCATTAAAGGATCCAATTCAAAGCACTTGTTCTCACCCACAAAGCTCTCCACAGTGAAGCACCCCCCTTCATCTCCTCCCTCATTTTTATCCATCGGCCTAACAGACTGCTGTGCTCTGCAAATGACTTTCGACTAACCTCTGCAGTAATCCGTACCTCCCACTCCCGACTCCAAGACTTCTTTCGTGCTGCGCCAATCCTCTGGAATGCTGTTCCCCAAGAAATTAGGACTATCCACAATTTGCATGGTTTCAGGCGCTCCCTCAAAACGCATTTGTTCAGCTCGGCCTATCACGTTCACTAATCAAAGTCATTCTATGTATAAATGTGTGTGTGTAGCCCATTCACTATCTCCATCCATCCCTCCCTCACTCCTTCCCTCAATATGGCTGGACCATCATTGTAAATACACCATTGTATATGTTATGCTCTGCTACAAGTACTAAGGAAAGAAGGGAAATCTGTCCCTACGATAGAACTAAGCTAGATCCCTACGATGTAACGGGGAACCTGATCCTGCGATCAGACCCGCTAAAGTCCTCAGCTAGTCTGTACGAAGACCTATAGATGCGAGGGAGGGATCCCTACAAGAACTAAGGACTGGGAGAAAGATGGACACCTCCTAACAGAAGTTGTAGCAGTAAAAGACAAACAAACAACATAGAACATAGAGGTCCGAAGACCAAGCAAAACTAATTGAGTAAGGTAACAAAGCACCTGGCTAGCTTAAGAGTAGAAATTACAATGAAGTCCAGCAAAGCCAGAAGGGCAGAGCAGGATTAAATAGGCAAAAAAGTTCATGTGACCAGCAAGATAGAAAAAAACCTAACAGGAGAGTTCTAACAGTACCCCCCTTCTAAGAGGATCCTCCGGATCCCTAAACCCAGGCTTACCCGGAAACCTCTTGTGAAACGCTCTGACAAGTCTGGACGCAGAAACATCATCCGCCCTTACCCATGAGTTATCCTCGGGTCCAAAACCCTTCCAAGCGACGAGATACTGCAAACTCCCTCTATACCGTCTAGAATTTAGGATGCGGGAAATTTCATATTCCCCGTCCTCCACCACCGGGGGAACAGTGGCAGAGGTGTCTCCATCCGACACATCAGCTCTTTTCAACAGAGAAACATGAAACACCGGATTAATCTTCCAGGAGGTAGGAAACTCCAACCTAACAGCCGATTGGATAACAACCTGAAGCACCTTAAAGGGCCCTACAAACTTGGGACCCAATTTTTTAGAAGGAATCCTCAACCTCATATTCTTAGAGGACAACCAAACCATGTCACCAATAGCAAACAAAACCTCTTGCCATTTCCTATCAAAGTACCTTTTAGATTTTCTGTTAGCCTCCTGAAGATTACCACGCACATCCGTCCAAACTCTCTCCAAATCACCGGAAAAATTCTCCTCTTCAGGCACGGCCGATACCAATTTGGAGAATGACCCAAATGACGGCTGTCTCCCAGTACAACAACAAAAAAGGCGAACAACCAGCAGAAGAGGATGTATGGTTGTTAAGAGCAAATTCAGCAAGTGGCAGAAACTCAGACCACCCCTCTTGATTGTCTGCCACAAAACAACGCAAGAACTGCTCAACATCCTGGTTTTTCCTTTCTGTTTGGCCATTAGACTCAGGATGATATCCGGATGAAAACGACAAATGAACTCCCAACCTGTCACAAAAGGCGCGCCAAAAACGAGCCACGAACTGAGGTCCCCTATCAGAAACAATGTCAGTAGGAACGCCATGTAGTCTGACAATTTCCTTGACAAAGGCCTTAGCGAGAGTCTTAGCGCAGGGCAGTTTGATGAAAGGAACCAAGTGACACATCTTGCTAAAACGGTCCACGACCACCCAGATGACTGTGAAACCCTCAGAGGGGGAAGGTCAGTAATAAAGTCCATAGCCAAATGTGTCCAAGGTGCACTAGGGAACTCCAGAGGGCAAAGCAACCCCGCAGCAGGAGTATGTGAAGACACAGTGCATTGACGTACCCACTTAATGACTTCTTTCTGCCATCCAGGCCACCAAAAACTGCGACCCACAAGTCTCTTGGTCTCAGAGATTCCAGGATGACCTGCCAACCGAGACTCATGACACTCAACAAACAAATCTCTCCTAAAGGTCCCAGGCACAAACAACCTCCCATGGGGAGTGTTAGATGGGGCATTCTCCTGTGCTTTAAGAATCTCATCTTCCAACACAGAGTCCAAAGCAGCAATCACAACCCCTTCTTGTAAAATGTTCTCCTCCTCCTCAGCACCAACCATGGGAGAAAAGCTGCGAGACAAATTATCGGCTTTAACATTCTTAGTACCTGGGATGTAAGTAGCGGAAAAATTAAACCGCGAGAAAAACAGTGCCCACCTAGCCTGACGGGCATTCAAGTGTTTGGCAGCATCAAGATAGATCAGATTTTATGATCAGTGAAAACCTGAATGGGAAATTCAGCACCTTCCAAGAGATGACGCCAGTGTTCAAATGCGAGTTTAATAGCCAACAATTCCCGATTACCAATATCGTAATTCAGTTCAGTCTCAGAAATTTTTTTTTAAAAAAAGGCACAGGGATGTACTCCATCCCTGTTTTCCTGAGACAACACCGCGCCGACCCCCACAGAAGAAGCATCAACCTCAACCAAAAACGGTTTAGTCACATCAGGCTGCATAAGGATGGGAGCAGAGCTGAACCTCTCCTTTAGAAACACAAAAGCTTTAATGGCCTCAGTAGTCCACTGAACCGCATTAGCACCTTTCCTGGTGAGATCGGTCAGTGGTTTGACAATAATAAGAAAAATTTTAATGAATTTTCTATAATAATTGGTGAAACCCAAAAACCTCTGTAACGATTTCAAACTAATAGGCCTAGGCCATTCCTTCACAGCTTGAACTTTCACCGGGTCCATCTCAAAACCTTCGCTGGAGATAATGTAGCCCAAAAAACTAATTCTCTGTACAGCGAACTCACATTTCTCCAGCTTAGCAAAAACCGAATTGTCAATCAATAACTGTAATACCTCACGAACGCTCCGCCAATGAGACTCCAGATCCGGCGAATAAATCAAAATGTCATCCAAATGCACAACTACATTTTTGCCGATCAAAGGTCTAAGGATGTCATTAATAAGATTGTGAAAAAATGCAGGAGCATTGGTAAGACCAAAAGGCATAACCAGATTCTCAAAATGACCCACAGGAGTGTTAAAAGCAGTCTTCCATTCGTCACCCTCCTTCATGCGCAACAAATTGTATGCCTCCCGAAGATCAATTTTAGAGAACCACTTGGCCCCCGCTAACTGGTTAAACAAATCAGGAATCAATGGCAGTGGATAAGGATTGCGTACAGTAATTTTATAATCTCACGAAAGTCCAAACAAGGACGTAAACCTCCGTCCTTTTTTTTAACAAAAAAAAATCCAACAGCCACAGGAGACTTGGAAGGCCTAATGTGACCGGCGGCCAAGCTTGTCTGTATGTATTCCTCCAAAGCCTTTCTCTCAGGAATAGTAAGATTAAATAAACGACTTTTAGGAAGAGTCGCTCCAGGAACAAATTCAATAGTACAATCATAGTCTCTATGGGGAGGTAAAATCTGGGATTCCTTCTCAGAAAAAACTTTCCAAAAATCCTGAATAGGTACAGGTAATTCCCCTTTATCCACAGCAGCAATACGCCCGTTACAACACTTGTCATAACACTTAGGGCTCCAGGACTTAATTTCATTGGTAGACCAATCCAGTAAAGGATTGTGCAATTTTAACCAGGGTAACCTCAAAACCACCGGAAAAGGCAAATTATTCAATACTACCAAATCCAAATTCTTTTGGTGAACACCATTAATAGTGAGGGGAAATTCACAGACCTTGTGAGTAACATTCTACAAGGGAGAGCCATCAACAGAAACCATGGCAATAGGGATGACAAAGGTTTGGGTTTTAATTTAAGTTTTTCCAAGAATCCCCCATCAATCACATTCAGAGTAGAACCACAATCAACAAATACCTGAAATTCCATTAATTCTTCCTGAGCAGCAGTAGAGGCAGAAAGAAAGACACCCTTAGTGTTTAAACAGGCTATACGGGCGGAAATGACCTCTTTTTTTTCTTTGTTCATACGAAGCACACAGTTCTTAATGAAATGGTCAGATTTGCTGCAATAAAAGCACAAACCTTCAGAAAACCTGCAGTCTTTTTCCTGAGAGCGGGGTGCCATCGCTCCAATCTCCATCGGCTCTCCAATGTCAGTACCGACCCTCTCAAGACTTGGAGCTGACATGGCAGAGGATTTACTCTCATTAACCCTTGCACACAGTCTCCTATCCACCCGTATAGCTAATAGCATAGCCTCCTGCAAGTTACCAGGTATGGGATAAGCAATCAGCAAATCTTTAACCATTTCACCTAGCCCTGCAAGAAACAAACTTTTCAAAGCTGAATCGTTCCACCTCACCTGAGTAGACCACCGACGGAAGTGAGTACAATATTTTTCCACATTACCTGATCCCTGCCTCAAACATCTCAATTCTGTCTCAGCTGATGAGACACGATCAGGATCATCATACAATAACCCCAAAGCAGAAAAAAAACTATCCACTGATCTAAAGCATGGATCACTAGGTTTCAAAGAAAAGGCCCATTCCTGAGGTTCTTTGCGCAAAAGTGACATTATGAACCCTATGTGCTGCGATTCATCACCAGAGTACCTGAGTCTCAAACGAAAATACAACAAGCAAGCATTTTTAAAAGAAAAAAAATCTTGTTGTTCACCAAAAAATAAATCAGGCAAACGTACCTTTGGCTCCACGAAATGTGCCCCAGAACAGCTACTCACGTGTTGCTGGACCTCGGCCACCTCCAGAGAGAGTCCCTGCAGGCGTTGAGCCAAGTCCTGAACCGACACCATGATGGAAACTGGAAATCTTTCCTTAGAGATATTTTTGGGCTGGACTTACTGTTATGTTCTGCTACAAGTACTAAGGAAAGAAGGGAAATCTGTCCCTACGATAGAACTAAGCTAGATCCCTACGATGTAACAGGGAACCTGATCCTGCGATCAGACCCGCTAAAGTCCTCAGCTAGTCTGTACGAAGACCTATAGATGCGAGGGAGGGATCCCTACAAGAACTAGGGACTGGGAGAAAGATGGACACCTCCTAACAGAAGTTCTAGCAGTACAAGACAAACAAACAACATAGAACATAGAGGTCCGAAGACCAAGCAAAACTAATTGAGTAAGGTAACAAAGCACCTGGCTAACTTAAGAGTAGAAATTACAATGAAGTCCAGCAAAGCCAGAAGGGCGGAGCAGGATTAAATAGGCAAAAGAGGTCATGTGACCAGCAAGATAGAAAAAAAACTAACAGGAAAGTTCTAACAGTATATACACACCTGTACTTTGTATCACCCCCACCTCATTGTAGATTGTAAGCTCTCACGAGCAGGGTCATCTCATCTTATTTTGCTTTAATTATTGTATTGTTAACGTTGCTACTTATGACTTGTATTTTGAAACTGTTAAACTGTAAAGCACTGCGGAATATGTTGGCGCTATATAAATAAAGATTATTATTATAAAGATTATTATAAATGTTATGAATTGTGATAACTACGTTTTAATGATTGTGGCTATGGCATATATAATCTTCTGACTTCAATTATATGCACATCATATTGTAAACTGGAGACAGATCCACTTTAGCTTGCAAAAAATAATCTATATTGTGATGGTCTTCCCTCCAGTGGCTCTGCTTATGTTTGGTCTGTTGTGTTGGTCAATGAGGATGGATGGAATATGCAGCCAATAAAATAATGAGGTCTCTGTCACATTTACATCCTTACAAATGAAGTCTTCCCAAAATGTTCTATGCATCAGTGGGAGTATAACATAAAATACACTTCTAAATGTGAACAACATGAGATTATTCCCTTTCCTATAAGTGATGGAAGACAAGTCTAAACAACTGGATACATCAAATTTAGAGATACACAAGCTCTATCTCTAAAGCCCCGTCACACACAGTGACGTCACTAGTTTTGTGACGCAACAGCGATCTCCCCAGCGATATCGCTGTGTGTGACATTCAGCGACGATCAGCCCCCCTGCTGGGTATCGCTGATTGTCGCTTAATGTCCTGGACATTTTTATGATCGTTGGTCTCCTTCTGGCCAGCACGCATCGCTGCGTGTGGCAGGCAGGAGACCAGTGATCAGCTGGTAACCAAGGTACACATCGGGTTTCCAGGCGCCGCAGGGCGCCTGGAAACTCGATGTGTACATTGGATACAAGCGCGCTGCTGCAGGGAACGACGTTACCCGCAGTGTCGCTGTCCTGATCGCTGCCTGTTTGGCAGCTCAGCAGCGATCATGTGTGACACACCAGCGATCCTGACAAGTGCATATCGTTGTCAGGATCGCTGGTGTGTCGCTATGTGTGAAGGGCCCTTACTTCTCATGCTTTGGAATATTTGTCCTTTTCCTCCATCCTGTTCCACACAAACAATCAACTGATTTGAAAGCAGATTACATACCTAATTTTTCCTTTGGTGCTACTGCAAGGAAATTGTATTCTTACTGCCAGGTAACCCTACAAATTACAGTGGATCACTGTCACATCAGGGGGTAAATGTACGATATTTGCTTTTTACTAATAGAATCAGACAAATGTCAATTACTGAGATGATATTTAAAAAATAATTTGTAGCATTTTCTACTACCAGTCATGAAAAAATGTATAAATTGCTTTAACTTTTACATTATTGGTCATTGTTATATTTTGTGTGAGAATCTTCTTTAATTCTCTGAATGGAGATCATATTTAAAAGTGAAGATACGCACTTCCTGATATTCCTTGGAGAGGCTTCCTATAGCAACAATTCAATAGACAATTGTGAGTCATTCACAAAGTAAAATATATGAAACGTGTCAGAGCAGGCGGAGTATAATCCGATGGGAAATAATAGGCTGTAAATATATACAGGTCCTTCTCAAAAAATTAGCATATAGTGCTAAATTTCATTATTTTCCATAATGTAATGATTACAATTAAACTTTCATATATTTTAAATTCATTACACACCAACTGAAATTTGTCAGGTCTTTTATTGTTTTAATACTGATGATTTTGGCATACAACTCCTGATAACCCAAAAAACCTGTCTCAAAAAATTAGCATATCAAGAAAAGGTTCTCTAAACGACCTATTACCCTAATCTTCTGAATCAACTAATTAACTCTAAACACATGCAAAAGATTCCTGAGGCTTTTAAAAACTCCCTGCCTGGTTCATTACTCAAAACCCCCATCATGGGTAAGACTAGCGACCTGACTGATGTCAAGAAGGCCATCATTGACACCCTCAAGCAAGAGGGTAAGACCCAGAAAGAAATTTCGCAACAAATAGGCTGTTCCCAGAGTGCTGTATCAAGGCACCTCAATGGGAAGTCTGTTGGAAGGAAACAATGTGGCAGAAAACGCTGTACAACGAGAAGAGGTGACCGGACCCTGAGGAAGATTGTGGAGAAGGACCGATTCCAGACCTTGGGGGACCTGAGGAAGCAGTGGACTGAGTCTGGTGTAGAAACATCCAGAGCCACCGTGCACAGGCGTGTGCAGGAAATGGGCTACAGGTGCCGCATTCCCCAGGTAAAGCCACTTTTGAACCATAAACAGAGGCAGAAGCGCCTGACCTGGGCTACAGAGAAGCAGCACTGGACTGTTGCTAAGTGGTCCCAAGTACTTTTTTCTGATGAAAGCAAATTTTGCATGTCATTCGGAAATCAAGGTGCCAGAGTCTGGAGGAAGACTGGGGAGAAGGAAATGCCAAAATGCCTGAAGTCCAGTGTCAGTGTCAGTCCACAGTCAGTGATGGTGTGGGGTGCCATGTCAGCTGCTGGTGTTGGTCCACTGTGTTTCATCAAGGGCAGGGTCAATGCAGCTAGCTATCAGGAGATTTTGGAGCACTTCATGCTTCCATCGGCTGAAATGCTTTATGGAGATGAAGATTTCATTTTTCAGCACGACCTGTCACCTGCTCACAGTGCCAAAACCACTGGTAAATGGTTTACTGACCATGGTATTACTGTGCTCAATTGGCCTGCCAACTCTCCTGACCTGAACCCCATAGAGAATCTGTGGGATATTGTGAAGAGAAAGTTGAGAGACGCAAGACCCAACACTCTGGATGAGCTTAAGGCCGCTATCGAAGCATCCTGGGCCTCCATAACACCTCAGCAGTGTCACAGGCTGATTGCCTCCATGCCACGCCGCATTGAAGCAGTCATTTCTGCAAAAGGATTCCCGACCAAGTATTGAGTGCATAACTGAACTTTATTATTTGATGGTTTTTTTGTTTGTTTTTAAAAAACAGTTTTATTTTATTGGACGGTTGAAATATGTTAATTTTTTGAGACAGGTTTTTGGGGTTATCAGGAGTTGTATGCCAAAATCATCAGTATTAAAACAATAAAAGACCTGACAAATTTCAGTTGGTGTGTAATGATTCTAAAATATATGAAAGTTTAATTGTAATCATTACATTATGGAAAATAATGAAATTTTGCACTATATGCTAATTTTTTGAGAAGGACCTGTATTCGAAACTCCGTTTAAAGGAGAATGTGGTGCTTGAATAGGGGTCCAATCCATGTAAAAGTAAGAGAAACTCGGCACTTAATTTTTGCACTAAAGTGAACAAAACTTTTAATGGCAATCCAAAATAACATAGCATTTCTGTCACAATCTGGACCTTTGTCAGAATTGTACAAGATAAACATAATAATAATAATCTTTATATAGCGCTAACATATTCCACAGCGCTTTACAGTTTGCACACATTATCGTTGCTGTCGCCGATGGGGCTCACAAACTAGATTCCCTATCAGTATGTTTTTTGGAGTGTGGGAGGAAACCAGAGTACCCAGAGGAAACCCACGCAAACACAGGGAGAACATACAAACTCCTTGCAGATGTTGTCCTTGGTGGGATTCGAACCCAGGACTCAAGCGCTGCAAGTCTACAGTGCTAACCACTGAACCACCCACATGATACAAAACTGATACAAGACTGAAGTGTGCTGTTGATTTGACTATATACACATCATTATTTTTTGTCTCAACATGAAAATGATGCCACCCTGGGGTTAAGAATCAGAAAAGACGTTGGGGAAGATGGCTGGTAGTAGGAGATTTGCCATCGGTTGCAGGCTACCAACATGGCCACTGGACCAGGGTCCTATGAATCTTTGTTCTCAATTGTAATATTAAATATATTACTTTAAAGAACCTTAACTTATGTTGCAGTTTCTGTTTACATCCCATTGGAACCAAATATCTTCTATCTTCTGCATGAGAAAAGAGAAGCAGTTTAGCAGGATATTTATAGTGTTAGCCTTGATAAGAGCTGTGTATCTTATGCCCATGGGCCCAGTGCTTAGGGGAGAAGGATAGTATTTAAGCAAATCCTTGTAAGATATATCAACTTTTAATCCCCTTTTACTTCTGAATGCAATTTAGCATTTCTGCTGCTATCATTTTTTTCACCATTTAGTGAGATCACACATTAATTCAAACATTACCAAAATAAAATAAATATGCGGCACAGCTTTAACACAACATACACAGCCATAATGTTGCCCTTGGCAAGATTTAACTGTGTTAAGCACACTTTCATAAATATTCCATATCGGTTTTGTTAGTATTCCAGAATTTTAAAGTATATGTGGAGTTTTTACAGTATGCCACATACTTATGTAGCTTCAGTTTCGCAGCCTTTTCTCTGCCCATTCATGGTGGGCAACTTGAGCTACTTAGACTGTATGTCGTATTGTGTAAACCCTGCACAAATACTAAGGCTTTATTCCTTTGTATACCATTTCAATGAGTAACATAATTTCTTATTTGAAGGATCACTGCACAAGAAAACTGTATATTAAAATGTAAAGTCAAGATGAAATACTTAGAATCTTGAATCAGGGCTTTTACAGACACAAAATAAATGACTTGTGCAACCTATCTCTCTCAATAAGAGTTACAAGTTCAAGGGTTAATGTAATGAGAACTGGAATGATATTCCTTATCATTGATTTTGATATATAATATTGCTGGCAAAATACATTTGTCCAAAAAGCTAATCAAGCCCCAAGCAATTAAACTGTTGCTGAGTCAATAAATGTTTAAAGTATATTGTAATACAGCACATGATACAGTACTAAAACAATACCAACTTACAAAGTGCACAATAAAAATAAATACGCCTGCTTAAACACCATTGTTTTCAAGCAATTAACTTAGAAGCTGATATCTTCACTATTGCAGCAAACAGCCAAAACATCTAAAGAAAAAAAAGTAGCAACTTTGAAAAAGTTTTTTTTGGTTTAAAAGTTTAGTTTATAGAATTCCTATGATAATATACTGAATGTGTCTCAGTGGTTCTAGACACCATATCAGTTTTTGAGGATGCAATATGTTTAACCATCTACACTCCTACATCAGCTTCTTCCACTATCAGACACTACTGCTCTGTTCCTGTGGACTGCTCTGACATTGGGAAAGGTGATGACGATTTCAGAGCTCCAGTGCCACCCAGCATGCTCAGCTGACTCGTCATCTCTTCTATCAATATTAACGTAGGGAAACTTGCCGATAATGGTCTTGCTGATTCACCAATTTCTGGGTAAAGCCAGCAGACAAAAACATGATGCCCAATAGAGGCACTAGGTGCCCTATATAAATCCCCACAGTTCATCCTGTCTATTGTCATTCATCATTCACTTATTTTAGATGTATGGATTTTATTTCATGGATACTGTAACGCTGGTATTATCTGTACTTTGTTTTCCAGCGTTACTCTGCATGTCTTTTGCATTAACCCTTTTGCTCCTTTCCCCCTAACCAGCTGGGATACTGTTGTCTGTTACCTATATGGATGCTGCTCAGTTCCCGGCTCTGCTGCGTACCCGTACTTGCGTGAGTGGCTCCGCTGCTTTGCATGACCGCCCGCATGTGCGGTTCCTGACCTGCTGTGAAAGCCGTCCGTAGCTTGCAAAGTCCTCTGCAGTGGTGCATGACTTACTACGTGTGTGGCAGCAGCTTCTGTCAGGCGCCTGGCCTGCTGTGAAAGCCGTCCGTAGCTTGCAAAGTCCTCTGCAGTGGTGCATGACTTACTACGTGTGTGGCAGCAGCCACTGTCAGGCGTTCCTCTGTGATGAGTTGTCTGGCTCTGCATAGGGGGCGCGGCCCACACCTGTTCTGCTTTTATGAGGATTGGGTGTGTATTAGAATTACTGCTCCAGCCTATTGCTGTGAAGCAGCTCATATATAAAGTTCCTCAGCCCTAGTGGGCGTTGCCAGAGCTTCACATTGAATCCACACTGAATCCCTGAACCTAGCCGTATGTGGTTGTGTGTTCAGCTCCTGCTCTGAAGTTGATCAGCTCTGGAGAGCTGATTCCCTGTTCCTGCTGTTTCTTGTTCCCTGATCCTGGATCTAACCCGGTACCTGAATGTCTGAACTGTGTCTTGTGTTTCCGCCTATGCTGGGGGCTGATTACCCAGATCGCCGTTCCTGGAGGCTGTATATCCAGGCCTGTTCCTGCTGTGTCTAATTACCTGAACCCCTGATCCTGGATCGCATCCTGTACCTGACTGTCTGAACTGTGTCCTATGTGTTATGTTCCTGAAATCCTGCTGTGTCCAGAACCCTGTGCCAGTGACTGTGAATCCTTGCTATATAACCTGAGTTCATCTTGGAAGGAGGAGTCCGGTGTGTGCTGAGTTTCTGTTACTCTGTGCTCAGCTTCTGTGCAATCCCCGGCCAGCTCCCGTTGTGCTAGGCGGGGCTTGCACCAGACCGCTGGGGTTCATTTTCAGGTCGCTGCCAGATGTCCGGATCCTATCCCTGATGACCATTGCCTGATATCCGATGTCCGATGACCATTGCCTGATATCCGATGTCCGATGACCACTTCCAGATGTCCGGATCCTATCCATCTCTACCTGATGTCCGGAGCCTGCTGATCGGTATCAGATGTCCGGAGTCCGATGCCTGTGTTCCAGTCCGTGTCCCTGAGACCCAGTCCGTGTTCCTGTCTGTGTTCCTGACTCTCTGAGATCCAATCCGTGTTCCTGTTGTTCCTGTGCAGTCTAACTCTGTTTCAGCCATCAGCTCCTGATTCCAGTTACCTGTCTGTTACCTGTCGGCTTGCCTGTCTGCCATCCGTCTGCAGTTCCTTCCAGAGGTTCGGACGTCATCTGCAGAGATCCCCGGCTCTTGCCTGCTCACCTAGGAGCGATCATCTGCCATCCGACTGCAGCTCCATCCGGAAGTTCGGACATCATCTGCAGAGATCCCCGGCTCTTGCCTGTTCACCTGGGAGCGATCATCTGCCATCCGACTGCAGCCTACCTGGAGGCTCCACCATATCAGGTCGTATATACCTGCCTGTCTAGAGACTGCCCTGGTCACTTTCCGTGACAATCTGCCTGTCCCAGAGACTGCCTGGTCACTTGCCGTGACAATCTGCCTGTCCCAGAGACTGCCCTGGTCACTTTCCGTGACAACCTGCCTGTCCCAGAGACTGCCTGGTCACTTGCCGTGACAACCTGCCTGCCTGGTCACTTGCCGTGACAACCTGCCTGCCCTGGTCACTTGCCGTGACAACCTGCCTGTCCCAGAGACTGCCTGGTCACTTGCCGTGACAACCTGCCTGCCTGGTCACTTGCCGTGACAACCTGCCTGCCCTAGTCACTTGCCGTGACAACCTGCCTGTCCCAGAGATTGCCCTGGTCACTTGCCGTGACAACCTGCCTGCCTGGTCACTTGCCGTGACAACCTGCCTGCCCTGGTCACTTGCCGTGACAACCTGCCTTTCCCAGGATTGCCCTGGTCACTTTCCGTGACAACCTGCCTGTCCCAGAGACTGCCTGGTCACTTGCCGTGACAACCTACCTGCCCTGGTCACTTGCCGTGACAACCTGCCTGTCCCAGAGACTGCCTTGGTCACTTGCCGTGACAACCTGCCTGCCCAGAGACTTCCTTGGTCACTTGCTGTGACAAACCTGCCTGTCCAGAAACTACCTACATCCCCTGCCGTGATTCCCTGCCCTTTTCCCAGGTGCCACCCGCTCTCTTGTCCTGCCGGTTCCTTCTTGGTCTACCCTGTGATGACGTCTGTCCTGGGTCGGTGTCTGATGTTCTCCTGCTGAGCCTGTGCTACGCCTGAGGCCTGAGAGAGAGGCCGTCCTAGTATGCCCGTGCCAGATGACCCTGGACTTCATCAACCCGTGATGACCCTGCCATCGTCTGACGTTCGTCCTGGGCCGGTGTCTGATGTTCTCCTGCTGAGCCTGTGCTACGCCCGAGGCCTGAGAGTGAGGCCATACTAGTATGCCCGTGCCAGATGATCCTGGACTTCATCAACCCGTGATGACATCGCCATCGTTTGAAGTCTGTCTGAGGTCGGTGTCTGATGTTCTCCTGCTGAGCCTGTGCTACGCCTAAGGCCTGAGAGAGAGGCCGTCCAAGTATGCCCGTGCCAGATAACCCTGGACTGCATCTACCCGTGATGTCCTCCAGCACTCGTCTGTGATCCTGAGTCGTGTACCCTTCTCTGATGTGCGGAATCGGAGCCCGGTCTTATGTTTCTGTTTATGTACTTTGTTTCTTTAAGTAAACTTTATGTTTCTTCTTACCTGAAGTTGTGCGGTGTTGTCTAGCCCTGCAGGTCGCCACCTTGCCCACATGCTCAGCTGCCACGGATCCCGGTCGCTGCCCTTCCCTAGTCCGGGCAGGCCCGGGTCTCCCTCCGTGGTCCAGTGGGTCCACATTCTCTTATCATCTGGGACCCATGCCTCACGTCGTCGTGGACTGGCGGCGTGGGAGCATTGGCTAGCTAGGAAAGCTATGCCATGTCCCGGCGCCCCACAGCCGTGGGAAGCGCAACAGATACTCTGCTCATTTACCTCTTAGATGCCTTTCTTGCTTTGACCCCTAGATTAAGCTTTTGGAACCGAATTCTCTCATTGTTCCTACCTCTCTCATTTTGACCGGGCTTGCTGACATTTCTTTTGTCAACTAGCCAGCAGCTACTCCCATGGGTACATCCTAAAAGTATCTGCAGCAAAAGCCATATCCTGTTACAGAAGTGAAGAAGAGACCTGCCAGGAACTATTGGGGCCTGCTAAGTGAAGTGGCCAAGAGTAGACTATTCATAGAAGTCCCGGTTGACTTAAGGAACACATAACAATGTGTTACTTAAATTTCTTATGCTCTTTCCTACAGAACAATGAAAATTTCAGAAAATTACTCTAGAATCTTGGGCCTGAGTTAGGCTAGGGTCACTCCACCATATTTTCTCTCATCCACGATAATTGGGCCGATTATGCTAATCACACTGTGACAACATTAATAAATGCTACTGCACATGCACCACTGCCATTTTGCTGGATAAAAAAATGTGATTGCAGCAAAATGGCAATGCTTGGCACGTAGCATATATCAGAACGCAATAGATGCTACTGCACATGCACCGCCGATGCCACTTTTACGAAGTTAATTTTTTTTTGGACCCTACCATATTATATGCATAATGCGATACATATGCTATATATGCTATTGCACAAGTGTCACCGGCAACTAGTGTTGAGCGATACTGCTCGATATCTAAAAATATCGTATCGAAATGGTATCGCCGATATCACTAAATATCGTCGATATCCAATTCCGATACCGGAAGTCCAATGTAAGTCTATGGGAACAAAATATCGACATTAAAAAAAAAACATTCTTGCCTTGTTGGTTAATTGTACATGAAGGAAAACAACAAAGACTAATGTAGAATGTATTGGGGAGGTTGAGGAGACAATAAAGGCATACATGTTTAACCCAATGCATTGGAATAGCATTAATATACTTTTTTTTGGAAATACGTTTGGATTGACTAACAAATTGACAATGTTGTTAACCTTTTTTCTATTTTGGCAAATATGTATGTTTCACAACTTCCATGCTCTTCACCTTTTTAACTTTTGCCAGTGCCACACTTTCTCCTTCATAATCTTCAGCAGCATCATCTTTCTCATCAAATTATTCTTCATCTTCACCTTCTTAATCTTCTTCTTAAACTTCTTGCTATTGACGTTTTTGTTTACATTACTCATATTGTTATTATTAAACTAATTAATCTTCTTCATATTCAAATTCTTCATCTTCTTCCTCTTCATCTTCTTCATCATATTCTTATTTGTGACAGAGATTCCTGTACTTGTAATCTGTAAAAGTATGAATTGTTCATCCTTCCGTTCTTGCTGTCACAAAAGATTTAAATTACAACAGTATTTGTCCGTGTTCAGTTTAGCCTGCAGCAGCAGGCATTTTCCAGGGGCACCACGAGGAGGAACGGACTCACCCCCATACACTGCTTAGTCTTCTTCTGCTTAGAATTTAGAGCATATATTTTGCTCTTCATTTTGGTCTTATACTTCATGTTCTTCTGCTTTTTGATCTTTTGCTTATTGTTCTTCTGTCTCTTGTTCTGTATCTTGTAGTTTGTCTTAACCTTCTTTGTCCTGTTGGTGATCTTCTTCTGGGTAATCTTTTATTTTTTCTTTGTGATGGTGTTCAGGCTGGTTGGCTTCATGCTCGTCGTCCTTGTTGTCGTCATCTTCTTCTGGGTGGTCTTTAAGGTCGTCTAATTTCCGAGAAACAGCTGACGTTACTGGAACCCTGACGGGTATCAGATGGAGCAAGAGACAATGGAAGTAACGAGGACCAGCTGACTGTGCTGGACCCCGGATGGGTAGCAGAAGGAAAAGAGGCAATGTCACAACCGAGTACCAGCTGACGTTACTGTGACACGGTTACTAAGCAGGAGGTACCTGTGCTCCAAAGCACTACCAAGGACCAGCAGACGTTGCTGGAACTCGGATACGGAGATGGAGGCACCTAGGCCAAAGGCACTGGGGAGAACCACTTGACGGTACTGGACCCCGGACGGGTAGCAGAAGGAAAAGATGCAATGTCACAACCGAGTACCAGCTGACGTTACTGTGACACGGTTACTAAGCAGGAGGTACCTGTGCTCCAAAGCACTACCAAGGACCAGCAGACGTTGCTGGAACTCGGATACGGAGATGGAGGCACCTAGGCCAAAGGCACCGGGGAGAACCACTTGACGGTACTGGACCCCGGACGGGTAGCAGAAGGAAAAGAGGCAATGTCACAACCGAGTACCAGCTGACGTTACTGTGACACGGTTACTAAGCAGGAGGTACCTGTGCTCCAAAGCACTACCAAGGACCAACAGACGTTGCTGGAACTCGGATACGGAGATGGAGGCACCTAGGCCAAAGGCACTGGGGAGAACCACTTGACGGTACTGGACCCCGGACGGGTAGAAGAACGCACCCATGAAAATGTAAGTTGACAGGACGCAAGCCGTCCGCAGTTACCGAATCACACAGTCCTACAGTGGGTGCTTATCCTATTGTCACAATGGAAACCGCCTTTATTTACATATCCCACAGCACACATAGGAATCACCTAAACTGCAGGCACCATAGAGTCGGCTAACCCGAATGCAACACGACAGCACAACTTATTGGAGGATAATTGACGTTCACACTGCCAGGAAACAGCTGTCGTGCTGTAACCAGGCTGGCCAGGAGTCAGTACCCTGCCAATTACTTACGAGCAACAAATGGCGGTGTTGTAGCCCAGGGAGTAGAGTTCAGGTGGTAGAAAGATGAACATAACAGGAGACATGGAAAACGTTGCCAAACAGTTATTTAATCTGAAAACGGACAGGCAAATTCAGGTGAGATCCATGCCTTGTTCATTTTCAGAAAAGTAAGCCGGTCTACATTCTCTGAGGATAGTCGCATGCGACGGTCTGTTACTACACCACCTGCAGCACTAAAGACACGCTCAGATAATACACTGGCAGCAGGGCAAGCCAGCACCTCCAATGCATACTGGCTAAGCTCTGGCCATGTATCCAACTTAGAGACCCAAAATTTGAAAGGGGAAGAGGCATCTGGGAGTACACTTAGAGGGAAAGCCAAGTAGTCTGTCACCATCTTACGGAAACGTTTCTTCCTGGTGACTGGAGCCGTCTCGGATGGTGTAGACCTTGCTGGCGCTGTCACAAAACTTTGCCACATTTGTAACATACAGCTCTTGCCCTGTGCAGAGGCGCTGCTTCTGCTCCCTCTTGTTGTGGAGGTGTCTACACTGCCTCGACGCACAGAGCTGCTTTGTAAAGCAGTAGCAGCAGCAGCAGCTCTCTCGGCTGGAATGTACAACAGTATGGATTGCACCAGTGTGTCTTGGTACTCCTGCATTTTACGGTCCCGATTCACCGGTGTGATGAGGGTTTGTAAGTTGTCCCGGTAGCGAGGGTCTAGGAGGGTGTACACCCAATAATCTGACGTGGTGAGAATGTGGCGATGCGGCGGTCGTTTCTCAGGCACTGAAGCATGAAATCAACCATGTGCTGCAGACTCCCAACTGGTCAACAAAGGCTGTCCTCTGGAAGAGGCATCATCTCTGTCTCCTCTGCATCACCCCACCCTCGCTCTACATACTGACTACAGCGTTGTGTACCTCCCTCTGTAGGGATTTCTTCCTCCTCCATTGACTCCTCCTCCTCCTCATCCTCCTCACAAAGTGAGCCCTGCCCAGCCCTTTGTGAGGAACCACGTTGCGCTGACTGTCCTGAAGTTAATTGAATTTGTGACTCCTCATCCTCCACCTCTTCCAAAACCTCTTCCTTTAGTGCTTTCAGTGATTTCTGAAGCAGGCAGATAAGGGGGACAGTCATGCTGACTAGTGCATCATCTGCACTCGCCATCCGCGTTGAGACATCAAACGCACGCAAAACGTCGCAGATGTCCTTCATAGAGGCCCACTCAGTAGTGGTGAAGTGTGAACGGCGCAAATTGCGAGTTGATTGCGCCTGTTGCAGCTGATACTCCATTACTGCTGGCTGCTGCTCACACAACCGCTCCAACATATGTAACGTGGAATTCCACCTGGTGGGTACGTCACATATGATGCGATGTTCAGGAAGGCGAAATCTGACTTGCAGAGCTGCAATGCGCGATCTGGCCATGCTGGAACGTCGCAAGTGAGCGCACTCTAGGCGGACCTTGTGCAGCAGTGCATCAAGATCCGGATAGTCCCTCAAAAAACTCTGCACGACCAAGTTGAGCACATGTGCCAGACATGGTATGTGAGTGAGGTTGCCAAGGCCCAGAGCTGCCACCAGATTTCGGCCATTGTCACACACTACCAAGCCTGGCTGGAGATTAGCTGACAAAAACCACACGTCGCTCTCCTGCTTGATGGCATCCCAGAGCTCCTGCGCTGTGTGGCTTCGATTCCCCATGGGAATTAATTTCAGTACGGCCTGTTGACGTTTGGCCACGGCTGTGCTCATATCGGTCGCAACAGGTAAGCGTTCACGGGTCCATGTGGAGGTATACCGTGACGGCTCGTGCAGCGATGATTCTGAGGAACTGGAGTAGGAGGAGGAATCAATGTGCACAGACTGGATTCCTGCAATCCTTGGAGTTGGCAGAACACGTACAGCGCCATGGCAAGATCTGTACCCGGCTCCAAAACATTGACCCAATGGGCAGTGAGGGAAAGGTATCGTCCCTGGCCATGGGTACTGGTCCACGCATCGGTGGTCAGGTGGACCCTGCTACTGACGGCGTTTAGTAGCGCATGTTTAATGTTTCCCTCGACATGTTTTTGCAGAGCAGGGACAGCTTGCCTGCTGAAATAAAATCGGCTTGGCACATTATATTGTGGGACTGCCAATGCCATAAAGTTCCTGAAGCTGTCAGTCTTCACCAGCCTGAATGACAGCATTTCAAGGGACAGGAGTTTTGCAAGGCCAGCATTCAGAGCCTGTGCTCGTGGATGGTTTGCCGAGTATGGCCGTCTTTTATCCCATGCCTGTGTTACCGATGGCTGTTTTTTGTTCTGGGAGTGTGACGATGACTGTGAACTTGCTGCAGTGGGTGGAATAACAGTTTGTCTATGGACAACAGTGACCGAGGTTCTTCCATGGAGATCCTGTGAGGAAGCCGAACCAGGTGTGTGAGAGCTGGAGGTAGAGGCTCGAACATGACCTAAAGATGTAGGTGCTGCTGTAGGTGCTGTAGGTTGGCCTACATCTCCAGTGTGTCTTTGGAACTCAGCTACGTGCTTTGTCCGTACATGTTTCCACATATTTGTGGTATTCAGGTTCCTGATATTTTTACCTCTTTTAACTTTTTGCTTACACAGCTTGCATTGAACATAGCAAATATCATCTACAAGTCTGTCAAAAAAGGACCACGCAGTGCAAGTCATGGGAGCGCCAATTTTGACAGTTCTAAGAGAACTGCTCCCAACAGGTGCCAAACTGGAGCTACAGGCAAGCGAGTCTGCAGCCTACCTCTCCCTCCTCTTTGTACCGTTGGGACAATCTCTTCCTCAGAGCTGCTCCCACCACCTTCCTGTTGCTCACGCCATGTTGGGTCTCGGACTTCATCATCTCCACTACCCTCTTCCAACACCTGCTGCTGTTGGATGGTCTGGGCAGCACCATGCTCCACAAAACCTGGCACCTGAGTCTCATCATCATCATAAGATGCGTTCTGCGGTGTGCTGTCCATCGGCACTGGCTCACCCGCCTCTTCAGATTGAGAGAGACACAGCTGTTGCGCATCACTGCATACTCCCTCTTCTTCAAATTGCAGAATGCTGCTTGCCTGTGCCCGTGTTTGCGAGCCAACAGATTCTGAGAACAGAAGCAGAGACTCAGCTGGCTCCTGTACAGAACTCTCTGACTGCCTGGGCAATTTGACAGGCGGTTAACAGACAGATGGTTGCTCAACAGTGTTGTGTTCCTGAGAGGAGGTGGAAGGAATTGAAGTCGATGCATTGGCTGCCATACAACCAACAACGGATTCAATTTGTTCTTCCAGCAGCAGGGGGCACGCCGAGCTCCTACCAAAGTGCGCATAAAGGAACGCTCATGGGTAAAACTGGTGGATGCTGTGTCACTGAGGGCGGCAGCAGCCACAGAATCCCCACGTCCTCTCCCTGCTGAAACTCCACGGCCACGACCACGTGCCTTACTCACTGACTTCTTCATCTTGGTAGATTCATAAAGAAAGTCAGAAAAGTTATAAGGCCTAAGCGTGGTTATTACGCAGAGACTGAAGTGAACACTGAAACACAACTGTTCACAATCTATGAAAGGCTACTCCTTTGTCTACTTCTATAGTGTTTGCAACCAATGTATTGGATACGGTTGGAAGCGCGTCACACTAATAGATTATATTTTAAATGGAATGGAGCAGAACCAATTGGAGATAAATGAAAAGGATGAGCCACTGAGACACGCTCAGCAGAGTACAAGCAGCAGTGCTTGAACAAGTAACTGGAGCGTGATGTGCACTCAAAAAATAAAAAACACAGACTGAAGTGAAGACTGAAACACAACTGTTCACAATCTGTGAAAGGCTACTCCTTTGTCTACTTCTATAGTGTTTGCAACCAATGTATTGGATACGGATGGAAGCGCGTCACACTAATAGATTATATTTTAAATGGAATGGAGCAGAACCAATTGGAGATAAATGAAAAGGATGAGGCACAGAGACACGCTCAGCAGAGTACAAGCAGCAGTGCTTGAACAAGTAACTGGAGCGTGATGTGCACTCAAAAAATAAAAAACACAGACTGAAGTGAACACTGAAACACAACTGTTCACAATCTGTGAAAGGCTACTCCTTTGTCTACTTCTATAGTGTTTGCAACCAATGTATTGGATACGGATGGAAGCGCGTCACACTAATAGTTAAATTGCATGGAGCTGCAAGAATTACACTGAAGGAAAAAAAAAAGTCTGTGAGTGACATGTGCAGATGCCTACAGACAGCGTTGCATGCAGAGCAAACTGCAGCGTCACCTGCACTCACACACACCTTGCAGAGCTGTTAAAATAACACTGCAGGCAAAAGGAAGCTTTACACAGCGGTTGGTGCTAGCCTGCCTACAGCACAGTACATTAAATCGCAATCTCTAACTGTCCCTCAGAGTCAGCACAGCAGCGTTCTGTCCCTTACTGAATTCACAGCACAGTGACGCTAAAATGGGGGCGGCGCCTTTTATAGTGCATTCTGACATCATTTCAGCATCCAATCACAGCCATGCCATTAGTTAACATGACCGCAGCAGTACAGGATGTGCCCACACTTCTTAGGATTCCTCATTGGCTGACTAAAATCACATTGCCTCGCAAAGAATTATGGGAACTTCCGATTCCGGTATTCGATAAGACGAAAATATCGAAACGAATTATCGAAAGGCCGATAGAGCTAATATCGGCCGATACCCGATATTTGCAGTATCGTATCGCTCAACACTACCGGCAACGCTTAATGTAAATATTTTTTTCCAACCATACAATAGTATATGCGTTATGTAAAATAAGAGGTACATCACTGAAGGATTAGTAACCTGTTATAAGCCCAAAGGATGGACATGTAAGCAGAGCACCACGTAAAACCCCACCAATAGGCTTGACCCAACGCACAAGAATCTCATTAACTAAAAACTGCAAATACATACTAAGCAACAACCAAAAGATGGATTTTATCAACCAAACTATTATTTCAATCAGTATATTAAAGCCAACCTGACAGTGTCTGTAGTTTACTGAGCAAATCCTGCTGACTGGTTCGCTTTAATTATGCCAGACATATTATTAACTAGGCCCAGGGACATGAGCTATTGTTCATAGGAGCAAAAATGTTGACTCTTGTTGTATGTTGAATTGACGTTTGTTGCTTTGTTCAACGGCTGCTGATTCCCTATTGTATCAGGCCCTACAGCTTATTGTTCTGCTATACTTGAAGGACAAAGTCACAGGTTAATTAAATGATCAATGTTAATTTGGTGAATGCCTGCTGACAGCCTATTGTATCAGTCCATGCAACTTGTTGTTATGCAAACATTGAAGGACAAAATATACAGGTTAATTGAAAACTCGAACAATGAGAGATGGCCTCCTCCCACCTCCCCCAACAAACCTGTGGATAATGGCCTGAAGGACAGCTGTGGGTATAAAAAGGGATGTCTCTTCTTCTACAGAAATACTCTAGGGGACAAAAGCCAATGCACCATGGCTCTAATTAAAGGAATTCAGATTTGATTCACTACCCATCACTTAACTGATGAAGATGAAGACATTTGGAAAGCCAAGTTTGGGGCAATCAGGTTACCAGGCCACGTACCTCAGTGAACTGTCAGCTTCCTAAGCTTGCTGATACCACCTCTCTGTGGGTGCTCACCAAAAGTGGGGTGCTACTGGTTGGGTTATTTGGGCCTGGAAGCCCAGAAGTTGTGAGTAATTGGAAGGAAGAGACACTTTCATTTGCACCATTTCATGTAATTGCTGGGACTGTTGTGAATATGCTAGAGGCGGCTTCTGAGCTGGGGCTCCCTCCGGTGGTTGCTGAGGGTAATGAACTGATTAATGAATGGCCTTCAGCTGGCGCTGAATGGTAGGATATAAGTTGCCTGATTTCCCAGCAGCCTTGCCGGTTATCAATTGTTCTTCTGGTCTTGCTTGAAGCACTGCTAGTTTCCTACTCTCCTACAGATTAGTGTTTGCTGTTTTTTTTTTCTCTGTTTGATTGTAAGGTTCTATGTATATATTCCTGAAACTCAGTTTGTTCGTCAGCCATTTTACTTTCTGTCTTGCTGCAGCTATCTTGCCCTCAGTCAAAATGGAGTTTCCAGCTTGCATGTTCCCGCCCTGATTCTCTCCTTTGCTTCTTAAGCAGCCACAGCTGAGCAATCAGTGCTTCAGAATCTAGCCTGCAGTGAACCTGTGACTTGACTCCTGTAAGCCTTGGACCTTGTACTCCAGCTATTCCTACTGAGGAACTCTGAAGCACTTGTGGACTCTGAACCCTGCTCTTTGAAAGACCCACGTTTGCATGGACTTACGGTAACAGAGAAGAAGATCCTGAATCTGTATTGGAGAGTGATTGCTGAGCTTGGATTACTCTGGCCTGCTGTGTCTCCTGTTTCTGTGTCTGCAAACTGTGTGACTATTTCTGCCAACTTGTATGTAGTACAGTTCATATAGCGTCTTGTGCTTGGGTGCGATGAAAACACAGGAGTCACAGGTTTGATATAGAAAAGTCCTGTATTACTTCATACAAGTTGGCAGAAATAGTCACACAGTTTGCAGACACAGAAACAGGAGACACAGCAGGCCAGAGTAATCCAAGCTCAGCAATCACTCTCCAATACAGATTCAGGATCTTCTTCTCTGTTACCGTAAGTCCATGCAAACGTGGGTCTTTCAAGAGGCAGGGTTCAGAGTCCACAAGTGCTTCAGAGTTCCTCAGTAGGAATAGCTGGAGTACAAGGTCCAAGGCTTACAGGAGTCAAGTCACAGGTTCACTGCAGGCTAGATTCTGAAGCACTGATTGCTCAGCTGTGGCTGCTTAAGAAGCAAAGGAGAGAATCAGGGCGGGAACATGCAAGCTGGAAACTCCATTTTGACTGAGGGCAAGATAGCTGCAGCAAGACAGAAAGTAAAATGGCTGACGAACAAACTGAGTTTCAGGAATATATACATAGAACTTACATTGATTTTCTCTGCTGGTTTGCTGCCTGCAGTGGACTGCAGCCTGTCCCCTTTTGGGGGTCTGGCGCTGCAATTGTGCTCCATTTGTGTCTGCACTTTTGCTTTGCTCTTTTGTTACTTTTAATTTGCTGAATAGCGTTTTATTACACCAGAGATCTGATTTAGGTGGAAGAGGTCAAGTGATCTCAGGTTTTTTGCAATCAGACGTGTTGGTATTTTTGTTAGGGTTTTTGTTGGATTGCAGTCAGAATTCTTTCCTGTACTTTTCTGTCTAGACAGATTGGGCCCCAGCGTTTGCTCATTCTATTTTCTGTCTATGTCTGAGTTTTTTTCTTGTCTAACGCCATTACATGTTTGGGGGCTTCCTATTTTCTTTGGGGATCTGCTCCGGCGCAGATAGCTTTTATCTTTCTGCCTTTAGGTGTAGTTATCTCTCAGGCTGTGACGAGGTGTCTAGGATCAACGTAGGAACGCTCCACGGCTACCTCTAGTTGTGTGGATAGTTCAGGTTACTGCAATTCAATAGGTTCCAGCCTCTCTGGTGTATTACCGCTTTTGCTATTTTTTGCCATTTCTCCTCAGTTACCAAAACATAACATGGGACTGTACTATATTTTATTGACTGTTGGTGATCGAATATAGTATTGACTAGAGTTGAGCGAAACAGATCGGTCAGATTCAAAAGTCGCCGACTTTCGCCATAGCATGCAGTCGGCCATGCAGTCGTCGACCCCAGCGCCCAAGTCGGTTTTCTCATATGCTTGCAGGCGCCTTTTTTCTGCCAATGAGCAAGGACGTACACTGTGGGCAATGAGATGACATGAGCAGCGTTCACCACCATCTTAGAGAAAGGCATTGCAGTAATTGGCTTGCTTTGGGGGGCGTCATAGTGTCTATAAAAGCCCTGAGCGCCGACCTCCATTTTACTTCTGCCGATATTAACAGTAGGGAGGGGTTGCTGATGCTGTTTATCAGTAGGGAGAGAGTTAGGGCTGGAAAGAGAAGTTCTTCCGTGCTTGTGCTGATAGCAGTTGTGCTGTACAGTTAGTGTGCAGTGACAAGGGAGGATTTTCTTGTGTGCAGCAGCGCTGGTTATTAGGCTGCCTGATAGCTGTATTTCTGTGTGTACACTGCTGTGCAGACTGCTTTTTACACAGCACTAATATTTTTTTTTCTTTTTTTTCTGCACACTTACCGACCGTTCATTTTTTCCCACACCATATAGAGCTGTACGCTCCTCACACACTACCATGTACCGGCTGGTATCACGGACAAATACATGCTGACTATCTGTGTGTGACTCCGGAAATATATACGGAGATTGCAATTTTCCCCTGCACTGTATACAGCTGTACGCTTTTGAGACAATACCGTATATCTGCTCTTTGTATTACGGTCAAATCCATACTGAGAGATTGTCTGTGTGTGGCTCCGGAAATATATACGGAGATTGCAATTTTCCCCTACACCGTATACAGCTGTCCGCTTCTGATACAGTACCGTACATCTGCTCTTTGTATTATGGTCAAAGCCATACTGAGTCAGCGTCTTTGTGTGACTCCGGAAATATATATGGAGATTTAAATTTTCCCCAAAACCGTATACAGCTGTCCGCTTCTGATACAGTACCGTATATCTGCTCTTTGTATTGCGGTCAAATCCATACTGAGTGTGCGTCTGTGTGTGACTTCGGAAATATATACGGAGATTTCAATTTTCCCCTACACCGTATACAGCTGTCCACTTCAGATACAGTACCGTACATCTGCTCTTTGTATTACGGTCAAATCCATACTGAGTGAGCGTCTGTGTGTGACTTCGGAAATATATACGGAGATTGCAATTTTCCCCTACACCGTATACAGCTGTCTGCTTCTGATACAGAACCATATATCTGCTGGTATTTTTGGTACAATTTCCCAAACATGAGGAAGTATGGTGGAAGAGGCCACGGACGTGGGCCAGAGGGGCCAGCTGGGACTGATGGTGGTGGTGGTGCATCTGCTGGTAGTGCCAAAAGCCCAATAGCATCTAAGGCAGGAGGTATTGAGCTTGCATCATCGTCTGGCTCCAGAAGGCCTGGAAGGCTCCTTTTTCTGGGAGTAGGTTAACCACTTTTAAAGCCGGAGCATCAGGAACAGGTTTTGGCTTACATTGCCGAAACAGCCTCCAGCTCTATCGCCTCCTCTTCTGAAGTTTCAAAAAATGCAAGCACTGAGTCGTCAGTGCAGGCTTCTGGTTAGGAACAACACCTTTCCTTGTGCCCTTCACCCCCACCAAAAGTGAAGGATGTGGCAGGCCACACTTCAGATTACTCCATGGAGCTTTTTTCACATACCATGCCAGGGTTACTAAGTCAAATCCTGAATTCCCCAGTCCAAGATGAATATGACATGAAGTGCACTGATGCACCGCCACTGCTATCTGATTCTGCTGGTACATTCACCCAGATCACTGCATTGCCCTTGAAATCTACTGAGCCAGAATCTGACCCTGATGAAACTCAGGTTTTTTCTATCTTGCTGGTCACATGACCTTTGTTGCCTATTTAATCCTGCTCCGCCCTTCTGGCTTTGTTGACTTCATTGTAATTTCTACTCTTAAGCTTTGTTACCTTTCTATATTAGTTTTGCCTGGTCTTTTGACCTCTATGTTCTATGTTGTTTGTTTTTCTTTTTACAGCTACAACTTCTGTTAGGAAGTGTCCATCTTTTCTCCCAGTCCCTAGTTCTTGTAGGGATCCCTCCCTCGCATCTATAGGTCTTCGTACAGACTAGCTGAGGACTTTAGCGGGTCTGATCGCAGGATCAGGTTCCCCGTTACATCGTAGGGATCAAGCTTAGTACTATCGTAGGCACAGATATCCCTTTCTTTCCTTAGTGCTTGTAGCAGAACATAACAGGCACCTCTTTTCTAGAAAAGCCATCCCTGCACTCCACCTGCATGTGAAAGACCGCATTGTCCATGCACTCAAACAATCAGTGAGAGGAAAGGTGCACCTCATAGAATCATAGAATCATAGAATCATAGAATGGTAGAGTTGGAAGGGACCTCCTGGGTCATCTGGTCCAACCCCCTGCTCAAAGCAGGATTCTCTAAATCATCCCAGACAGATGTCTGTCCAGCCTCTGTTTGAAGACTTCCATTGAAGGAGAACTCACCACCTCTTGTGGCAGCCTGTTCCACTCATTGATCACCCTAACTGTCAAAAAGTTTTTTCTAATATCTAATCTGTGTCTCCTCCCATTCAGTTTCATCCCATTGCTTCTAGTCTTTCCTTGCGCAAATGAGAATAAAGATGATCCTTCTACAATGTGACAGCCCTTGAGATATTTGTAGACAGCTATTAAGTCTCCTCTCAGTCTTCTTTTTTGCAAGCTAAACATTCCCAATTCCTGCAACCGTTCCTCATAGGACATGGTTTGCAGACCGGTCACCATTCTGGTGGCTCTTCTCTGAACTTGCTCCAGTTTGTTGATGTCTTTTTTAAAATGTGGTGCCCAAAACTGGACACAGTATTCCAGATGAGGTCTGACCAAAGAGGAGTAGAGGGCAATAATGACCTCATGTGATCTAGACTGTATGCTTCTGTTGATACATCCTAGAATTGCATTTGCCTTTTTTGCTGCTGCATCACACTGTTGACTCATGTTAAGTCTGTGATCAATTAGTATACCCAAGTCTTTTTCACATGTGCTGTTACTTAGCCCTATTCCTCCCATTTTGTATATGCTTTTTTCATTTTTATTGCCCAGATGTAGTACTTTGCATTTTTCCCTGTTAAAATCCATTCTGTTAGTTGCTGCCCACTGCTCCAGTTTATGTATATCTTTTTGAATCCTCTCTCTCTCTTCTCTAGTATTAGCTACCCCTCCTAGCTTTGTGTCATCAGCAAATTTGATCAGTTTACCCTCAATTCCTTCATCTAAATCATTGATAAAGATGTTGAACAATACAGGGCCCAAAACAGAGCCTTGTGGTACCCCACTTGAGACATTCTTCCAACTGGATGTGCAGCCATTTACAACCACTCTTTGGGTCCGATCACTAAGCCAGTTATGAATCCACCTAACAGTTGCCTTGTCCATTCCATACTTAGTCATTTTTTCAATAAGGATTGTGTGAGATACTTTGTCAAATGCTTTGCTGAAGTCAAGATATACTATATCTACAGCATTTCCCTGATCCACCCAGTCAGTGATTCTGTCATAGAAGGAAATTAAGTTAGTCTGACATGACTTATTAGTTACAAACCCATGCTGACTCTGTTTAATCACTTCATTCTTATCCAGGTACTTGCATACATGTTCTTTAATAATTTGTTCAAAGATCTTTCCTGGTATAGAAGTCAGACTCACCGGCCTGTAGTTCCCTGGGTCCACCTTCTTCCCCTTTTTGAAGATAGGAACAACATTTGCTCTTCTCCAGTCTTCTGGGACTTCTCCTGTTCTCCAAGAATTTTCAAAGATTATGGACAGTGGTTCAAGAATTTCTTCTGCTATCTCCTTCAGTACCCTGGGGTGTAATTCATCTGGACCTGGAGACTTGAATTCATTTAGGTTAGCTAAGTGTTTCCTCACTGTCTTTCTGTTTATAGATATCCTGGATTCTTCTATTCCTTTAATAGGACAGTGAAGATCAGTTGATGTTACATTTCCTTTCTGAGAGAAAACAGATGCAAAATAGGAATTTAAAAGTTCAGCCTTCTCAACATCCTGACTTACCATTTCATCATTTTCATCCTGTAAAAATCCTATAGCATCTTTGACTTTTCTTTTACTTTTGACATATCCCCAAAATCCTTTTTTGTTGCTTTTGACGTCACTTGCAAGCCTTAATTCATTGTCAGCTTTAGATAATCTGATTTGTGCCCTGCAGGTTCTGCAGACGGCATTATATTCTTCTTTAGATATGCCTCCCTCTTTCCATTTGATAAACATTTCTTTCTTCCTTTTTAGCATGTGTATAAGTTCTATGTTCATCCATCCTGGTTTCCTTAAATGCTTCCCATTCTTCCCTCTTTTCGGAATTGTTAACGATTGTGCTTTGAGAATCTCATTTTTCAAGATTTTCCATCCTTCCTGGACATTTTTGTCCTTAAGGATATCCAGCCATTGGATCCCTCCAATTACTCTTTCTGAGTTCCTTAAAATCTGCCTTTCTGAAATCTAACCTTGACGTCTGAGTCTTCACAGGTCTTCCTCCTCTTGTTATCCAAAATTCTAAAATAGCATGGTCACTACCTCCTAGGGTCCCAGCCACTCTTACCTCCTCCACCATTTCCTCCCTGTTTATGAGGATTAGATCCAAGGTAGCAGATCCCCTTGTTTTCTCCATTACCTTTTGGAAGATAAAGTTGTCAGCAAGAGAGGATAAGAATTTCCTGGACCTGTTAGTTTTGCCTGAGAGAGATTCCCAACAAATGTCTGGATAGTTGAAATCTCCCATGACCACTATGTCATATTTTTTGGAGAACTTGGCCATTTGATGCATAAAGAGTTCATCCATATCTTCAGCTTGCACAGGCGGCCTGTAGTAAATGCCTACAATGGTGTCCTTTCCATTGTTCTGTCCTTGTATTCTTACCCAAACAGTTTCCACAGAACTCCCAGTCTCTGAAGCTTCAATCTCTGTGCAGATATACGCTTTTCTAACATACAATGCAACACCTCCTCCTCGTTTATCAAGTCTGTTTCTTGCAAATAAGTTGTAACCTTCTAGCCTTGTATTCCAATCATGTGTATTGTCCCACCAAGTCTCAGTGATTCCAATGACATCATATCTCTTCTCCTGCGTTAGTAGCTCCAGTTCTCCTTGTTTGTTGCCCATGCTTTGTGCATTCGTATAGAAACACTTTAGTTTGTGATTGGTTTCTCTTTCTTCAATATTTTTATTATGTAGATTTTTTTGTCTTTGTTCTTCCCCTTCACTTCTAATAGCAGAGTTCTCAATAGCATTTGTCAGGTGTATGGCTTTTTCTGGCGTTTTGCTTCCCTTCCCACATTGTTCTAGTTTAAAGCTCTCCTGATGAGTGTAGCAAGGCGACTTCCAAATACATGTTTTCCAGTCTTTGTAAGGTGCACCCCATCTCTAGCAAGTAGTCCATCGTACAGGTAATTCACTCCGTGATCCAGAAATCCAAATCCTTGCTGACGGCACCATCGACGTAGCCAGTTGTTCACCTGCAGAATCTTATTCCACCTCCTTGTTCCATGGACATCCACTGGAAGGATGGAGGAGAAGACCACCTGCGCTCCCAGTTCTTTCACTTTCTTACCTAAGTTTTCAAAGTCACTGCAGATGGTTTCCAGGTCGTTTCTTGTGGTGTCATTTGTCCCCACATGTATTAGCAGGAATGGGTAGTCATCTTTAGGTCTGAAGAGTCCTGATATCCTGTCAGACACATCTTTAATTTTTGCACAACAGATGCAAGGGCCAGTAGGCATGGTCAGGGCCATTACGTGTCCATCACTGTGCACTGGGTTAATGTGGTGGATGCAGGGTCCACAGGGGAGAGCTGCGGTGGGACAGTGCTGCCTAGCCCACGGTATAGGCAACAGTTGGATGTAGGCGGTTGACCCTCCTCCTCCTCCAGAAGCAAAAGCTCGTCGTCAGAGCGCAATCACACGAGCACTCCATCCGCAGCTTCCAGTGTTGCACACGAGGTGTCCCACTATTGATCAACTAGTGGTAAGTGTCAGCAGGCTGTTTTAAAGATGATGTCTTTGGGCGACAACAGACACACCGCGGAGGTACTGGCCGACTACTTGCAGCAGGAAACTGCATCATGGCTGGGCAGTCTACATCTTGAGCTAGGCAAGGTAGTCAGTGATAATGGCTGTAATTTTGTGGCAGCCTTAGCCCTTGCAAAACTCAGACACATACCTTGCCTGGCTCACACCTTGAAACTGGTGGTGCAATACTTCATAAATAATTAGCTGGAGTTACCAGCCCTGCTCCATAAGGTGCGAAGACTGTGCTCGCACATCCGTCGCTCGCCCCTAGACTCCAGTCGTATGCAGAGGCTGCAGAGATCGCACCACCTCCCCAAGCACCGCCTAATCATAGACGTTGCAACAAGGTGGAACTCCACCATGCACATGGTTGAGAGGCTGTGCGAACAGAGGCAGGCTGTAATGCATTTGTGGGAGGATCCACAGGCAGGCCGTTTGAGGGCTGACATGGAGCTGTCGGATGTGCAGTGGTCAAAGCTGAAATACCTCTGTAAAGTCCTTCAGTGTTTTGAGGAATGCATATGGCTGGTAAGCGCAGACGAAGCCATCATAAGCATGAGCATCCCATTTATGCATCTGCTCATGCAAACTTTGACGCACATTAAGGATCAGGCATCTGCAGCGGAGGAGGAAGAGGGAAGCTTTGATGACATTCAGCCATTGTCTGCTCAGGGAATTGTCCTGGATGAGGTGGAGGAAGAAGAGGAAGAGGAGGAGGAGGATGAGTGGGATGATTATTTGGGGGAGGAGAATGTTTCTCAGGGGGCAAGAGAAAATGTTGGGTTGCCAAGGTCAGGTACAGGGTTTGTGCGTGAATGGCGGGTTGTGGTTTTGGCAGAAAGTGCTCCTCCACCCACCACTATGGGTGCATCATTGACACCTGGAACATTGGCCCACATGTGTGATTATGCCTTGCGGATCCAAAAAGGGACCCCCGCATTGCCAAAATTATGAAGAATGACGACTACTGGTTGGCCAGCATGCTCGATCCATGCTATAAAGGCAAATTACAGAACATCATGCCACAGGAGAACCTAGAGCTAATATTGGCTAACAAACAAGCAACTCTGGTAAACCATTTGTTAGAGGCATTCCCAGCACACTGCAGCGGTGCAGGTTCTACCACGAGCAGTACTGGGCAGCATGGAAGAGGTGTTCATGGTGCAAACAGCCAAAGTGGCATTGGAGACAGGGGTTTCATGACCATGTTGTGGACTGATTTCTCGAGTACCGCTCACACAACTGTTAATACTGAATCGATTGCAACAGACAGGAGACAACAGTTTTCAACTATGGTTCAAAATTACCTCTCCTCCCCTATCGATGTTCTCCCTCATAGTTCATTCCCCTTTGACTACTGGGCCTGTAAACTGTACACCTGGCCTGAATTGTCACAATATGCCTTACAGGATCTCGCTTGCACTGCTGGTAGTGTGCTATCAGAAAGAGTCTTCAGTGCTGCTGGATCAATCCTGACAGAAAGAAGGACCTGGCTGTCGACCCAAAATGTAGGTGATCTCACCTTCATTAAAATGAACCATGCCTGGGTTTCAAAGGATTTTGTATCACCTTCCCCTGATGACACATAGGTTGCCAGCAAAATGGCTCGTTTTTCCACCTCCTATCTGGGCTGTACCCCCCCAGGGCCGGTGTCAGCACCTGGCGCACCTGTGCAAGTGCCGGAGCACTATGAGGGGCCCTGTGCCAGTTACAGGTGCCCACAAGTGTGTCCTCCTGCTAGCTCAGGGACGAAGCACTTGCAATACTTACCTCTCCATGCTCCACCGCTGTGACGTCTTCCGCTTTTCCTGACAGTGACATTCAGGTCAGAGAGCGCGATGACGTCACGTCTGTGCGCACTTTGCCTGAACAGTCACAGTGCAGAGAGCTGGAAGATGGTGATGCTGAGGAGTCCAGAGTAGAGCAGTGCCCAGCGAGGAGAGGTATTTAATTTTTTTTAATGGATGGAGCAATATATGGGGAGCATTATACACTGGAGCATCATATGGGGTTCATTATTTATGGGGAATCATATAGGATATGGAGCATCATATGGAGCACATATGGGGCCTATTCTGTATGGAGCATTATATGGAGCCCATTCTGTATGTAGCAATATATGGGGCTCATTATTCTGTATAGAGCAATATATTGGGCTCATTATTCTGCATGGCGCACTGTGTGGTGCCCATAATACTGTATGGAGGACTATATTGTCCGTTTTTTGAGCTATTGTAGAAATTAAAATAGATATCAGTCATGTAATGTAAGAAGTGAAGTATTTGGCATTGTACTATACCTATATTTCTCTGCCGTATCGGAGCATCATGAATTGTGGTATGTGTTAAAGGGGCCCACTTAGACTCTTTGGCCCGGGGCCCATGAAAACCTGGAGCGAGCACTGCCCCCCCACCACTTTAGCCAAATAACCCCCAGTTTTCAATGCGTTACTATTATTATAAAGTTAATTAAGGTTGCCAAGCTTAAGTAATAAGAATTGATGTCGTTGGCCGACCCGACCATTTTTGTTAGTCGGCCGACTTCGTTCGACTCGACTTTTGAGAAAGTCGGGTTTCACGAAACCCGACTCGACCCTAAAAAAGGCAAAGTTGCTCATCTCTAGTATTGACCAACTGTGTTACCCTAAACCTGTGTTATCTCAGTAGTATTCTGCCCATGGGGAATGAGAATGGGCATTCAGTGGGATGAGTACTTGTACATGTGGTTGTTTTAAAGACAGCCAGGCCAGTGAAAGAGAGCACCCTTTGACCCTCATTTCATCACACACACTGTTGTCAAACTATGACTTGATGTCATCCTAGTGTGGTCCAATTTTTTCCACGGACTTGCATGGTGGGGTGTGATCTGAATATAGGATGCAAAATTATACATGCTGTGTGTAACGAATGGAAGCGGAGGCAGAGGTGGTGAAGTTCACATTCGTTTTTATTTTTAAATGTGGAACCTCTAGACCACGGTCCGGGGGCTCTGAAGGGGGCGTAACTAGTGAGCCCCGGGTACCCGTAGTAAGGCCCCTCGAACAGGACCAGAATGGAATACCCGGAGGACACAAGTGCTACCTCCATTAGACCCCAGACACGTGGCAGCTGTCCCAGAGGGACCAAAAGGTTAACAGGTGTTTACAGAGTCCGTGGAGGGTTCTCGACAGAGAAGGGTAAGGTCCTGGTCCAGAATAGATGGTATCAGGCTGGCTTCAGTGACCTTGTCACGGTCCACGGTACGGATGGCTGATGGCGGAACGGGATGACTCTTGCGCCAGTAATAGCTGAGATTGTCCGGGTTAGCCAGATACGGGTTAGCAATGATCTGAGGAGACAAACAGTATCAGCGAAGCACAGAGACTGCAAACGCAGCGCAGACAGATCAGGAACAGAACCGGATATAGCAATGATAGAACACGTTGCTCCGGCACTCCCCTAATGGTGGAGTGACCAGATATAGTACTGAGTGTGCAGCCATTGGTTAATTAGCTATTTCAAAAAATGCACGCTGCCCCTTTAAGAGAGGCGGTGGGCGCGGCCACGCGTCTTAAGCCGTCTATCAGGAGGCCTGCCAGCAGCGTGCCAGGAAGTGGAGGAGGACACAGGACGCCGTGGAGCAGATGGGACATGAGACCCCAGCTCACGCACAGACTGCTGCAGAGGAACAGGTGAGTGAGCCGAACAGAGTGCAGAGCCAGCGCTGGGACCGGGTGTAACACTGTGATTTTTAGATATATGCACGACCTCATAGAATATCGTAGGTCTGTATCTGTTTGCGATCCTATGTTTTGTCTGATCACACTCAAACCAAAAATATGGTCCTCTGCACGAGCTCTTATAGTGAGTATTATAGGTTAGGTCAACAGTCACAGTTCTGCTAGTAGCCACTGAAAACAAATTAAAAACTTTTTGTAAAAGATAGTCTTATCAGTTTGAGATCTCAACATCAATAGGTCTGGAGACTGGCTAGGCCACTCCAGGACCTTTAAATGCTTCTTAAAGGGTATGCCACACTAAACAATATCGCTAACGGGATCGCTAAAAAACGTCACTATTTAGCGATCCCGTTAGCGATGTTGTTGTGTGCGGCAGCTTCCAGCGACGAGCTTCCTGCTGTGATCTCGCTCGTCGCTGGAATCGTTCCGGACCCTATTTTCTCGTCGGCGCTCCCGCTGGGTAAGTATATATCGCTAGTGTGGCACCTTTTCTTAGCGATTTAGCGGTACTTTTGTACCGCTAAAGTCGTTAAGAAGATCGCTAACGGCGATAGCGTCGTTAACTATATCGCTAAATGTGGCCGCACTTAGCGATATAGAAACAATCCCGCTAGCGATCTCATTAGTATGCAACGTTAACGAGATCGCTAGCGGGATAGCTTAGTGTGGCAGTACCTTAAGGAGCCACTTCTTAAGGGTATGCCACACTAAACAACATCGCTAACGGGATCGCTAAAAAACGTCACTATTTAGCGATCCCGTTAGCGATGTTGTTGTGTGCGGCATGCAGCAACGACGTGGCCCCTGCTGTGATCTCGTCCGTCGTCCTGATCGTTCCGGACCCTATTCTGATCGTCGGCGTCCCGCTGGGTAAGTATATATCGCTGAGTGTGGCACCTTTTTTAGCGATTTAGCGGTACTTTTGTACCGATAAAGTCGTTAAGGAGATCGTTAACCGCGATAGCGTCCTTAACGACATCGCTAAATGTGGCCGACACTAGCGATATTGTAAACAATCCCGCTAGCGATCTCATTAGTATGCGACACTAACGAGATCGTTAGCGGGATCGTGTAGTGTGGCAGTACCTTTAGTTTCCCTGGCTATGTGTTTCTGGTCATTGCCATGCTAAAAGACTCAGCCATGACCCATCTTCAATTCTCTTAATGAGGGAAGGGGGTTGTTGGCAGGAGCCTTCCTGCAACTGCTGGTGGTCACGTGTGTCGCTACTTAACAGTAATGAATATTCACAGCATTCCACTCCCATGGGTGTGGAATGCAGTGAATATTCATTCCCTTTAGTAGCGGCACACATGACTGCTGGCAGCTGCAGGAAGGCTCCAGCTGACACTGTGCTCGCCATTAAAGTGCAATGAATGCTCACTGTTCTCCGTGCACACAGTCCCGGTGTGCAGAGCAGTGAGTATTCCAGCAGCTGCCCCTTGGCTGGCAAGCAGCGCATGACGTCCTTGCCATGCGCTGCTTACAAGCATAAAGCAGCTGCTGGCATCAGAACAAGATGCTGCTAGGGAACACCGGGAAGGTAAGTGCAATGTTTTTTTTTATGTTTTTTGATGCATACCAGGATGGGGGTGGGGGCCAATCATACCATGATAAGGATTGGAGCCATGCATACCAGGACAGGGATGGGAGCCAATCCTACCAGGATACTAATAAAGATAAGTAAATTTTCTTTGCCCTCCATGCCCATGGGCGTAGAATGCAGTGAATTTTAATTTCTCTTTAGCAGCGGGCGCAGGAGTTAGCCGAAGCTGCTGGCTCCTGCCTCTGTGACCCGCTGCTCCTCCGATGCCGCTCCCCATCTCCCCACCACAGCCAGAGCCGGTACATCTGGACTATATGCACCGCCTATTTTCCTCCACATGTTTGGAGGAAAAAAGTGTGCCTTATAGTCCAAAAAATATGGTACTTATTTTCCTCACTGTATATACACAAAAAGAGCAGAGACATGACATAATAATTGAACATTTAAGAACAAAACAAACTGAGCTCAGAGTATGAATCTTTCTTTAGCTTAGATAAGTGATGTGAACGTTTTATTGTCCCAGACCTGAAGCCCTCATTGTCTCTAAACCAGATTTCTCTTTATTTACTAGTAAGTCATAAATGCTTGTGGTAGATTTAGTCTAAGCTATTGAAGGATTCATTCATTGAGCCCAGTTTTTTTAATGTCCTTTTATCGTGTGATGTCTCTTTTCTTTTTGTGTACATGTTTGTGTTTCTCAGATACTCTATTTTACCATGCCTAATGAAAAGACCTAAATAGTCTTGAAAGCTTGCTTTACAACAGCAGTTATTTTATTTTTGTTAGCTATTATCATAATTACAAGATTATTATTTTGTTTCTCCTACTGAGAACAATCAACATGAGGTATATAATTCCAAGTATTTGAAAGCTTCTGATATTCAAAAAATTATATATGAAAGATAGAATACTTTCTGAGATGAGCATACCTATTTAATTTCAAAAGTACATATCAGAGTTTTTTTGAATAGCAGATTGCCACTTTTTTTACTAATGTCAGAGGCCACAAGTTCAAAAAGGCTACCTCGGACAGATTTGGCAAAAGCCAGTACATTTGGCAGATTCCAGAGAAACCCCAATATTCACTCTTTAAGCTCTATACAGGGATTTTGTCTTACAACGAGGTCCAGTTCATTGCTTCTATTAAAGGGCTGCTGTCTGGATGTGCAATCCAAAGGCAGAAAGACTCATCAAGCAGGGTCAAAGCAGAGAAGTCAAGTCAAGGACAAAATCAGGAGGAAAGCAGGTAGTCAAATACAAGCCGGAGTCAGAAAATGGGAAATACAAAATAGACCACAGGATCTAAGTAAAGGCATTGTCACACTTAGCGATCGCACTAGCGATCACGACAACGACACGACCTGGCGAGATCGCTAGTGCGATCACTATGTGGTCGCTAGTTAGCTTCCAAACACAATGATCTCATCAGAGATCAGCGATCTGTATAACGACCTCTGCGGTCGTTGGGAAAACCTAAGTCCCACCTGCGACACTGGTAAAGTCGTTCATAAAGGGTGTCACACTCAGCGATTCAGGCTCACCAGCAGGACACCAACGACCAAAAAATGGCTCAGAACGTTCATAAGCGATCAGCGACATCGCAGCGGGGGCCACATCGGTGACTCTTTAGCAATCTCGTTAGCGATCTCGCTTAGTGTGACAGTACCTTTAGAGAGCCTAGGTCACTTGCTGAACACTAACTAATATCTGGCAGATAGAATCATTCTGCTGGGGTTTATAAAGAAGAGAGCCCACCCACTGCACCCAGCAGTGAGCTAATTAAGCACCAAGTAAGTAAAGAAGGAGGACGGTAGGAGCTTGACATGCTGCGATTTTATTTACCTGAGTGGATGTGCTGGAATCACCCTTTCATATTTTATAATTAAATACCAGCTCACTGTGGCAAGACACAAGCGAATAGCAAAGGAAAAACTAGTCTCAGCAATTTGAAACCTAAACACTGTGGTAGATCGGCTCACTCGGCTGCACATAGAGGTAGACACAGGAACGCTGTCTCTTTAAATCTTCAACTGGTTTATTGAGGTACTGTATAAACTAGTGCAGAGTTAGCAAAATGAACACAGCCTTTCTGGCCTAATGGGAAAAACAAAACATAACAAATGGCATAGTCCATGTTTCTTTGGGATCAACCCGCTCAGAAAACAAACACAAGGTTCAGCTTTCTTTAACAAGAACACCACTCTGAATAACTCGTCTCCAGAGACACTGAACAATGAATAAGCCAGAAGGCTGTGCATTTATATTCTGGGGTGGAGATATGGTGACCAGCCTCCCACCCTCTCTAAAGCTGGTCACTAAATCTAGCCATTAAAGATGGCCAATTAAGTCCTCTCAGCACTAAGTGTGCTATTGCCAATACAACCTTAGTAATGCATTTCTCCCCTCTAGTATTTTGTTAGTGACTTTGTCACAATACCCAAACACTGCTTGAATCCAGCAGTTACCATAGAGTTACTAGGGTTCCACCTAGCGATCAGCACAGGGTTACAGCAGCATGTTCAGAAATGAATGTGACACAGGGTTTATGATTTATCAGAAACAAGTAACTGATGTTACAGGCAATTAGTCTAATGATATTATATTAATAATAATAATTTTATTTCTATAGTGCCAACATATTCCAAAGCACTTTACATTTTAGAGGGGACTTGTACAGACAATAGACATTACAGCGTAACAATAGACACATAGATCAAAACAGACACCAAGAGGAATGAGGGCCCTGCTCACAAGCTTACAATCTATGAGGAAAAAGGGGAGACACGAAAGGTGAATGGAAACAACTGATCTCTTTGTTGGGACCAGCCATAGTATAAGAATCAAGTGTTCATGTAATGCTGCATGAACCGTTATCAGCCTAAGTATGTAACAGAACAGACACAGAGGGATATTAAATGCATAAAGCCTGTGACGACATGATGCGAGGAACCTGGCTATTGTAACAATTTTGAATGTGCAACACAGAGATAGTTAGGTTAATGCGTTGAGATGATAGGCCAGTCTGAACAAATGCGTTTCTAAGGCACGCCTAAAACTGTTGGGATTGGTGACTAATCGTATTAACCTATAGGAGAAACCACGGCACTCAACTGGAGGAGAGGTAGGTGCACAAGTCAGGCATCTGGCCCAGTAAACATGAAACAAAATACTTGGCACTCAAGAGGTATAACAGAAAAAGTTAATTTATTGATGGTGCATCCAGACAAAGAACCTGAACGTTTTCGGTCCGTTAAGAGGACCTTCATCAGACTATATCCAGAGAGAACACTTGGGATAGTAAAAATGCGTATGTTGGAGACAGCAAAGTTCTCCAAAATGAGTCACTGGTAATGCTGGATGCGTTAATCATGTATGGCAAAGGATATGTCACTAGTTGCAAGCATGGGACCGTAACGGCAAACAAAAGCACCTCTGGACAGCAGGACACCATCTGTTCCCTGCTCTACTCTGGACTCGGCATCTGAGGCATAACTTTAAGCGCTCTCTCCCTGGCAAGCATTGTGCTTGTAAGACACTTGCGCTGACACAGCCTTAAATCCAAGTGACTTTGTTTGCTGTTACCGTCCCATGCTTGCAACCAGTGACATACCCATAACAGGAGCGAACCAGTGATCGCATGTGGTGGGAGAATGAAAGCTCGGAATCAAGTATGACCTCAAGACAGCAGGCATGTTGCTGGGGAGTAATCGTGGAACTCAACAGCAAAAAAGGACTTAAAAATCCTCCAAAAATTCAAAAAAACAGCAGAAAAAAGCAGAGATGTTTACCTGCCCAGGCCTCCAAACAAATGCACTAACAGGATGCAGTGGACCCACTTAACACAGGGCCAAGAATGCAGATGAGGCAACCACTCACAGCCTGCAAATCCATGGAGGGGGTTGTTGCTTGGCATATTACTGCACAAAAATAGTCTGTATGCGGCGCTGTTCACATTCAGTTTATGCAGAGCATCTGGCTTACAGTCTATTGGTGATGCCCATACTATTAGATCGGGCGGGCTGCCCAGTGCTATCCAAAATGCATCCCGTGTGAACAGACACCACAGTTTACAGAGCCCATACTATTAGATCAGGCGGGCTGCCCAATGCTATCCAAAATGCATCCCATGTGAACAGAAACTACAGTTTACAGAGCCAAATGGGCCCAACTGCACCCTGAAAAATAAAGTGCAAATAACACATACAAAAATATGTGAGGTATTAGTTGATATTAATGGCTAAAATATGCAAGTTTGCAACCTACGTCAAGGTACCCCACACTTGCGAGTCCTATCTATAATACTATCACTGAACAGTAAAAAAAGAGGACTTAAAAATCCTCCAAAAATTAAAAAAAACAGCAGAAATATGGCAGAGATGTTTACCTGCCCAGGCCTCCAAACAAATGCACTAACAGGATGCAGTGGCCCCACTTAACACAGGTGCAAGAATGCAGATGAAGCAACCATTCACAGCCTGCCAATCTATGAAGGGGGTGGTTGCTTGGCATATTACTGCACAAAAATAGTCTGTGTGCGGCACTGTTCATATTCAGGCTATGCAGAGCATCTGGCTTACAGCCTATTGGTGATACCCATGCTATTAGATCAGGTGGGCTGCCCATTGCTATGCAAAATGCATCCCGTGTGAACAGACACCACAGTTTACAGAGCCAAATGGGCCAAACTGCACCCTAAAAATTAAAGTACAAATAATACATGCAAAAATATGTGAGGTATTAGTTGATATTATAGCCAAAATATGCAAGCTCACAACCCACGTCAAGGGTTCCCACACTTGCGAGTCCTATCTAAAATACTATCACTGAACAGCAAGAAAAGAGGACTTAAAAATCTACAAAAAATTTAAAAAAGCACAAGTAAGGCGGAGATGTTTACCTGCCCAGGTCTCCAAACAAATGCACTAACAGGACGCAGTGGACCCACTTAACAAAGGGCCAAGAATGCAGATGAGGCAACCACTCACAGCCTGCCAATCCAAGGAGGGGGTGGTTGCTTGGCATATTAATGCACAAAAATAGTCTGTATGCAGCACTGTTTACATTCAGGTTATGCAGAGCATCTGGCTTACAGCCTATTGGTGACGCCCATACTATAAGATTGGGTGGGCTGCCCAGTGCTATCCAAAATGCATCCCATGTGAACAGACACCACAGTTTACAGAGCCAAATGGGCCCAACTGCACCCTGAAAAATAAAGCAAATAACACAAAAATATGTGAGGTATTAGCTGATATTATGGCCAAAATATGCAAGCTCGCAACCCATGTCAAGGGACCCCACACTTGCGAGTCCTATCTCTAATACTATCACTGAACAGCAAAAAAAGATGACTTAAAAATCCTCCAAAAATTTAAAAAAAAAAAGCAAAAAAAGGCAAAGATGTTTACCTGCCCAGGCCTCCAAACAAATGCACTAACAGGATGCAGTGGACCAAATTAACACAGGTGCAAGAATGCAGATGAGGCAACCACTCACAGCCTGCCAATCCACACATATCCATGGAGCCACACATGGAAGTGGCAATGCCAGGCATAGGTAGGTCAGTAGAGGGAGGAAACACAAGGTGTTCAGTTTTTGACAGGTTCAGTTTCAGATACAGGGAGGACATGATGTTAGAGACAATGGTAAGACAATCACTGGTCTTTTCTAAAAAGGCAGGCGTGATATAAGGAGAGGAAGTGTATAATTGGGTGTCATCAGTATAGAGATATTACTGGAAACCAAATCTACTGATTTTTGTCCAATAGGGTCAGTAAACAAAGAAGAGGAGGGGGCCTGGGATTGATCCTTGAGGAACGCCAACAGTTAGGAGAAGATGAGAGGAGGAGGAACCAGCAAACGATACAGTGAAGGAACGGTCAGAGAGATAGGAGGAGAACCAGGTGAGAATGGTGTCTTTGAGGCCGATGGAATGTAGCATAGTGAGGAGTAGCTGATGATCCACAGTGTCGAATGCTGCGGAGAGATCCAAGAGAATTAGCATGGAGTAGTGACCATTAGATTTAGCAGTTAGTAGATCATTAGAGACTTTAGTGAGGGCAGTTTCAGTAGAGTGTAAAGAGCAGAAATCAGATTGAAGAGGATCGAGAAGAGAGTTATCTGAGAGATAGCGGATAAGACGGGTGTGGACTATTAATAAATAAACATTTTGTGGATTTAATGCGCTGCCAAATATGACTCACAGATCCATTATTCATAAAGGACATGATGATTTATTCATATTCCCAACGCGTTTCAAAGTTTAAAACTTCTTCCTCAGGGGATGATTTTATATCAACCCCTGAGGAAGAAGTTTTAAACTTTGAAACGCGTTGCGAATATGATTAAATCATCATTTCCTTTATGAATAATGGATCTGTGAGTCATATTTGGATTTTATACCATCCCCTGAGGAAGAAGTTTTAAATTTTGAAACGCGTTGGGAATATGAATAAATCATCATTTCCTTTATGAATAATAGATCTGTGAGTCATATTTGGCAGCGCATTAAATCCACAAAATGTTTATTAATGTCTTAGCGGTCACTGTTTTGACCTGTTGATCTGCAGCAGCCGACTAAGGATCGTATACGCTTTTACTCCTCACATATCAGGTGAGCGCAAATTGGAGAATTGTTCTTAAAATATCCATCGAATAAGACCCTATCTGCGTTTTTTTTCTCCTATAGTGTGGATCAGGGGTGTGGACCAGGCATTCCAGGAGTTTAGAGATAAAGGGAAGATTAGAGACAGGTCTATAGTTAGCTGCACAGTTTTGGTTGAGTGAAAGTTTTTAAGTAATGGATGTATGATGGCATAATTAAATGAGGAGTGAAAGATACCAGAAGAGAGATAGAGGTTGAATATTTTTGTTAGGTGAGTAATGACAGCAGGGGAAAGGGACTGGAGGAGTTGCGAGGGAACAGGGTCACTGGTGCAAGTAGTAGAGCAAGAAGATGCAAGGAACCTGATTGCTTCTGTGACTGGTTCAAAATCAGAGAGTGAGCTAGGTGCAATGGGGAGGGAGAACAGTGCCTGGTATGAGGGGATTGGGAGATAATTTCCTGTGTGATATGGTAAATTTTTTCTTTGGGGCCTGCACTCTTGGGTTGAGTAGGGAATGAAAAGTGTCAAAGAGACATTTTGGGTTATTGGATAATGAGGTAATGAGGGTGTTGAAACAGGTTTGTTTGGAGAGGTGAAGGGCAGTGTTGCATGTTTTAAGCATAAACTTATAATAGATAAATTTTCAGGTAGATTAGATTTTCTCCACAGGCGTTCGGCGCTCCTGAAGCACCGCTGTAGGAAACGTGTTTGTAGTGTGTGCTACGGTTGTTGCCATCTTTGCCAAGTTGTTCTAGGTATAGGAGGTTCAGTTTCATCCAGGGCACTTTGCAGTGTCTCATTGTAATGCTTCAGTGCAGTTGCAGAGTTGGAGCCTCCATTCGCCACAAAAGGGGCCGTGACCATGGCGACGCTGATGGGCTATCTCGTCAAAGAGATTGCGGGAGTGTCCTCAGGGGAACACAGGAATGTGATGCCCCCTAGCGCCTTCTAAAGGGGGAGGTGTGAGATATGGGAAAATGATATCTAAATGATGTCACTTTGATTTCTGATGGAATTCCCCATAGTGATACAGTTTCGCCCAAAAATACTTGCTTCCGACCACTCAGCCCCCCTCCATTGGCATTCATTCCCCAAGGCCATAAAACGCTATGCAATGTTATCCTTTAATTAACTCCATGAACAAGCTCTTTGAAGCTCTTAACACAAGGGTGTGAACTCTCCAGCAGGCCCAGCCAAACTGGATTCTTTTGTCTAACTCAAACACATGGAGACACTGGGGCACAACAGGTCACAGCAAGTCTCTGAGGTATTGAATCTGGAAAATGACCTATAATAACAGAATGCAATATCTCTGAGACTAGCCGAGCACATAATCGGAATCGGTATTCCTTCCCCACACACGCCGATGCCCGGCAGCCACCTGTAGCACTCTGCGTTATTGAGTTATAAAGCATAGCTACCAGGAATTACATACAGTAGGCATATTTAGTCTCTGCTCAGATACAATCGAGCAGAATACAGTGTCACCGCTGCCATTCCACTCAGAGCTTCGGGCGGAAAGTTATGAGCCTCCACGGTTCTAGACAGAAAATTATACTCTCAGATATGGAGGAGAAGAGGCTGCACAAGCCCAGGGGTGGGTGCACAGTGTGGGAGGGAGCAGCCTAGAAGATATAAGATAGCCCCTCATTTTGGATTTAGTTTTCTACTGGTAGGAGATCCGTTACCTGACGCAGCCAGGAAAAGCCTATAACTAAGATTTGCATATCAAAAAACTGACCGGCACATCCAAACATAGATTCAGTGTGAACAGGTGCTAAACCTAGAGTCACCAACTCATATACATACAAGAAAAAAAGGTAGCACACTGTAGCGCTATAGCTTGCAAACACGAAATATGAAAAATATGAAAAATGAATTGCATCATTACCTTAGAAATATGAAAAATTGAGAAGTCTTAGCGCATAAGATGGCCAAATTATGTGAGCCTGATAGCCACGTCAAGGCTCTTCTCGTATATCAGGTCCTAACTAATGCCTATCCTCGCTTAGAAAAGTCTGTCTGCATGGGAACATATGAATCCTCTCTCCAGACTAAAATCTACATCTCTGTGGAGGGGTGATGAACCTGTTGTAATTAAAAAGCCTGTGACCACCAGGTGGAGTGCTCAGGTAGAAGGTAAATGAATACATATCAAAAAACTGACCGGCACATCCAAACATAGATTCAGTGTGAACAGGTGCTAAACCTAGAGTCACCAACTCATATACATACAAGAAAAAAAGGTAGCACACTGTAGCGCTATAGCTTGCAAACACGAAATATGAAAAATATGAAAAATTAATTGCATCATTAAATTAGAAATATGAAAAATTGAGAAGTCTTAGCGCATAAGATGGCCAAATTATGTGAGCCTGATAGCCACGTCAAGGCTCTTCTCGTATATCAGGTCCTAACTAATGCCTATCCTCGCTTAGAAAAGTCTGTCTGCATGGGAACATAATATAATGAATATATATAATGAATACATATAATGAATTTTTCATATTTTTCATATTTCGTGTTTGCAAGCTATAGCGCTACAGTGTGCTACCTTTTTTTCTTGTATGTATATGAGTTGGTGACTCTAGGTTTAGCACCTGTTCACACTGAATCTATGTTTGGATGTGCCGGTCAGTTTTTTGATATGTATTCATTTACCTTCTACCTGAGCACTCCACCTGGTGGTCACAGGCTTTTTAATTACAACAGGTTCATCACCCCTCCACAGAGATGTAGATTTTAGTCTGGAGAGAGGATTCATATGTTCCCATGCAGACAGACTTTTCTAAGCGAGGATAGGCATTAGTTAGGACCTGATATACGAGAAGAGCCTTGACGTGGCTATCAGGCTCACATAATTTGGCCATCTTATGCGCTAAGACTTCTCAATTTTTCATATTTCTAAGGTAATGATGCAATTCATTTTTCATATTTTTCATATTTCGTGTTTGCAAGCTATAGCGCTACAGTGTGCTACCTTTTTTTCTTGTATGTATATGAGTTGGTGACTCTAGGTTTAGCACCTGTTCACACTGAATCTATGTTTGGATGTGCCGATCAGTTTTTTGATATGTATTCATTTACCTTCTACCTGAGCACTCCACTGGTGGTCACAGGCTTTTTAATTACAACAGGTTCATCACCCCTCCACAGAGATGTAGATTTTAGTCTGGAGAGAGGATTCATATGTTCCCATGCAGACAGACTTTTCTAAGCGAGGATAGGCATTAGTTAGGACCTGATATACGAGAAGAGCCTTGACGTGGCTATCAGGCTCACATAATTTGGCCATTTTATGCGCTAAGACTTCTCAATTTTTCATATTTCTAAGGTAATGATGCAATTCATTTTTCATATTTTTCATATTTCGTGTTTGCAAGCTATAGCGCTACAGTGTGCTACCTTTTTTTCTTGTATGTATATGAGTTGGTGACTCTAGGTTTAGCACCTGTTCACACTGAATCTATGTTTGGATGTGCCGGTCAGTTTTTTGATATGTATTCATTTACCTTCTACCTGTGCACTCCACCTGGTGGTCACAGGCTTTTTAATTACAACAGGTTCATCACCCCTCCACAGAGATGTAGATTTTAGTCTGGAGAGAGGATTCATATGTTCCCATGCAGACAGACTTTTCTAAGCGAGGATAAGCATTAGTTAGGACCTGATATACGAGAAGAGCCTTGACGTGGCTATCAGGCTCACATAATTTGGCCATCTTATGCGCTAAGACTTCTCAATTTTTCATATTTCTAAGGTAATGATGCAATTCATTTTTCATATTTTTCATATTTCGTGTTTGCAAGCTATAGCGCTACAGTGTGCTACCTTTTTTTCTTGTATGTATATGAGTTGGTGACTCTAGGTTTAGCACCTGTTCACACTGAATCTATGTTTGGATGTGCCGGTCAGTTTTTTGATATGTATTCATTTACCTTCTACCTGAGCACTCCACCTGGTGGTCACAGGCTTTTTAATTACAACAGGTTCATCACCCCTCCACAGAGATGTAGATTTTAGTCTGGAGAGAGGATTCATATGTTCCCATGCAGACAGACTTTTCTAAGCGAGGATAGGCATTAGTTAGGACCTGATATACGAGAAGAGCCTTGACGTGGCTATCAGGCTCACATAATTTGGCCATCTTATGCGCTAAGACTTCTCAATTTTTCATATTTCTAAGGTAATGATGCAATTCATTTTTCATATTTTTCATATTTCGTGTTTGCAAGCTATAGCGCTACAGTGTGCTACCTTTTTTTCTTGTATGTATATGAGTTGGTGACTCTAGGTTTAGCACCTGTTCACACTGAATCTATGTTTGGATGTGCCGGTCAGTTTTTTGATATGTATTCATTTACCTTCTACCTGAGCACTCCACCTGGTGGTCACAGGCTTTTTTAATTACAACAGGTTCATCACCCCTCCACAGAGATGTAGATTTTAGTCTGGAGAGAGGATTCATATGTTCCCATGCAGACAGACTTTTCTAAGCGAGGATAGCATTAGTTAGGACCTGATATACGAGAAGAGCCTTGACGTGGCTATCAGGCTCACATAATTTGGCCATCTTATGCGCTAAGACTTCTCAATTTTTCATATTTCTAAGGTAATGATGCAATTCATTTTTCATATTTTTCATATTTCGTGTTTGCAAGCTATAGCGCTACAGTGTGCTACCTTTTTTCTTGTATGTATATGAGTTGGTGACTCTAGGTTTAGCACCTGTTCACACTGAATCTATGTTTGGATGTGCCGGTCAGTTTTTTGATATGTATTCATTTACCTTCTACCTGAGCACTCCACCTGGTGGTCACAGGCTTTTTAATTACAACAGGTTCATCACCCCTCCACAGAGATGTAGATTTTAGTCTGGAGAGAGGATTCATATGTTCCCATGCAGACAGACTTTTCTAAGCGAGGATAGGCATTAGTTAGGACCTGATATACGAGAAGAGCCTTGACGTGGCTATAAGGCTCACATAATTTGGCCATCTTATGCGCTAAGACTTCTCAATTTTTCATATTTCTAAGGTAATGATGCAATTCATTTTTCATATTTTTCATATTTCGTGTTTGCAAGCTATAGCGCTACAGTGTGCTACCTTTTTTTCTTGTATGTATATGAGTTGGTGACTCTAGGTTTAGCACCTGTTCACACTGAATCTATGTTTGGATGTGCCGGTCAGTTTTTTGATATGTATTCATTTACCTTCTACCTGAGCACTCCACCTGGTGGTCACAGGCTTTTTAATTACAACAGGTTCATCACCCCTCCACAGAGATGTAGATTTTAGTCTGGAGAGAGGATTCATATGTTCCCATGCAGACAGACTTTTTTAAGCGAGGATAGGCATTAGTTAGGACCTGATATACGAGAAGAGCCTTGACGTGGCTATCAGACTCACATAATTTGGCCATCTTATGCGCTAAGACTTCTCAATTTTTCATATTTCTAAGGTAATGATGCAATTCATTTTTCATATTTTTCATATTTCGTGTTTGCAAGCTATAGCGCTACAGTGTGCTACCTTTTTTTCTTGTATAACTAAGATTTGGACCTGTAATCCATCAGCGCCTCCCTGTGGTCACATGCTACATAACACGGTAATTGAAACAAATCTATAACCTACCCTTGCACTGCACTCTTGACTGCATACTTGTATATTGTTCTGTATATGTATATACAGTACAGACCAAAAGTTTGGACACATCTTCTCATTTAAAGATTTTTCTGTATTTTCATGACTATGAAAATTGTACATTCACACTGAAGGCATCAAAACTATCAATTAACACATGTGGAATTATATACTTAACAAAAAAGCGTGAAACAACTGAAAATATGTGTTATATTCTAGGTTCATCAAAGTAGCCACCTTTTGCTTTGATGACTACTTTGCACACTCTTGGCATTCTCTTGATGAGCTTCAAGAGGTAGTCACCGGAAATGGTCTTCCAACAATCTTGAAGGAGTTCCCAGAGATGCTTAGCACTTGTTGGCCCTTTTGCCTTCACTCTGCGGTTCAGCTAACCCCAAACCAACTCGATTGGGTTCAGGTCTGATGACTGTGGAAGACAGGTCATCTGGCGTAGCACCCCATCACTCTCCTTCTTGGTCAAATAGCCCTTACACAGCCTGGAGGTGTGTTTGGGGTCATTGTCCTTTTGAAAAATAAATGATGGTCCAACTAAACGCAAACCGGATGGAATAGCATGTGTGGTACACCAAAGGGGATCTTGCTGGATGGGAGATATATTTCTTCTAGCAGACTGAAGTTTGCTCAGGATTTTCCATGATCACAAGGACCTGTGATGAGGTCATAGTCACGTGATCAGGTCAGCTGATGTATACCTCACCTGAGGGTGTGGACTAGGCCTATTTAACAAGAAGCTGTGGGAGTATGGGGGTGGAAGGAAGGAGTTTGGCTGAAGTCAGCCTGGAAGATTGTTTTTGTTACAGTGTGTCAGTGTGCACCAGGAAGCGAGTACCAGACCACCCAGAATGGCACCTGGCGGTCTCTGCTGACCCGCAGCCGCTTAGTTAAGCCCGTCCCAAGCAAGAGTGAGTCTGGGACCAGTGGTTCTCCAAACTGGAGCGATTTATGTTCTGCTTTGATTTTGTTATCTGGACTTTTTGTTGAACCCGTTATTAAAACCACTGAACTTTGAACTAAAAGCCTGTGTGTATGCCTCATTACTGCGGCCCGGCCCCTGCCTACCAGAGCGGATCCCTACAATTGGTGGCTTTAATGCGGGCATACGCAGTGAGGTCAGGCTGTTTTTTTTTGTGTGGATGTTTTTTTCCCTGCATGACAGTAAATGTCCTGGGTGAAAAAAGTGACGCAAAACCCGGTGGATAACTGTCCGGAGATGGAGAGCACAGTAAAAATGTTGGTGGAGGCCATGCGACAGCAACAGCAGGCTATGCAGCAGCAACAGGAAACCAATAGTCTACTGATGCAGCACATCGCAGCGCCGCAGACAGCAGGAGCTGCCCGGGGATGCCAGGATGTCCGGAAAGCGGTGCGTACAGCGATCCCAAAGATGGAGCAATCAGATGACAAGAGGTATACCTGGAGATGTTTGAAGGCGTGGCTAAGAGGGAGAGACTGCCCCAGGACCAGTGGGCCAAGATCGTGGCCCCGTTTTTGGCTCCAGGACCCGCGAAAGCCTATAGGGACCTACCCCCCGAGCATCAGACGGACTACGAGATCGTCAAGGGTGAGATACTTGCACGTCTTGGGGTAAATGTGTTAGTCCGGGCCCAGCGGGTACACCAGTGGAAGTTTTCCCCTTCCGAGCCAGCTCGGTCCCAGTATTATGACTTGATACATCTGATGGAAAAGTGGTTGCAGCCGGAGGTGTTGTCACCCCGTGCTATGCTGGATCAGATAGTGACTGATAAATTCTGGAGGACTTTGCCCCACACCCTGCAAACCTGGGTTGGACAGGCAGCCCCTACTGATGGTCTCCAAATGGTAGACCTCATTGAAATATATGGGGCTACCAAGAAGATACAGGGAGAGACTACCCGGAAGGTAATGAGTAAATTCCCCAAACCTTCACCCGCCGTTCGGCGAGCAGAGACTCGGAAGGCCGCCCAGGACACATCTGGGGACGAAAGGGGCCCCATAATCTGTTGGCGGTGCCAAGAACCAGGACATGTGAGAGCTGATTGCCCCCACCTGACTGAGCCCATGGACACAAACTATGGGTACTATCAGTCTCACTATGCCGAACACATGTGTGCAGTGGGTAAACCAGAGGGACCCAATATGAATCATTTGTGTAAAGTGGAGGTGAAGGGTAACCCTGCTGTGGCTCTACTGGACTCAGGGAGTCTCGTGACCCTAATACGAGACAGCCACGTCCAAATCAGCGAGTATACTGGTCGGAAAATGGGTGTGTTGTGTATACATGGGGACTTAAAACATTATCCTACCGCACTGGTGATGATAAACATGCCAGCGGGGAGGAGGTGCCACGAGGTGGGGGTGGTGGTTAATTTGCATTATGAGGTAATAATGGGGAGAGATTTTCCGTTATTTTCTGTGCTTTGGCCGGTAATTACCCCTCCCACAGAACAGTCGTCGGCACCAGTGGCAACCAGGTTGCATTCTCCAGAAATCGGGCATGAACCTGGTGGCTCAGAGGAAGATGTGCTGGCGGTAGGAGTACCTTTGCCTTCGGGGGAGGAGGAAAACCCCTCTCCTATAGAAGTGTTAGCTGGGGAGATGGAAGATTTGCCACCGGGACCAGAATTGTCAGACTTAAATGTGGCAGGTGACAATTTTGGTACGGCGCAACTCCAGGACCCTACGTTGACTCGAGCCCGGGAAAATGTACTGGTTGTCAATGGGGAACCCCAACACCCCGGGGCAGCTACAGTATTTCCCCGATTCGAGCTGAACCAAGATTTGCTGTATCGGGTTGAAAAAATACATGGGGAAATTGTCGAGCAATTGCTGGTACCGCAGTCATATCGGAGGTTGGTAATGGACTTAGCGCATGCGCATGTACTAGGGGGACATTTGGGCCAAAAGAAAACCCTAGACAGAATTCTACAACGGTTTTACTGGCTAGGGGTCTATGAAGAAGTTAAACGGTATTGTAACTCTTGTCCCGTGCGCCAGGTAACCAGTCCGCAGCCTCATTTTCGGAGTCCCTTGGTGCCATTACCAATTATAGAGGTCCCGTTTGAGAGAATAGCCATGGATCTGGTGGGGCCGGTTAATAAATCAGCAAGGGGTCACCAACACATCCTCGTAGTTCTAGATTACGCTACCAGGTATCCTGAGGCTATTCCCCTGCGACACACCTCGGCCAAACTGATCGCAAAAGAACTCATGGGTATGTTCTCTCGGGTGGGAATCCCTCAAGAAATCTTAACAGATCAGGGGACCCCCTTTATGTCAAAAATCATGAAGGAACTCTGCCACTTGTTAAGTGTTAAACAGTTGCGCACATCGGTCTATCATCCCCAAACAGACGGTTTAGTAGAAAGGTTCAATAAAACCCTGAAGAATATGTTGAAAAAAGCAGTCTCTAAAGATGGTAAGGACTGGGATCTCTTGTTGCCATACCTGATGTTTGCAGTACGGGAGGTGCCCCAGGCATCTACGGGGTTCTCGCCCTTTGAACTATTATATGGCAGACATCCCCGTGGCTTACTCAATATAGCTAAAGAGGCCTGGGAAAACCAAACAACTCCCACAAAAGTGTGATAGAACATGTGGCCAAAATGCAAGAGAGAATGGAGACAGTCCTACCATTAGTCCGAGAACATATGGAAGCAGCACAAAGGTCACAGAGGCAGGTCTATAACCGGGAGGCACGGGTAAGGTCCTTTAACCCTGGGGATCGGGTGTTGGTACTTGTGCCTACAGTGGATAGTAAGTTCCTTGCAAGGTGGCAGGGACCCTACGAGATTATAGAGAAGGTGGGACCAGTAAACTATAAAGTACACCAACCAGGGCGGAGAAAGCCAGAACAGGTATACCATGTGAATCTGCTCAAACCATGGAAAGACAGAGACCCGCTTGGTGAGGATTGTCCACGGCCTGCATTTCCAGTAGAGATGGCTTCCTTGCCTCAGGAGAAGGCAAGAGAAGTCCTCTCCGCCGTCAAAATAGCAGACACTTTGTCGCCCATACAAGTTCAGGAAGTCCGAGAGTTTGTTAGCCGAAATACCGATGTTTTTTCGGAACTTCCTGGTTGTACCTCCCTAATCCAACATGACATTGTCACGGAGCCACAGGCCAAAGTCCGATTAAAGCCATATCGGGTGCCTGAGGCACGGCGACAAGCCATCTCGGAAGAGGTCAAGAAGATGCTGCAGTTAGGGGTTATTGAAGAGTCCCAGAGTGAGTGGGCCAGCCCAATAGTCCTAATACCAAAACCAGATGGGACACTAAGGTTCTGTAATGACTTCAGAAAACTGAATGAAATTTCTAAGTTTGACGCCTACCCCATGCCCCGGGTCGATGAGTTAATAGAGCGGTTTGGGCAGGCCCAGTATTTTTCAGTCATTGACCTCACAAAAGGGTATTGGCAGGTGCCCCTAACAAAAGCAGCGAGAGAGAAAACGGCTTTTGTAACACCCGAGGGACTGTTCCAGTATATAGTCCTACCCTTCGGGTTGCATGGCGCTCCAGCGACATTCCAGAGGTTAATGGACGTTGTTCTTCGTCCTCATCGCCGATATGCCGTGGCCTATCTGGACGATATTGTGGTGTACAGTACAGACTGGGAAAGTCACTTAGCCAAGGTACAGGCGGTGATAGATTCTCTGAGCCAAGCAGGGCTAACTGCCTACCCAAAGAAGTGTTCCATAGGGTTGGAGGAAGCTCGGTACTTGGGGTATGTGATTGGGAGAGGAGTTATCAAACCCCAAATAAACAAAGTGGAGGCAATCCAAAACTGGCCCCGTCCCCTCACCACAAAACAAGTGAAAGGGTTTTTGGGGTTAGTGGGATACTATCGGCGGTTTATTCCCAATTTTACAAACCTGTCGGCGCCGTTAACTGACTGCCTAAAAGGGAGGAAGTCAGTAATGGTGCGATGGAATGATCAGCTTGAAGAAGCGTTTGTAAAACTAAAAGGGGCACTGTGTGGGTCACCAGTTCTGATCACACCCGACTTCAAAAGAGAATTCATTGTCCAGACTGATGCGTCAGAGGTAGGTCTGGGTGCCGTGTTGTCTCAGGAGGTTAACGGGGAGGAGCATCCCATTAGTTTCCTGAGTCGAAAGCTTACTCCAGCTGAAACCAGATACAGCATTGTAGAGAGAGAATGCCTGGCCATCAAGTGGGCACTGGAGTCATTGCGCTACTATCTGTTGGGGAGAACGTTTCGGTTGGTAACTGATCATTCCCCTCTGACTTGGATGAGTCAAGCCAAAGAGAGAAATGCACGAGTCACCAGGTGGTTTCTGTCTCTGCAAAATTTCAAATTTTCAGTAGAACATCGGGCAGGCAAATTACAGGGGAACGCAGATGCACTGTACAGAGTTCACTGTACGTCATGTGTCCACCCTCCTAAGGTTGAACAAAGGGGGAGGTATGTGGTACACCAAAGGGGATCTTGCTGGATGGGAGATATATTTCTTCTAGCAGACTGAAGTTTGCTCAGGATTTTCCATGATCACAAGGACCTGTGATGAGGTCATAGTCACGTGATCAGGTCAGCTGATGTATACCTCACCTGAGGGTGTGGACTAGGCCTATTTAACAAGAAGCTGTGGGAGTATGGGGGTGGAAGGAAGGAGTTTGGCTGGAGTCAGCCTGGAAGATTGTTTTTGTTACAGTGTGTCAGTGTGCACCAGGAAGCGAGTACCAGACCACCCGGAATGGCACCTGGCGGTCTCTGCTGACCCGCAGCCGCTTAGTTAAGCCCGTCCCAAGCAAGGGTGAGTCTGGGACCAGTGGTTCTCCAAACTGGAGCGATTTATGTTCTGCTTTGATTTTGTTATCTGGACTTTTTGTTGAACCCGTTATTAAAACCACTGAACTTTGAACTAAAAGCCTGTGTGTATGCCTCATTACTGCGGCCCGGCCCCTGCCTACCAGAGCGGATCCCTACACATGCCACTGCAAGATGCTGTGGTAGCCATGCTGGTTCAGTATGCCTTCAATTTTGAATAAATCCCCAACAGTGTCACCAGCAAAGCTCCCCCACACCATCACACCTCCTCCTCCATGATTCACGGTGGGAACCAGGCATGTAGAGTCCTGTTCACCTTTTCTGCGTCGCACAAAGACATGATGGTTGGAACCAAAGATCTCAAATTTGGACTCATCAGACCAAAGCACAGATTTCCACTGGTCTAATGTCCATTCCTTGTGTTCTTTAGCCCAAACAAGTCTCTTCTGCTTGTTGCCTGTCCTTAGCAGTGGCTTCCTAGCAGCTATTTTACCATGAAGGCCTGCTGCACAAAGTCTCCTCTTAACAGTTGTTGTAGAGATGTGTCTGCTGCTAGAACTCTGTGTGGCATTGACCTGGTCTCTAATCTGAGCTGCTGTTAACCTGCGATTTCTGAGGCTGGTGACTCGGATAAACTTATCCTCAGAAGCAGAGGTGACTCTTGGTCTTCCTTTCCTGGGGCGGTCCTCATGTGAGCCAGTTTCTTTGTAGAGCTTGATGGTTTTTGCAACTGCACTTGGGGACACTTTCAAAGTTTTCCCAATTTTTCAAACTGACTGACCTTCATTTCTTAAAGTAATGATGGCCACTCGTTTTTCTTTACTTAGCTGCTTTTTTCTTGACATAATACAAATTCTAACAGTCTATTCAGTAGGACTATCACCTGTGTATCCACCAGACTTCTGCACAACACAACTGATGGTCCCAACCCCATTTATAAGGCCAGAAATCCCACTAATTAAACCTGACAGGGCACACCCGTGAAGTGAAAACTATTTCTGGTGACTACCTCTTGAAGCTCATCAAGAGAATGCCAAGAGTGTGCAAAGCAGTCATTAAAGCAAAAGGTGGCTACTTTGAAGAACCTAGAATATAAGACATAATTTCAGTTGTTACACACTTTTTTGTTAAGTATATAATTCCACATGTGTTAATTCATAGTTTTGATGACTTCAGTGTGAATGTACAATTTTCATAGTCATGAAAATACAGAAAAATCTTTATATTAACATTTGGTCTGTACTGTATATATATATATATATATATATATATATATACAGTATATGCCTGTATATTTCTACTGCGCCTTATTTGCGATTAAATATAAAATTAATCTTGTACTATTTTATCTTGATTCACGAGTCCCCATGTCCGCATGCTCTGTTGGATATTATATGTCAACATATGTAGGCCTGGACACTTGCTTATCTGCTCACTACATTTATTGTGTCCTGCTGTCTCAACTTAGTTTGACTGATTGCTAACAAGTGAGAGAGAAAAAAAAAGTTCTTAGAACTAGCCTCCTATATATTGAGACATAGTCTGGGGAAGCATTTATGCAGGGGTAGTATTTATGTACATGTAATCGAAGTACATGTATCAAAGTATGAGGCAGTTAAACATGGCAGTTAGACAGGGAAGGAGACAGGTAAGACAAATAAAAATCTATTCCCTCTACATTTGATTTACAACACATATTCACCATATGCATTTGTATAATTTATATCCTGGCTGCTGCATTCACTCACATCCACCGCCCTTGCATTAACCCTTAACCCTCCTTCCATATCGGACCCTCTATCCTTTCCTCTCCTATGTATAGCTCTCACGCTCTTTTCACATTGCTAAACAGCACAAATCCACTGATTCCCACCATCCAACACACCAGACACTCTCACAAATCACTTAACCATCTGCTCACTCTTTCTATCCTCCTTCTTTTAGTCGCAGGAAATGTCGCTCCAAACCCCGGCCCCCCATGTTATAGCAAGTCAAACCTTCCAACTACTACACTCAGAAACCCCTCTAATCTTATTAATATTCCCTGCATGCCTTCTTTCTCTTCCAATTGTGACCTTTGGAATTCTCACTCAGTGTGTAATAAACTCCCCTTCATCCATGACTTCTTCCTTTCAAATTCTCTTAACCTTCTGGCTCTTACTGAAACTTGGATCCAGAAGTCAGACACCACCGCTGCTGCTCTCTCATATGGTGGACTACACTTTTCTCATACCTCAAGATTGGACAACAGAGCAGGTGGAGGCGTTGGTCTGCTCTTATCACCCAAATGTACTTTCCAGGTTATCCCTCAAGTACTCTCACTTGTCTTCCCTTCTTTTGAGGTCCATGCTGTCAGACTCTACATCCCCTTCTCTATGCGAGTGGCTGGGGTGTATCGTCCTCCCAACCCTTGTCATCAGTTCCTGGATCAATTTGCCACCTGGCTTCCACATTTTCTTTTCTGTGACATCCCCACCCTCATCATGGGTGATTTCAACATCCCCACTGCTCTTCCCCTCTCCCCATCTGCTTCTCACCTTTTTTCTCTAACCTCCTCTTTCAGCCTCTTGCAGCATACTAACTCCCCCACGCATGAAGATGGGAACTCCCTCAACTTGGCCTTCTCCCGGCTTTGCTCAGTGGATGATTTCACAAACTCTACTTTCCCGCTCTCTGACCACAGCCTTCTTTCATTCTCTATCAAAAACTGCCATCCCGCTCAGGTCTTCCCGATTTCCACACATATAGAAACATACAAGCCATTAACACCCAGAAACTTATGAAGAACTTGCAGTCATCATTGGCCCCTATCTCCTCCCTCTCATGTCCAGATTGTGTACTGAAGCATTACAACGAAACCCTGCAAAGTGCCCTGGATGAAATTGCACCTCCTATACATAGAACAATACGACACAGACGCCAACAACCATGGCACACGCTGCAAACACGTTTCCTGCAGCAGTGCTCCAGGTGCGCCGAATGTCTGTGGAGAAAATCTAATTTACCCGAAGATTTCATCCATTACAAGTTCATGCTAAAAACATACAACTCTGCCCTTCACCTCTCCAACCAAACCTATTTCAACACCCTCATCACCTCACTATCCAATAACCCTAAACGTCTCTTTGACACTTTTCATTCACTTCTCAACCCAAAAGTGCAGGCCCCAACCCCAGATCTCCACGCTGACGATCTGGCCAATTATTTCAAACAAAAAATTAACCACATCCGACAGGAAATTATCTCCCAATCCTCTCATACCATGCACTGTCCTCCCTCCCCCACTGCATCTAGCTCACTCTCTGATTTTGATCCAGTCACAGAAGAAGAAGTAATAAAGCTCCTTGCATCTTTTCGCCCTACTACTTGCATCAGTGACCCCATTCCATCACATCTCCTCCAGTCCCTTTCCCCTGCTGTCACCTCTCACCTAACAGAAATATTCAACCTCTCTCTTTCTTCTGGTATCTTTCCCTCCTTATTTAAACACGCCATCATATATCCATCACTTAAAAAACCGTCCCTCGATCAAAACTGTGCCGCTAATTATAGACCTGTCTCAATCTTCCCTTCATCTCTAAACTCCTGGAATGCCTGGTCCACACCCATCTTATTCGCTATCTCTAAAATAACTCTCTTCTCGACCCTCTCCAATCTGGTTTCCGCTCTTTACACTCTACTGAAACTGCCTTCACTAAAGTCTCTAATGATCTACTAACTTCTAAATCTAATGGTCACTACTCCATGCTAATTCTCTTGGATCTCTCTGCAGCATTTGACTCTGTGGACCATCAGCTCCTCCTCACTATGCTCCGCTCCATCGGCCTCAAGAACACTGTTCTCTCCTGGTTGTCCTCTTATCTCTCTGACCGTTCCTCACTGTATCCTTTGCTGGTTCCTCCTTCTCTCATCTTCCCCTTACTGTTGGGGGTTCCTCAAGGATCAGTCCTTGGCCCCCTCCTCTTCTCTTTGTTCACCACACCTATTGGACAATCAGTAGATTTGGTTTCCAGTACCATCTCTATGCTGATGACACCCAATTATACACTTCTCCCGATATCACGCCTAACTTTTTAGAAAACACCAGTGATTGTCTTACCGCTTTCTCCAACATCATGTCATCCCTCTATCTCAAACTGAACCTGTCAAAAATGGAACTTCTCGTGCCAACTCGCTCTACTAACCTACCTTTGTCTGACATTGCCATCTCCGTGTGTTTTTCCACCATTAATCCCCAGCAACATGCCCGCTGTCTTGGGGTCATACTTGATTCCAAGCTTTCATTCACCCCCCACATCCAATCACTGGCTCGCTCTTGTTATCTCCACCTCAAAAACATCTCTAGAATTCGACCTTTTTTACTTTCGACTCTACAAAAACCCTTACTGTTTCTCTTATTTATTCTCGTCTGGACTATTGTAACTCTCTACTAATCGGTCTCCCTCTTACTAAACCTTCCCCTCTCCAATCTGTCTTGAATGCTGCCTCCAGGATCATATTTCTCACCAATCGTTATACCGATGTCTCTAACTTGTGCCAATCATTACACTGGTTACCCATCCACTACAGAGTCCAGTACAAACGTATTACCCTCACCCACAAAACACTCCATGGCTCTGCACCACCCTACATCTCCTCCTTGTCTCAGCCTACCATCCTACCCGTGCCCTCCATTCTGCTAATGACCTGAGGTTAACATCCTCAATAATCAGAACCTCCCACTCCCGTCTCCAGGACTTTTCACGTGCTGCGCCATTTCTTTGGAATGCACTACCCAGGTTAATATGATTAATCCCCAATCCCCACAGCTTTAAGCATGCCCTAAAAACGCATTTGTTCAGACTGGCCTACCTCCTCAACGCATTAACCTAACTATCCCTCTTGGCCTCAAATTTTTTTTAACATAATCAGGTACCTCGTACTAAGTTCTCACCAGCTTTATGCATTTAATAGCACTCTGTGTCTGTACTGTTACATACTTTGGCTGTTAACTGGTTTATGCAGAATTACATTAACACCCAATTCTTACACTATGGCTGGTCCAAACAATGAAAGAAATTGTTACCATTTACCTTTCGGGTCTCCCCTTTTTCCTCATAGATTGTAAGCTTGCGAGCAGGGCCCTCATTCCTCTTGGTATCTACTTTGATCTGTGTTTATTGTTATTCTGTAATGTCTATTGTCTGTGCAATATCTAAAGAAAACTTGGCACTCAACTTTTGATGATTATGAAAATTTTAATGCAGTCCAAAATAAACAACGTTTCGGTCCCAGAGTGGACCTTTATCAAGTACTGCAACAAATGTGTATCAAATACAATAAGTAAACAACATATCTCAAACACATGGCACTATGAACATGAGTCTTAAAATGAGACAAATAAATATAAATATCAAAACTGAAAAACAATTGATAGCCAATCCGAGACCCCGGAGAAAATGCGACTGCGGGGGACGCTATTCACTTTTTCCACAGCGCCGTTAATTAACGACGCTGTGGTTTAAGTACCCTTAATGACCACTGTTAAAAGGCGTATTATTCACGAGTTGGAATCCTACTTAGGCACCACTCACAGCAGTGCCACGTTATATTTTCTATTTTGTCTGTACAAGTCCCCTCTATAACGTAAAGTGCTGCAGAATATGTTGGTGCTATAGAAATAAAATTATTATTATTAATTATTATATGCCACTCGGGTTGGTTTCTGACTTTATATTAGCTTGGTGTCGGACGATGCTTATTTCGAATGAGGAACTGGTGGCAGAATACCATACTGTGTTAGTGAGGAACTCTGGCAGTGACGTCTGGGAGGTTTATATATATATATATATATATATATATTATTATTTTTTTATTATTATTTATTTCTATAGCACCATTGATTCCATGGTGCTGTACATGAGAAGGGGTTACATACAAATTACAGGTATCACTTACAGTAAACTAACAATGACAGACTGATACAGAGGGGAGAGGACCCTGCCCTTTCGGGCTTACATTCTACAGGTTTGTGAGGCAGGAGACAGTAGGTCTGGGGGTTGCAGCAATTCCGGTGTTGGTTGAGGCAATATCTCCGGTAGTGGTGAGGAGGTAGCAGGGTCATTGCAGGCTGTAGGCTTTCCTGAAGAGGTGAATTTTCAGGTTCCGTCTGAAGGATCCGAATGTGTTTGATAGTCGGACGTGTTGGGGCAAAGAATTCCAGAGGATGGGGATATTCGGGAGAAGTCTTGGAGGTGGTTGGGTGAGGAGCGAATAAGTGTGGAGGAGAGAAGGATGTCTTGGGAGGATCGGAGATTACGTGAGGGAAGATATCGGGAGATTAGTTCAGAGATATAAGGAGGAGACAGATTATAGATGGCCTTGTAGGTCAGTATTAGTAATTTGAACTGGATACGCTGAGGGAATGGGAGCCAGTGAAGAGATTTGCAGAGGGGAGAAGCGGAGTAGTAGCGAGGAGAGAGGTGAATTAGTCGTGCAGCAGAGTTAAGGATGGACTGGAGAGGTGCGAGGGTGTTAGCAGGAGGCCAGAGAAAAGGGTGTTGCAGTAGTCGAGGCGGGAGATGATGAGGGCGTGCACAATCATTTTAGTAGATTGAGGGTTGAGGAAAGGACGGATTCTTGAAATATTTTTGAGCTGAAGGCGACAGGAGGTAGAAAGAGCTTGGATGTGCGGTTTGAAGGACAGGGCAGAGTCAAGGGTTACTCCGAGGCAGCGGACTTCTGGTACGGGGGAAAGCGTGATGTCGTTAATTGTGATAGATAGGTCAGGTAAGGAAGATCTGTGGGATGGGGGAAAGATTATGAGTAGTGTTGAGCGATACGATACTGCAAATATCGGGTATCGGCCGATATTAGCTGTATCGGACTTTCGATTCCGAGTTCCGATATTGCCGTCTTATCGGATACCGGAATCGGAATTGTCACTGTCACTGTCAGTGTCCGTCGGTCGGGTCTGTCAGGAGTCAGCGGCACTTACCTGGCAGAAGATCTCCGGCGGTCACGGCCTGGACTGCTTGATGGCCGCCATCATCTTTCCCCGGCGGTCACATGCAGTTTCTCGCGATAACTGCAGTGACTGCTGGGTAATCCTGGCCGTAAAGCAGTCAGTCCGATGACGTCACCGCCGGGGAAGCAGGTAATCAGCTGTGCTGCGTCGCGATGACAGGCTCTGCCTGGCATTCCGATGTAGCAGAGCTGGATCGTCGTGGGACAGTCGTTACTATGGACTGCGTCGGACAGGTGGTATACTGTTGGTTTGTTTTTTTCCTTTTTTTACAGGAGATCGATGGCGTCGCAGGAATGAGAGAGTAATAAAAGAAATGAAAACTGTGTTGTCTCTTTTATTTCATTAAAAGACTTTTTTCTTGCTTTGTCTTTTTTTTATACATTTAAAAACTTTGGGATTAATAATGGATCGGTGTCTTATTGACGCCTATCCATTATTAACCGGGCTTATTGTCACCGTGCAATCAACGGTGACATTAACCCCTTATTACCCCACTTGCCACTGCTATAGGGCAGTGGGAAGAGCCAGGTAAAGTGCCACAATTGGCACATCTTTTGATGCGCCAAATGTGGGGCTGCTGTAGCCTGGTATCTTACATCAGGGCTGTTAGGGGCGCAAAATCCATGGGGCCTTGACAGTGTCTTTTTAATACCAGGCCGCAGCAGTCTGCATTTTACTTGGCTGGTTAACAAAATTAGGGGGACCCTACGCCGTTTTTTTTCGAGGGGATCCCCTATTTTTGTTAACCAGCCAAGCTAAGCAGACTGCTGTGGCCTGGTATTATCAGGCTGGCAAGGTCCATGGATATTGGATCCTTACCAGCCTGAAAAACTAGGCCTCAGCAGTCTGCTTCATCTGGCTGGTTAACAAAAATAGGGGGGACCCCACGCCAATTTTTTTTCGAGGGGATCCCTATTTTGTTAACCAGCCAAGATATGCAGACTGCTGTGGCTGGTATTATCAGGCTGGCAAGGTCCATGGATCTTGGCTCCTTAACCAGCCTGAAAAACCGGGCCTCAGCAGTCTGCTTCATCTGGCTGGTTAACAAAAATAGGGGGGACCCCACGCCACATTTTTTTCGAGGGGATCCCCTATTTTTGTTAACCAGCCAAGATATGCAGACTGCTGTGGCCTGGTATTATCAGGCTGGCAAGGTCCATGGATCTTGGCTCCTTACCAGCCTGAAAAACCAGGCCTCAGCACTCTGCTTCATCAGGCTGGTTAACAAAAATAGGGGGGACCCGACGCCATTTTTTTTTCGAAGGGAACCCCTATTTTTGTTAATCAGTTCCCTCTGACGTCACTGATTGTGTCCCTGGCTGACCTGAAGTGAAAGTGGAAAGCAATCAATTAAGGAGAGGAACTCATTCATTTGGGGGTTTACTGTGAGGCCGCAGCATTAGCTGCGGTCCCTGCAGTAAACATTAACCTTTTCTGAAGTATTACACCGTGGGACCTGACTGTGCATGGGATAGGTAAGAATAATTTTGCTTTTTTATTTTATTTTATTACAGGAAATGGTTTTTGCAGTCAAATAAAAGATGGTCAAAAACATGTGTCTTTATTTCATTAAAATGATTTTTAATTAAAGTGTGTGTGTTTTATTTTTATTTCATGCAATAGGATTAATAATTGATAGTTGTCTAATTGACAGCTCTCAATTATTAACCTGGCTTAAGGTCACTTTTCATTGCAAGGTGGCTTTAACCCCATATTAACCCATTCGCCACCGCTACAGGGCAATGGGAATAGACGGGCAAAGTGCCAGAAAGGGCGTATCTAATTATAGATTTGTCTTTTCTGGGGTGTCTGGGGGCAGATGTTAGTAGCCAGGGGGGGGCCAAAATTAATGGTCCCTCTCTGGGCTATTATTATCTGCCCCATTCGCTGGCTTTGTCTGTCTGGTTGCAAAAATAGGGCGGGAGCCCACGCATTTTTTTTAAACAATTTTACACCTCATATATATATATATACATGTCATTGAATTTGTGACACATATATACATATATTTATAGTTCATACACTTCTACATAGTATAATAGCCGCTAATTCAATTGCTTTTGTGAAAATGCAGAACCCGACATGAAATGACACTTGGTGTACATAGGGTTAACCATGTCCTTTGCTGTCTGATTTGCACAAACAATTACATCAGTCTATGTGTGCAAAATTTCACACCTGTAGGGGTTAATTAAAGGTGTAAATTCGTAGCAAAAAAGTCCGTTTTTTTACAACGAATTTACAACTTTAATTAACCCCTACAGGTGTGAAATTTTGCACACATAGACTGATGTAATTGTTTGTGCAAATCAGATAGCAAAAGACATGAAAAGACATGGTTAACCCTATGTACACCAAGTGTCATTTCATGTCGGGTGCTTCTGTCTTTTCACAGAAGCCGGCTTTACCCGGCAATTGAATCAGAGGCTATTTTACTATGTAGAAGTGTATAAACTATACATATATGTACATATATGTCACAATGACATGTAAAATATATATATATGTATTCTATGTGTGTATATTTTGTGTTTACAACGAAAGAAAGGGTTTTTTTAGTTGCGATATTTTGTTCCCATAGACTTACATGGGACTTCCGGTATCGGTATCGGGTATCGCCGATATTTTAGTGATATCGGCGATACCATTCCGATCCGATATTTTTGGATATCGGAAAGTATCGCTCAACTCTAATTATAAGTTCAGATTTGTCCACATTGAGTTTGAGTAAGCGGGAGGAGAAGAAGGAGGATATGGCTGATAGACACTCCGGGATTCTGGATAGCAGAGAGGTGATGTCTGGGCCAGAGAGGTAGATCTGAGTGTCATCAGCGTAAAGGTGGTACTGGAATCCGTGGGACTTTATGAGTTGCCCCAGGCCAAGTGTATAGATTGAGAAGAGTAGGGGTCCTAGAACAGATCCTTGGGGGACTCCAACGAGAGAGGGTGGGACGAGGAGGTAGTGTGTGAGTGGGAGATGCTGAATGTGCGGTTGGAAAGGTATGAGGAGATCCAGGATAGGGCGAGGTCTTTGACGCCAAAGGAGGAAAGAATCTGTAGTAGAAGGCAGTGGTCAACTGTGTTAAAAGCAGAGGACAGGTCAAGAAGCAGGAGTATAGAGTACTGTCTGTTCGCTTTGGCTGTAAGTAGGTCATTAGTAATTTTGGTCAGGGCTGTCTCAGTGGAGTGATAGGGGCGGAAACCAGATTGTAGAGTGTCAAAGAGCAAGTTAGAAGAGAAGTGGTAGGAAAGCTCAGCGTGGACATGCAGCTCCAGGAGTTTGGAAGCGAATGGGAGCAGCGATATTGTGCGATAGCTGGACATAGCGGTTGGGTCAAGGGTTGGCTTTTTAAGAATAGGCGTGATTGTGGCATGCTTGAAAGCAGAAGGGAAGGTACCGGAAGTTAGTGATAGGTTGAAGAGGTGGGTTAGGGATGGAATAATAGTGGTGGTGAGGTTGGGGAGGAGGTGGGTTGGGATGGGGTCAAGTGCACAGGTTGTGAGGTTCGATTTGGAGAGAAGACAATTAAGCTCCCCTTCAGTTATGTTGGAGAGGGAGGTTATGGGGTTGGGGCATTGGTCTGGTATACAAAGTGGTTGAGGTGGTTGAACAATGAAGACTTGCCTTGTTTGGTCGATCTTATTTTTGAAGTGTGTGGCAAAGTCCTCAGCAGAGATGAGGGAGGTAGGAGGGGGCAGTGGTGGGCGGAGGAGGGAGTTAAAAGTTTTGAATAACTGTTTGGGGTTGTAGGATAGGGAAGATACGAGGGTTGTGAAGTAGGCCTGTTTAGTAGAGGTGAGGGCAGATTTGAAAGAGTGTTGCTTGTTTGAATGCAGTGAAGTCGTCTTGCGAATTTGTTTTTTTCCAACGCCGCTCTGTAATCCTGGACACTTGCCGGAGCTTTTTAGTGGTGTTATTGTGCCAAGGTTGTCTGTTGGTACGTCGCACTCTGCCATGAACGAGAGGGGCGACCGTGTCAATAGCTGATGTGAGAGTGGCATTGTAGAAAGCAGTGGCACTGTCTGTATCGTGGAGTGAGGATATTGATGCCAGTGAAAGAATAGAGTCAGAGAGTGTGTGGATGTCTAGGTGTGCAAGGTGTCTGCGGGGGTGCACGTGTTGCTGAACATGGGTGACAGGAGAGGAGGACAGGGATGAGAAAGTGAGTAGATGGTGGTCGGATAGAGGGAGATGGGAGGTGGTGAAGTTAGATAGAGAGCAGAGGCGGGTGAAGACCAAGTCTAATGTATGACCATCCGTGTGGGTGGCTGAGGAGGACCACTGAGTAAGTCCAAAGGATGAAGTAAGGGACAGAAGTTTGGAGGCTTCTGACTGAAGAGTATCAGTGGGGATGTTGAAGTCACCCATGATGATGGTGGGGATGTCAGTGGAGAGAAAGTGAAGAAGCCAGGTAGTGAATTGGTCGATAAAGGCAGTGGTCGGGCCTGGAGGTCGGTATATGACGGCCACTTGGAGGTTGGAGGGAGAGTAGATGCGGACAGAGTGGACTTCAAAGGAAGGGAGGATTAGGGAGGGAAGAGGTGGATTGGGTTAAAGTTGCAGTTAGAGGAAAGGAGAACACCCACTCCTCACCATGTCTGTTTCCAGGGCGAGGAGTGTGGGTGAATTGGAGGCCACCGTAACACAGCGCAGCAGGGGAGGCGGTGTCAGAGGGTGTAAGCCATGTTTCTGTGAGGGCGAGGAAAGCAAGATTGCGAGAGAGAAAGAGGTCATGAATCACATGAAGCTTATTGCAGAGGGAGCGGGCATTCCAGAGTGCTCCAGAGAGAGGGAGCAGGGGGGTGGGAGTCAATGGCACAGGTTTTACGTTGGAAAGATTGCGGTAGCTCCTATTAGATAGAGAACGGTAGGAAGGAGTACTAATGGTGGGTATGAACTGTGGAGGTCCAGGATTGGGAGATATGTCACCATCAGTGAGGAGGAGCAGAGAAAGGGAGAGCAGGTGGGAGAAGGAGAGAGGGAAGCTTGTTTTGTGTTTAGTGTTGAGCGATACGATACCGCAAATATCGGGTATCGGCCTATATTAGCTGTTTCGGCCTTTCGATACTTAGTTCCGATATTTTCCATATATCGTATACCGGAATCGGAAGTTCCCATAACTCTTTGAGAGGCAATGTGATTTTAGTCAGCCAATGAGGAATCCTAAGAAGTGTGGGCACATCCTGTACTGCTGCGGTCATGTTAACTAATGGCATGGCTGTGATTGGATGCTGAAATGATGTCAGAATGCACTATAAAAGGCGCCGCCGCCATTTTAGCGTCACTGTGCTGTGAATTCAGTAAGGGACAGAACGCTGCTGTGCTGACTCTGAGGGACAGTTAGAGATTGCGATTTAGTGACTGTGCTGTAGGCAGGCTAGCACCAACCGCTGTGTAAAGCTTCCTTTTACCTGCAGTGTTGTTTTAACAGCTCTGCAAGGTGTGTGTGAGTGCAGGTGACGCTGCAGTTTGCTCTGCATGCAACGCTGTCTGTAGGCATCTGCACGTGTCACTCACAGACTCTTTTTTTTTCTTCAGTGTAATTCTTGCTGCTCCATGCAATTTAACTATTAGTGTGACGCGCTTCCATCCGTATCCAATACATTGGTTGCAAACACTATAGAAGTAGACAAAGGAGTAGCCTTTCACAGATTGTGAACAGTTGTGTTTCAGTGTTCACTTCAGTCTGTGTTTTTTATTTTTTGAGTGCACATCACGCTCCAGTTACTTGTTCAAGCACTGCTGCTTGTACTCTGCTGAGCGTGTCTCAGTGCCTCATCCTTTTCATTTCTCTCCAATTGGTTCTGCTCCATTCCATTTAAAATAAATATAATCTATTAGTGTGACGCGCTTCCATCCGTATCCAATACATTGGTTGCAAACACTATAGAAGTAGACAAAGGAGTAGCCTTTCACAGATTGTGAACAGTTGTGTTTCAGTGTTCACTTCAGTCTGTGTTTTTTATTTTTTGAGTGCACATCACGCTCCAGTTACTTGTTTAAGCACTGCTGCTTGTACTCTGCTGAGCGTGTCTCAGTGCCTCATCCTTTTCATTTCTCTCCAATTGGTTCTGCTCCATTCCATTTAAAATAAATATAATCTATTAGTGTGACGCGCTTCCATCCGTATCCAATACATTGGTTGCAAACACTATAGAAGTAGACAAAGGAGTAGCCTTTCACAGATTGTGAACAGTTGTGTTTCAGTGTTCACTTCAGTCTGTGTTTTTTATTTTTTGAGTGCACATCACGCTCCAGTTACTTGTTCAAGCACTGCTGCTTGTACTCTGCTGAGCGTGTCTCAGTGCCTCATCCTTTTCATTTCTCACCAATTGGTTCTGCTCCATTCCATTTAAAATAAATATAATCTATTAGTGTGACGCGCTTCCATCCGTATCCAATACATTGGTTGCAAACACTATAGAAGTAGACAAAGGAGTAGCCTTTCACAGATTGTGAACAGTTGTGTTTCAGTGTTCACTTCAGTCTGTGTTTTTTATTTTTTGAGTGCACATCACGCTCCAGTTACTTGTTCAAGCACTGCTGCTTGTACTCTGCTGAGCGTGTCTCAGTGCCTCATCCTTTTCATTTCTCTCCAATTGGTTCTGCTCCATTCCATTTAAAATAAATATAATCTATTAGTGTGACGCGCTTCCATCCGTATCCAATACATTGGTTGCAAACACTATAGAAGTAGACAAAGGAGTAGCCTTTCACAGATTGTGAACAGTTGTGTTTCAGTGTTCACTTCAGTCTCTGCGTAATAACCACACTTAGGGCTTATAACTTTTCTGACTTTCTTTATCAATCTACCAAGATGAAGAAGGCAGGGAGTAAGGCACGTGGTCGTGGCCGTGGAGTTTCAGCAGGGAGAGGACGTGGGGATTCTGTGGCTGCTGCCGCCCTCAGTGACACAGCATCCACCAGTTTTACCCATGAGCGTTCCTTTATGCGCACTTTGGTAGGAGCTCGGCGTGCCCCCCTGCTGCGGGAAGAACAAATTGAAGCCGTTGTTGGTTGGATGGCAGCCAATGCATCGACTTCAATTCCTTCCACCTCCTCTCAGGAACACAACACTGTTGAGCAACCATCTGTCTGTTCACCGCCTGTCAAATTGCCCAGGCAGTCAGAGAGTTCTGTACAGGAGCCAGCTGAGTTTCTGCTTCTGTTCTCAGAATCTGTTGGCTCGCAAACACGGGCACAGGCAAGCAGCATTCTGCAATTTGAAGAAGAGGGAGTATGCAGTGATGCCAACAGCTGTGTCTCTCTCAATCTGAAGAGGCGGGTGAGCCAGTGCCGATGGACAGCACACCGCAGAACGCATCTTATGATGATGATGAGACTCAGGTGCCAGGTTTTGTGGAGCATGGTGCTGCCCAGACCATCCAACAGCAGCAGGTGTTGGAAGAGGGTAGTGAAGATGATGAAGTCCGAGACCCAACATGACGTGAGCAACAGGAAGGTGGTGGGAGCAGCTCTGAGGAAGAGATTGTCCCAACGGTACAAAGAGGAGGGAGAGGTAGGCTGCAGACTCGCTTGCCTGTAGCCTCCAGTTTGGCACCTGTTGGGAGCAGTTCTCTTAGAAATGTCAAAATTGGCGCTCCCATGACTTGCACTGCGTGGTCCTTTTTTGACAGACTTGTAGATGATATTTGCTATGTTCAATGCAAGCTGTGTAAGCAAAAAGTTAAAAGAGGTAAAAATATCAGTAACCTGAATACCACAAATATGTGGAAACATGTACGGACAAAGCACGTAGCTGAGTTACAAAGACACACTGGAGATGTAGGCCAACCTACAGCAGCACCTACATCTTCAGGTCGTGTTGGAGCCTCTACCTCCAGCTCACACACACCTGGTTAGGCTTCCTCACAGGATCTCCATGGAAGAACCTCGGTCACTGTTGTCCATAGACAAACTGTTATTCCACCCACAGCAGCAAGTTCACAGTCATCGTCACACTCCCAGACCACAAAACAGCCATCGGTACCACAGGCATGGGATAAAAGATGGCCATACTCGGCAAACCTTCCACGAGCACAGGCTCTGAATGCTGGCATTGCAAAACTCCTGTCCCTTGAAATGCTGTCATTCAGGCTGGTGGAGACTGACAGTTTCAGGAACTTTATGGCATTGGCAGTCCCACAATATAATGTGCCAAGCCGATTTTATTTCAGCAGGCAAGCCGTCCCTGCTCTGCAAAAACATGTCGAGGGAAACATTAAACATGCGCTACTAAACGCCGTCAGTAGCAGGGTCCACCTGACCACCGATGCGTGGACCAGTACCCATGGCCAGGGACGATACCTTTCCCTCACTGCCCATTGGGTCAATGTTGTGGAGCCGGGTACAGATCTTGCCAGTGGTGCTGTACGTGTTCTGCCAACTCCAAGGATTGCAGGAATCCAGTCTGTACACATTGATTCCTCCTCCTACTCCAGTTCCTCAGAATCATCGCTGCACGAGCCGTCACGGTATACCTCCACATGGACCCGTGAACGCTTACCTGTTGCGACCGATATGAGCACAGCCATGGCCAAACGTCAACAGGCCGTCCTGAAATTAATTTCCATGGGGAATCGAAGCCACACAGCGCAGGAGCTCTGGGATGCCATCAAGCAGGAGAGCGACGTGTGGTTTTTGTCAGCTAATCTCCAGCCAGGCTTGGTAGTGTGTGACAATGGCCGAAATCTGGTGGCAGCTCTGGGCCTTGGCAACCTCACTCACATACCATGTCTGGCACATGTGCTCAACTTGGTCGTGCAGAGTTTTTTGAGGGACTATCCGGATCTTGATGCACTGCTGCACAAGGTCCGCCTAGAGTGCGCTCACTTGCGACGTTCCAGCATGGCCAGATCGCGCATTGCAGCTCTGCAAGTCAGATTTCGCCTTCCTGAACATCGCATCATATGTGACGTACCCACCAGGTGGAATTCCACGTTACATATGTTGGAGCGTTGTGTGAGCAGCAGCCAGCAGTAATGGAGTATCAGCTGCAACAGGCGCAATCAACTCGCAATTTGCGCCGTTCACACTTCACCACTACTGAGTGGGCCTCTATGAAGGACATCTGCGACGTTTTGCGTGCGTTTGATGTCTCAACGCGGATGGCGAGTGCAGATGATGCACTAGTCAGCATGACTGTCCCCCTTATCTGCCTGCTTCAGAAATCACTGAAAGCACTAAAGGAAGAGGTTTTGGAAGAGGTGGAGGATGAGGAGTCACAAATTCAATTACCTTCAGGACAGTCAGCGCAACGTGGTTCCTCACAAAGGGCTGGGCAGGGCTCACTTTGTGAGGAGGATGAGGAGGAGGAGTCAATGGAGGAGGAAGAAATCCCTACAGAGGGAGGTACACAACGCTCTAGTCAGTATGTAGAGCGAGGGTGGGGTGATGCAGAGGAGGCAGAGATGACGCCTCTTCCAGAGGACAGCCTTTGTTGGCCAGTTGGGAGTCTGCAGCACATGGTTGATTTCATGCTTCAGTGCCTGAGAAACGACCGCCGCATCGCCCACATTCTCACCACGTCAGATTATTGGGTGTACACCCTCCTAACCCTCGCTACCGGGACAACTTACAAACCCTCATCACACCGGTGAACCAGGACCGTAAAATGCAGGAGTACCAAGACACACTGGTGCAATCCATACTGTTGTACATTCCAGCCGAGAGAGCTGCTGCTGCTGCTACTGCTTTACAAAGCAGCTCTGTGCGTCGAGGCAGTGTAGACACCTCTACAACAAGAGGGAGCAGAAGCAGCGCCTCTGCACAGGGCAAGAGCTGTATGTTACAAATGTGGCGAAGTTTTGTGACAGTGCCAGCAAGGTCTACACCATCCGAGACGGCTCCAGTCACCAGGAAGAAACGTTTCCGTAAGATGGTGACAGACTACTTGGCTTTCCCTCTAAGTGTACTCCCAGATGCCTCTTCCCCTTTCAAATTTTGGGTCTCTAAGTTGGATACATGGCCAGAGCTTAGCCAGTATGCATTGGAGGTGCTGGCTTGCCCTGCTGCCAGTGTATTATCTGAGCGCGTCTTTAGTGCTGCAGGTGGTGTAGTAACAGACCGTCGCATGCGACTATCCTCAGAGAATGTAGACCGGCTTACTTTTCTGAAAATGAACAAGGCATGGATCTCACCTGAATTTGCCTGTCCGTTTTCAGATTAAATAACTGTTTGGCAACGTTTTCCATGTCTCCTGTTATGTTCATCTTTCTACCACCTGAACTCTACTCCCTGGGCTACAACACCGCCATTTGTTGCTCGTAAGTAATTGCCAGGGGTACTGACTCCTGGCCAGCCTGGTTACAGCACGACAGCTGTTTCCTGGCAGTGTGAACGTCAATTATCCTCCAATAAGTTGTGCTGTCGTGTTGCATTAGGGTTAGCCGACTCTATGGTGCCTGCAGTTTAGGTGATTCCTATGTGTGCTGTGGGATATGTAAATAAAGGCTGTTTCCATTGTGAGAATAGGACAAGCACACACTGTAGGACTGTGTGATTCGTTAACTGCGGACGGCTTGCGTCCTGTCAACTTACATTTTCATGGGTGCGTTCTGCTACCCGTCCGGGGTCCAGTACCGTCAACTGGTTCTCCCCAGTGCCTTTGGCCTAGGTGCCTCCATCTCCGTATCCGAGTTCCACCAACGTCTGCTGGTCCTTGGTAGTGCTTTGGAGCACAGGTACCTCCTGCTTAGTAACCGTGTCACAGTAACGTCAGCTGGTACTCGGTTGTGACATTGCCTCTTTTCCTTCTGCTGCCCCTCCGGGTTCCAGCACAGTCAGCTGGTCCTCGTTACTTCCATTGTCTCTTGCTCCATCTGATACCCGTCAGGGTTCCAGTAACGTCAGCTGGTTCTCGGAAATTAGACGACCTTAAAGACCACCCAGAAGAAGATGACGACAACAAGGACGACGAGCATGAAGCCAACCAGCCTGCAACATCACAAAGAAAAAATAAAAGATTACCCAGAAGAAGATCACCAACAGGACAAAGAAGGTTAAGACAAACTACAAGATACAGAACAAGAGACAGAAGAACAATAAGCAGAAGATCAAAAAGCAGAAGAACATGAAGTATAAGACCAAAATGAAGAGCAAAATATATGCTCTAAATTCTAAGCAGAAGAAGACTAAGCAGTGTATGGGGGTGAGTCCGTTCCTCCTCGTGGTGCCCCTGGAAAATGCCTGCTGCTGCAGGCTAAACTGAACACGGACAAATACTGTTGTAATTTAAATCTTTTGTGACAGCAAGAACGGAAGGATGAACAATTCATACTTTTACAGATTACAAGTACAGGAATCTCTGTCACAAATAAGAATATGATGAAGAAGATGAAGAGGAAGAAGATGAAGAATTTGAATATGAAGAAGATTAATTAGTTTAATAATAACAATATGAGCAATGTAAACAAAAACATGAATAGCAAGAAGTTTAAGAAGAATATTAAGAAGGTGTAGATGAAGAATAATTTGATGAGAAAGATGATGCTGCTGAAGATTATGAAGGAGAAAGTGTGGCACTGGCAAAAGTTAAAAAGGTGAAGAGCATGGAAGTTGTGAAACATACATATTTGCCAAAATAGAAAAAAGGTTAACAACATTGTCAATTTGTTAGTCAATCCAAACGTATTTAAAAAAATATATATATTAATGCTATTCCAATGCATTGGGTTAAACATGTATGCCTTTATTGTCTCCGCAACCTCCCCCAATACATTCTACATTAGTCTTTGTTGTTTTCCTTCATGTACAATTAACCAACAAGGCAAGAATGGGTTTTTTTAATGTCGATATTTGGTTCCCATAGACTTACATGGGACTTCCGGTATCGGAATCGGATATCGACGATATTTAGTGATATCGGCGATACCATTCCGATCTGATATTTTTAGATATCGAGCAGTATCGCTCAACACTATTTGTGTTTTATTAGGACAGATTTGAGGTTGAGGAGCAGGTCAGCAGAGGAGGACAGGTGGGAGGAAGGAGGGAAGGGGAGATGATTATTTGATTAGAGGGTGCTGGGGTTTGGGGATAGCGAAGGAGAGAGAGGATTAACGGAGCAAACACTGTGAAGGCATATGTAAACATGGTGAAAGAGTGAGATGGGTAAATAGAAAAGCCAGGTACAAGTAATTGGAAGTGCTTACTCAGCAGACATACCCAAAAGAGACATAGTGTGGGGTCCTGACTCCTGCCGTGACTAACTGCCGTTGAAATAACTGCAGCTTCACTGTACTTTTGCTGCAGTGGTACTTCTGCTGCAGGGAGATGACGCGTGCCAGACCCCACACGCGTGCCTCCCTTAGGCTGCTACTGAATATATAGGACTGAGTAGAGAATCAGGTGGGAGGAGTTGTGGTAGCTGCTTTAGGATAAATTAGCAGCTGCCCAGCACACCAGGGGAGGATACACAATCAAAGGCACAGGGCCTGGCTGCATCCATATGCTGGTAACACCTTGCACCTGATAGCATCTCTACTGGCCCCAGCATCGCTATACAGCAGTAAGTATTGAAAACAATGCAACAAATTAATTTAGCAAACATTCAGCAGGCACATTTAAAGGGAAAGGTTGCACAGTAGTAAAAGTCAGATCCCAGCAAGCAGAGGTTGTAGAGATTGTACCATTTAAAAGGGAAAGGTTGCACAGTAGTAAAAGTCAGATCCCAGCAAGCAGAGGTTGTAGAGATTGTACCATTTAAAAGGGAAAAGTTGCACAGTAGTAAAAGTCAGATCCCAGCAAGCAGAGGTTGTAGAGATTGTACCATTTAAAAGGGAAAGGTTGCACAGTAGTAAAAGTCAGATCCCAGCAAGCAGAGGTTGTAGAGATTGTACCATTTAAAAGGGAAAGGTTGCACAGTAGTAAAAGTCAGATCCCAGCAAGCAGAGGTTGTAGAGATTGTACCATTTAAAAGGGAAAGGTTGCACAGTAGTAAAAGTCAGATCCCAGCAAGCAGAGGTTGTAGAGATTGTACCATTTAAAAGGGAAAGGTTGCACAGTAGTAAAAGTCAGATTCCAGCAAGCAGAGGTTGTAGAGATTGTACCATTTAAAAGGGAAAGGTTGCACAGTAGTAAAAGTCAGATCCCAGCATATATATATATATATATATATATATATATATATATATATATATACACAGGGTGGTCCAAAAGTAGGTGGACAGAAAATAATAACATTTATTTTGATTTACATATAAAATTATATTTACTAACACAAGCATAACATTGACAATTAAATTTTATTCTGAACAATAATACAAAAGCCCTTTAATTTTATCAACGCAGGTGCTCAAACTGTTTTCCATCACAATTTGCACAGCTTTGAAGTCTGCCTCTTACGCTTCGACAAACATTTTTGCACAAGACTCTTTGGGTATTAATTTTTTGAAATGCATCTCTTATGCAATTTTTCAAATCACTGACACTTTTTGGTTTTCGACTTATAAACTTTGTCCTTGAGTACTCCCCAAAAGAAAAAATCCATTGGGGTCAAGTCTAGTGAACATGCTCTTTGGCCAATCCATTTATTAGGAAATGTTTAATCAAGAAACTAGCGGACTTCTCTTGAATAATGTGAAGGGCCCCATCTTGTTGAAAATAAAGGTCATTTGAATTAGGCTGTTGCTGTAACTGGGGAACAACTTGTTTCATTAGAATTTTGAGATCCTTATCTCCTGTGACTGTTCCGTAAAAAAAAAGTGGTCCAAAAACACCAAAACTTGAAATACTACCCTAAATATTGACACCAGGCTCAATTAGCTGTTGCTCTAATGTTAAATGCATGTTCTCATTATACCAGTAAATGCAATTATGTCTGTTAATGTGGCCAGATAATTTGAAAGAAGCTTCATCACTCCACATAATGTTATCTAAAATTACTGGATTTTCTTCAATTTCGTTAAGCATAATCTCACTAAATTGCAGCCGCCTGTCTAGATCATCCTCCAATAAACCATGAATTAGACATCGACGATAAGCTTTCCACCCAATAGATTTCAGGATTCGCATGATGGAAGCTCGTGAAATTTCCCAATTCTAAAGAGACTCTTCTGGTGGACTTTTTTGGACTCTGAACAAATGTTTCAGCAACAAGTTGTTTATTATTTTCTGTAAAGGCTGTTTTGGGTCGACCAGTTTTTGGAGCATTAAGGATTTGTCACAAATGCGGTAAATGGTTTGTCTCTTTGGGGCTTGAGTACCAAATGTTTCAACCCAATATGCTCTAACTGCTTCAGCATTTTCAGATTTCCAATACTCTTAAAATCCATTTTCTTTGATCTGTATTTAAATTATTTGCCATTTTTGGGGAGATTTATCTGTGAAAACTGGATCTGTGAAACTGACTCAGTTGCCCTTAGCAACCAATCAGATTCCACCTTTCATTTTCCAAACAGTCTGAAGAATGAAAAGTGGAATCTGATTGGTTGCTAAGGGCAACTGAGTCAGTTTAACTTTATACCATGTTTGATAAATCTCCCCCTTCATAACCGTATTACACATACTGTCCACCTACAGTACTTTTGGACCACCCTGTATATATATATATCCCCAGCTTGGACTGGTGATATATATCCCCCTTTACTGAGAGCACCTCAGTAACTTGTACCTCTAAGGGAGGCCTTTCCGGGGACTATTTGCCCTCGGTGCAGTTCCCTGGGGCAAGTGGTGGCGCCAGAGAGCCGATCCCTCCTGTGTCCTTCTCTCCCCTCCCCCGATGTGAGCAAAGTCGACACCCACTTCCTCTGTGAAATCCATCACATATTAAATAGATATTAAATAGAACAACAATGGAAATATGAAAATAATGTCACTGCTGGACCTACATTCTTTACAGCAATGGCAATTGATGGCTTGATAATAATGGTATGTTCTCACACAGAATTTTTTACTTGATTTAGATGGGGACATGCTTCAAAGTACACATCAAAAGTTATTCAGAGTATTTTCAGTTGATTTTGATGTGGAATTTTAAGCACGTCCTATTCAAGCATATCCACTTCAAAAATTCAACTAAAAACTCTGAAAGAATAATTCTTAAAAGGGGTTGTCCGGTCCAAATCAATAGTCTGCAGTCACTCTGTGTGACTGTAGACTTATGAAACAGTGCATGCGCTGCGGGTATTCATTGGTTGTACATAATCCCGCTCCATACACTTGTATTGAACCGAGACTGAGCACCGACCAGTGACACAGCTAGCTAGTTGACGTGTCCGACTAGAGGGTGAGTTCTTGCTTCATACAAGTGTATGGAGAGCGAGGCTGCACCCACTGGCCATGAGTATGTAAAACTCATATATACCTTACGGTCGGAAAACGGTGAATCCCGCAGCGCACGGTGCGTTCGATGGGGGTATTTTATTTTTTTTTATAAAAATGTACTCAAATCATTATGTTTAGAGCAGTAGATATTATGTATGTAGTAAATGGATGTTTGATATGTACTGAACTGTGTGGAAGTAACACTTTGCCTTATTTTACTTGTTAATTATAGAAAATGTATCAAATGTGTTCACATTGCTCTATGCTGCTCAAGCTTTAACTAGCTTCTGCATAAATATTCTCATTCCATGCTGTATTAACATTTTAAAGAACATCAATACTTGAATCTAGACGAAATGAAGTGGATTCTGTAGCAGCTTACAGAATGCACAAACTTCAAAGGCACATTAAATAATCTGTAAAGAAAAATTGTGTATACTATGTGATTTTATTAGTTTTAATAACTTCAAGTGTGGTTTCATGGTAGCATTAGTTTCACCATAAAAATACTTTTAAACTTCTATATGTAATGTAATGTATCACTATTAATTACCATGATGATTGATAGATAGATAGATAGATAGATAGTTATGACTAGCTCCTTTTATGCCTAATTAAATCTGGACCCATATTACAGTGGGTGCGGAAGTATTCAGATGCCTTTTATTATCACTCTTTGTCATATGCATCCCCTTTATAAATGTCAAAAAAGTTGAATTTATTTGTAATATTGCTTGCACCCATCTAATGATAAAACAAAAATGTAGAAATTTTTGCAAAATTATTAAAAATGAAAAATCTGAAATTACTTAGTCAATAAATACTGAAATACACTCATATTAAGTCACATCTTAATATCCTGTGTATCTTCCTCTGACATGGTACTCCTTCATTGGAGTCCAGCTGTGTTTACCGTATTTTTCGGGCTATAAGACGCACTTTTTCCCCAAAAAAATTTTGAGGAAAATGGGGGGTGCGTCTTATAGCCCAACCGCAGCTTACCGGGGCGTTGCGGCAGCGGTGTGGGTGGCGGTGGCAGAGATGCGGCGTTGCAAAGGCGTGGTGGGCGGCGTGCACCTGAGCAGGGTCCCTTCTCAGGTGGTGAGGTGACGCCGCGGCACCGAGAGCAGACAGGACAGCAGAGACGGGATTGCGGGTGGTGGCGGCCATCTTCCTGAGGCGGCGTGTGTGCAGATACAGTACTCTGCTTCCTGTGGCTTCAGGAAAATGGCCACGGTAGGCCGGCATGCGCAGATAGAGATTGCGGCGGCCATTTTTCTGAAGCCCCAGGAATCAGAGTACTCTGCGCACGCGCCGCATCAGGAAGATGGCCGCCACCACCGACAAACCCGGCTCTGCTGCCCTGTCTGCTTTCCGTGCCGCGGCGTCACCTCACCACCTGAGGAAGGGACCCTGCTCAGGTGCACACCGCCCATCGCGCCTCTGCCACCGCCGCATATCTGCCACTGCCTCACCTCTGCCACCGCCACACCTGCCACAAACCCAGCTCTACTCTCCGTGCCGCGGCGTCGCCACACCTGAGGAAGGGACCCTGCTCAGGTGCACGCCGCCCACCGCGCCTCTGCCACCACTGCACCTCTGTCACCGCCACACCACAGCCACAAACGCGGCTCTGCTCTCCGTGCCGCAGCGTCACCTCACCTGAGGAAGGTGAGTACAGTATCAGCATTACCGCACCTCTGCCACACCACTGCCACAACCCCTGCTGTACCACCACCGGCCCACAGGTACCTTAAAATTCGGACAATAAGACGGACCCCCATATTGTAAAATCTTTTTTTCTGCTATTTTCACCCCAAAATTTGGGGTGCGTCTTATGGTCCGGTGCATCTTATAGTCCGAAAAATACGGTAATTAAACTGATAGGACTATGATTTGTAAAGGAACACACCTGTCTATATAAGACCTCACAGCTCACAGTGCATGTCAGACCAAATTTCAGAATCATGAGGTCAAAGGAATTGGCCAAGGAGCTCAGAAACAGAATTGTGGCAAGGCACAGAGCTGGCCAAGGTTACAAAAGCATTTCTGTAGTACTCAAGGTTCCTAAGAGCACAGTGACCTCCATAATCCTTAAATGGAAGAAGTTTGGACCACCAGAAGTCTTTGTAGACCTTGACGTCCAGCCAAACTGAGCAATCGTGGTAGAAGAGCCTTGGTGAGAGAGGTTAAGCAGAACCACAAGATTGTGTTTGAGATCCACAGATGCAGTAGGGAGATGGGAGAAAGTTCCACAAAGTTAACTATCACTGCTGCCCTCCACCAGTCAGGCCTTTATGGCAAAGTGGCCCAAAGGAAGACTCTCCTCAGTGCAAAACATATGAAAGCCCACATAGAGTTTGCTAAAAAAACACATAAAGGACTCCCAGACTATGAGAAATAAGATGCTCTGGCCTGATGAGACAAAGATAGAACTTTTTGGTAATAATTGTAAGCGGTATGTGTGGAGAAAACCAGGCACTGCTCATCACCTGCCCAATACAATCCAACAGTGAAACATGGTGGTGGCAGCATCATGCTATGGGGGTGTTTTTCAGCTGCCGGGACAGGACAACTGGTTGTAATTGAAGGAAACATGAATGCGGCCAAGCACAGAGATATCCTGGATGAAAACCTCTTCCAGAGTGCTCTGGACCACAGACTTGACCGAAGGTTCACCTTCCAACAAGACAATGACCCTAAGCACACAGCTAAAATAACAAAGGAGTGGCTTCAGAACAACTCTGTGACCATTCTTGACTGGCCCAGCCAGAGCCCTGACCTAAACCCAATTGACCTTCTCTGGAAAGACCTGAAAATAGCTGTCCTCCAACGTTCACCATGCAATCTGATGAAACTGGAGAGGATCTGCAAGCTAAAATGGCAGAGGATTCCCAAATCCAGGTGTGGAAAAATTGCTTGCATCATTCCCAAGAAGAGTCATGGCTGTACTAGCACAAAAGGATGCTTCTTCATAATACTGAGCAAAAGGTCTGAATACTTATGACCATGTGATATTTCAGTTTTTCTTTTTTAATAAATTTGCAAAAATGTCTACACTTCTGTTTTTTTTAAGTAAAGATGGGGTGCAGAGTGTAAATTAATGTGAAAAAAATGAACTTTTTTGAATTTACCAAATGGCTGCAATGAAACAAAGAGTGAAATATTTAAAGGGGCCTGAATACTTTCCGTACTCACTATATATTAAATTGTTTTCAGTACAAATTTTATTCTGATGACACTCAAATTTTATCAGAAACAAAATTAACTCTCTGCTATCCAGAATTCTAGAGTATCAATCAGCTATATTCTGTTTCTACTACATCGACTGTCTGAAATTCAACACAAAAAATCTGAATTGTTTTTCCACCATTTAACTCACCTACTCACCAAACCTACATATATGTAAAGCTCTGCTATTTTACTAGAATATAGAGTGCTATAAAGTGAGTTAAAAAATTATACTACCCAGCTCTTACCTCTCCCACTATGGACAGTCATCTTCTATCTTATTCTTTAAAGGTATCTCCATTTCTTCTGGCACCAATCATCTTTGGCGCCTCAGGCATGCATTAGCCACCATGACATCATAATGCCTAGTGCTTGCCCTAACCTTAAATCTTGACTTGTTTTACCTTGCGAAGTCATAATGTTGTGGGGCCTAATTCGAATCAAAGGGGCCGAATATGCCTTTGAAGAGATCACACTAGAGATTGGAAAGACAAAGACAATATGACCAATTGGAGTTGTGCAGTGAGAAAAGTTAGTGCCAAGTAATTTTACACATTCAATTTTTTTTTAACAACCTTAGGCTCGATCTCAAGCCATAGTGATTTTAAGGATGAACAATCTCTAGGAAGACCAATCTTGTGCAAACCTAGATAGATCTACCAAGGTCTTCTCCACTATTAATTTGATAGTATCAAGTCATCAGGTTTGCTGGTCTTCCTCTTTACCTTGTCCCTCCTAATCTTCGACCATGATGTCCTTCTCCAGTGATTACTCTCTTCGTAAGCACTGGAGAAGGACATCATGGTTGGAAGAATAGAAGAAACAAGGCAAATTCCTAATAATCTACCAAATAATTCACCTCTCTCCATTTAATCCTTTTGGAGTTCATCTCTGCCAAATCTTTTGCTGGCTACCCATTGCCCAGAAAATTCAGTTTAAAATATTAACAATTTCTGTCCATAACCTGTCCCCTATTGACATTTCTTAATTTCTTACCTAATTTCCCTTAACCTCTTATTTGCAATCTTTGCTTTTTTTAAGATATTCTGTGCTTTATTTTTTTATCTGCTTGTTACGTAGTCATCACCAAGATTTTTCCTGCATAATATCCCCAGTACTCTGAAACTCATTACCCAAAGTCATTAGACTTCCCTTCAGTTTGAAAACCTTCTATAGTCACCTGAAAACCCTCCTGTTTAGAAAAGCCTTTCAAACTACAATGACAGTATTGCCAAGATAGTGAAGAGGAAGTCTCATGGTACAACCATTTGATAATTAAAACTTTTTAGTTTAGTCAAACATCTTTAAAACGTAGGTTTTATCTAATTTGTCTTGATGGATCCATTGGTTTTAAAGATGTTTGAGTAAGCTAAGTTTGAACTATCGAATGGTTATGCCATGCAACTTCCTCTTCACTTCTTTGTTTTGCTGCGCTTCACCAGCAGGAATTAACACCCACCGTATGCAAGCTCCCGGAGGTCCAATGTCAGGCCAGTGTGGAAGCGCTCACCTTCCTCCTTTGCATCTACACTATTGCCTCTACACTAACATATGAGCTTCTTCTATCTTCAACCCACTGTCTCTTTCCTCCTTCTCTTACAGATTATAAGCCCTGACAGGTCATCTCTCCTTCGGTTCTGTTTTACTTATTTACTTTAGTTTATTGTTCTTATTTTTGTTATAACAAATTATGTAGTTATGTTATAGGTTAGGTTATACTTATGTATGTAAACCATTTTGGCACATTGTCATACATAGACCATCTTTCAATTAGGGTATTAAAAAAAATAATTACAGTTATACATTAAAATGAATTTTCTAACACTATAACTGCTCCAATGTTGTACAGGTGACTAATTTCTATACATGAATTACAAATCCCCCACTGTCTGTGTTTTGTAGATTTATGATACACACAATTAGGTCAGGATGGGTAATTAAGGCAGTAATAAAGTACATAAGCATAGAACAGCCTTCTCAGCAGATTTGTACACCTAATAAAAGCATTGCAAGTTTTCGGAATGCATGACCTACATATGAAAAAAAAGATCACAAAAATTTGGAACCAGAAACAACAATTGTTGATAGCAATTTCACAACTTCTACTAAAATGTGTCTCTCTTACCTATGATTTAGTGTTTAATGTCAGTAGGTGAAAAAAAGTCAGTGGGGGAGCTAAACAAGGAACGTTCACATTTTAACTGTCTGCCAAATTCATCCCAGACAATAAAAGAGAAAGTTTTTGATTGAATAAAAAAAGAAACTAAGCTAAAATATACTCTATTATGCTGAACGCCAATTGACTACTCACTTTATTATCACTTTACTTTTTGATGTGCTTTAACCCTTTCCACACCGCACCATAGCGCTGCAGAGATGGAAGAAAGTGATTCCTATACTATCATTTATAAGCTTAAGAGTTGTGCTTATGCAAACTACAGTGGGTATCGGCTATAATATACAGCTGACCAGGTGCGGACAGAGAAAGTAGACAGCCCTTTCCCCTTGCTCTCTCATAAAAACACGCAGAAAATAATATAACTGTTCTGCCCATCTGAATATAGGGCAATATGTTCCTATTTATGTGCTGGTTTGTTGCATTATAGCACCATCTAGTGGTAGCTGAATTTAATAACTTGTGTCTTTAGCAGCAGATAGAGTGTTGCATTGTGGGATTAAAGCAAAGTTTGCTGGGAAGAAGAAGCTCCATTTTCTTCAGCGTACTTCCTGAGACACACGTGTTTATTTGCCCTTCTGTAACTGCTCCAACTTGAGTTGCTATCCTGGTAAAGCATATCTGGCAAGATTAATATCTATGTGCAATACAGTATTGTACAGAAATGTGAGTTAAGGGTATGCCACACTAAATGAGATCGCTAACGAGATCGCTAACGAGATCGCTAAAACGTCACTATTTAGCGATCTCGTTAGCGACCTCGTTGTATGTGGCATGTAGCAACTATGTGGCCCCTGCTGTGATGTCGCTGATCATTCACTAGCGTTCTGGACCGTTTTTTTGATCATTGGCGTCCCGCTGGTGAGCCTGAATCGCTGTGTTTGGCACCTTTTGCGAACGACGAGCGACCTCGTTTGTGACGCATATGACAGCGGCGCAGGCGGGACTAGGGTTTTTAGCGCCACGGAGTGGATCGCAATATCTGTAGGTTATCTTTTGCGTCACAGAGAGGATCGCAGTAGTTGCAAAGCAGGCTAGCAGGACGTAGAGAGCAGGAGCGATGCTGGAAATTCCTATGAATCAGAAGCGCTCAGTACATGCTAATGACATCCTAACGACCGCCAAAGTCGTTAAAGAGATCGCTGACCGCTGATGTGTCGTTTATGAGATCTCCTGTTTGGCAGCTACTAGCGACCTAAAAGAGATCACACCAACGATTGCGTCGTTATCATGATCGCTAACGAGATCGCTAACGAGATCGCTAAGTGTGGCAGTACCTTAACTGTATAGCAGCCAGTACAAATGAGGTATGAATATTAGAGGTCGATATATTTCCATGTTCAAGTTTGCATCACACTGTATATTTTCCTGTTAATTGTAAAGTGTCATCTGTGTGATTATTTCCCCTTACCTATGTTGTTTGTATTCTTATAGTTTTGCCACATGTTCTATACCTGTTCACCAATAAATAAATTAGACTACAGAGAGCGGTCTGCTTATTTGGAAGACAGAAAGTGGTTTATGCTGAATGTCAGATTGCACACCATGTCAACATATATGAAGACAGAACAATAACAAAATAATTTATGTGAAGTACACATATTTGACCATTAGAATAATAATTCTGGACTGCTCAGAAACATAAAAAAGTATACGATACATATAGTGTGGTCTTTGTTTTGATATTTGAAAAAGGCAAAAAATCCATTAGCAGCAAAGTAAATAAGAGTGGAAATCGGCATGTGGTGCAGAGACTAAATCCACAGGCTGCCAATTTATATTGCAGATCTTCAACGCAAAAGCGGAATTCTGTAGTTATTCCATAAATAAATCAAAATCGAAAAACATGCAGGTTTTTCCACAGAGAGAGCATTCATAAAGGAAAAATCTTATTTAGATCTGAACCATGTGAATATTAAACATATGTACAGCACATACAGATAATGTACCATACAATATGCATGAAATACACATACAAAAAATCATAAAGGTATACTCTCACATGTACAATACACATCATGGCCAGAATAGGACTATAAGGTAGCCCTGGCATGCAAACCCCGGATAGCCACACACAATAATACATCTGTATTACATTTTACTTTAATGTAATAAAAAAAAGTATTAAAGCATATTACAAATCAAATATGGCACAATATGCAAATTGTGGACTTTCTCAGATGCCAAAAAGCAAAACTTGAAGTTTATGGATTGCTTAGTTAAATTAATGAGATCACACTGTTTAGGCCACAAAGAGCTATGATAGAAGAATGACAGAGATGCAAAGTGTTGTAAAGTGGCAGAGATAGCTGCCATAAGAAAGTAAAACTTTTGTGATCACATGAGCGCAACACTCAGCATTCATTACTCTATAGTAAACATGATCTCTGTTCAAAGCAGCAAGATACCGCAATAACTTGCGAGATCATGTTGCTTAGGAGAAAAGAGTGAAAGTTCCGTTCTGAGAAATCATTAAGCACTGTTAGCCATGCCAGGATCTTCATGTTTGGCTGCTTAGTTGCGACTTCCAGAAGAAAGCTGTCAAATTGCATGCAATGCGCACGAATATCATATGGCATGCAAAGCACTTCTCCCTGTTTTTAGGCCTGTCTGGGACCGAGGCAATGTAAGTCTTTAGGGTTTGAGACCAACTATATGGAGGTCACCTTGTCATGGTTGGATGGCTTTAAAGCTTTTTTAATAAAAAAAATTATGACTAAATACCTCACGTTTTTATGCCGATAGCAATAGGGGAGTTTATGTGTTCATTATTTGCAGTGTGCTGATACAGAGTGTATGAATATATACCGTGGTCTAAGGGGTAAGGTTTCTCCTTATGGACAGTGACATACCAGCTCTGGCTTGTCAAGGTAAGGAGGCCTATTCGCTGTGCAATGCTCCTCTGGGAAATTTTATATGCAAATTGCCTCTTCAGAGAGAAAGAGGATTTGAACTCTATAGCGCCACCTGTTGGAAGTAGTGATCCTACAAGTCATAATCAACCCTTTAACGAGTCTTGTCCTAATATTGCAAGACTTGTTAAAGGGTTGATTGTGACTTGTAGGATTGCTACTTCCAACAGATGGCGCTGTAAATTTCAAGTCCTCTTTCTCTCTGAAAAGGCAATTTGCATTTGAATATATACCTGCATTGCCAGACACCAGTTCTAAGCAGACATTCAGGAGAGTGTTATCGCCCTGCAGATTACATTACTGTAAAGACAGGGTCCCGGGTAAAATGCCTAGAATTCAAAATGGCTTGTCACCTGTCTGACTTGCATTTACAATATACAGGACACAATAGCATAGTGGACAATTCTATTGTATCTGTGATTAAAGAGGGACACTGCTGAAATAAAGGTCAAATGAAGTCCAAAAATGCAGATTTTGGACTCTGCCTCATTATACTCAATGGCTCTCTCGGAGTTCTGTCTGCATTTCATATTTCTGGGTCTTAAACTAAAACCCTAATGAAGCCAGAAATCTACTTTGACCCTAGCCTTAGCTCCAGTGCAGCTTTCTCACATGGTAAATGCTCTAAATCAGGCGTAGGGAAATTAATTTTCCAGAGATGCCACATGATAAACGTACTGTTGTAGAGGACAGCACCAACAGGTTAAAATTACTTTAGCTCAATATTAATATTAACATATTACTTATAATTATTTTATATTAACATTAATTGTCTGATTTAATATTGAGCAGAATTAAGAATGCTGATATCCCCTATATACCATAGGAGCCTTCACACAGCCCGCCTACTTACCATATGAGCCCGCACACAACCCCTTATGTACCGTATGAGCCCCCACACAGTCTCTTATATACTGTAAGAGCCATCATAAAACCCCCTGTATACCGTCAGAGCCTCCACATAGCTTCCTATGTACAGAATGAGCCCCCACATAGCCTTTTTTATACAGTATGAGCCCCACATAGCCTCTCATGTACAATATGTGTCTGCCCCAAATAGCCTCCCATGTACAGAATGTGCCCCACATGGCCTCTGATGCACATGTGCTCCACGTAGCCTCTGATATACAGCATGTGCCCTATGTTGCCTCTGATATACAGCATGTGGCCCACTTTGCCCCCATCTACAGCATGTGATCCACATAGCCACCTATGTACAGTATGAGCCCCACGTAGCCTCTTAAAACAGCATGTACACCACATAGCCTCTTATATACAGCATGTGCCCCACATAGCCCCCCATATGCAGCATGTCCCCCAAATAGCCGCCTATATACAGTATGAGCCCCACATAGCCTCTTATATACAGCATGTACACCACATAGCCCCCTATGTACAGTATGAGCCCCACATAGCCTATTACATACAGTATGAGCTCCACATAGCCCCCTATGTACTGTATGAGCCCCACATAGCCTCAAATATACAGCATGCGCCTCATATAGCCCCATATATACAGCATGAGTTTCCCCTACATACAGTATGAGCCCTACACAGCCCCTTACAAAAATACAAATATCCCATACGCATGAAAAAACAACAACACATAATAACCTTGCTCCATTCCCCTGGCGCTCTGCCTTTGCACTTTCCAATGCACTGACTTTCCACAGTGTACAACTGATTTGATGAAATTATGTCATTGCAACTGCTGCTCACACACTGATTGGTGGAAGATGGAGCCAGCAGCACTGTCCTCCACCAATGTATTAAACACTATCTGCATTCAGAGGATTTGGTAAGAAGTGGCAGTGGGCAGTGGATGGATAGTAGGCAGGGGAGTGCATGGTATAGCTTATGGGCCACTGTTTCAGCCCTTCTGCTGTCTCGGTGCATGGGCAGCATTGGAACAGCCAAAGTGCCGTATGTATCAAGTGGGCAGCACTTTGCCCAGGTCTGCTTTATATGAAGTAGTGCCAGCCTCAGCTGTGCAATAAGGGTTTTCAGTCCTTCAGCACTCCTCTCCTTGGAATTCTTTGGCTCATGTCAGGAAATTCTGTGCCTGTGACAGGAGATTTACATATGCTCACAAGTACAGAAAGATAAGCATTACTCAGAGAAGATCCACCAAGCCGCTCACAAGATAACTATTTACAATCCTTAGCCCTTGAATTTTCACAAGCACTCACAAGTGTTGACTTGATCTCGAAATTCTCATAGTATAATACCCCAAGTCCCTCAAAGTACAACAGTATAACAAAGTGTAACAGCATGACTCCAAAAAATATATTGTGGAACACCCACTCAGATTCTTATAGTATACATTGAAAACCTCATTCATAACACCTCAAGTTCCTCACAGTTTACAGTATAACATACCATCAGTCTTCCCAGTATACAGCGGAGCATAACCTCAATTCCTTACAGTATACACCAGGGCATACACCTGGCCTTTTTAAAGGGAACCTATCATAAAAAAAACTGTATTTACTTGCAGCCATACACCATGTTCCAAATTATTATGCAAATGATTTTTTTCTCTGATTTTCCTAAGTGGTCGGTGCAAATGACATTCAGTCTTAATAAAAGTCATCACCCGTTAGAGTATACATCAAATTTTATTGAAGAAACCTCCCAATGATAACAGTATAATATCCAAAATGAATAAAAACTCAAAATGCGCTGTTCCAAATTATTAAGCACAGGAGAATTTCTAAACATTTAACATGTTTTAAAGAACTGAAAATGCTCATTTCTGGAATTTGCTGCATTAGGAGGTCACATTCACTGAACAAAACAGCTATTTAACTCCAAAACATCCTAACAGGCCAAGTTACATGTTAACATATGAACCCTTCTTTGATATCACATTCACAATTCTTGCATCCATTGAACTTGTGAGTTTTTGGAGAGATTTGGCTTGTATTTCTTTGCATGAAGTCAGAATAGTCTCCCAGAGCTATTGTTTTGATGTGAACTACCTCCCACCCTCATAGATCTTTTGCTTGATGATACTCCAAAGGTTTTCTATAGGGTTGAGGTCAGGGGAAGATGGTGGCCACACCATGAGTTTAACTCCTTTTATGCCCATAGCAGCCAATGACTCAGAGGTATTCTTTGCAGCATGGAAGATGCATTGTCATGCATGAAGATGATTTTGCTCCTGAAGGAACGTTTCTGCTTTTTATAACAAAAACTTGTCAGTCATAAACTCTATATACTTTGCAGAGGTTATTTTCACACCTTCAGGAACCTTAAAGGGCCCTTTCACACCTTCAGGAACCTTAAAGGGCCCTACTAGCTGTTTCCCCATGATTCCGGCCCAAAACATGACTCCTCCACCTCCTTGCTGACGTCGCAGCCTTGTTGGGACATGGTGGCCATCCACCAACCATCTACTACTCCATCCATCTGGACCATCCAGGGTTGCTCGACGCTCATCAGTAAACAAGACTGTTTGAAAATTAGTCTTTATTTATGTCTGGGCCCACTGCAACTGTTTTTGCTTGTGAGCACTGTTTAGGGGTGGCCGAATAGTAGGTTTAGGCACCACAGCAAGCCTTTGAAGGATCCTACACCTTGAGGTTCAAGGGACTCCAGAGGCACCAGTAGCTTCAAATATCTGTTTCCTGGTTTGTAATGGCTTTTTAGCAGCTGCTTTCTTAATCCGATGAACTTGCCTGACAGAAACCTCCATCATTCTGCCTTTATCAGCACAAACACTTCTGTGCTCAGAATCAGCCACAAATCTCTTAACAGTACGATGATCACGCTTAAGTTTTAGGGAAAAATCTAATGTTTTCATCCCTTGACCAAGGCACTGCACTGTTTGATACTTTTCAGCAGCAGAGAGATCCTTTTTCTTTCCCATGTTACTTGAAAACTCTGGCCTGCTTAATCGTGTGGAACATCCAGTTTTCCTTTTATTGGGCTCATTGGCAAACCTATTTATCACAGGTATCGGAGAATGATTTCAGTGATCCAAAGACCCCAGAGACACAATACCATCAATGGTTTTCATTTACAAAATAAAAACAAAACGCTATGACACTTAAAACCAATTTGCATAATAATTTGGAACATGGTGTAATGGTAATCTAGAGGAGCACTTACAGCAATCTTTTTAATCCCTAAACCTGTGAAAATCTACAGTGGCATGTAAATTTCTGTTATTGTAAACAGTTAAGCAAGTTGAAGATGAAATCATCTCTAAAAGGGCTACAGGTAAGGGTGACACATTTCCTTTGTAATTTAGGCAAAAAACATATATATTGTCATGTTTTACATTTTAAAAATTACAAAATATAAAATGGGTGAATGCAAAATTTTGGGCACCCTTAGAGATTTGTGTACTCAGATAACTTTGACCAAGGTTTCAGACCTTACTTAACCTGTTAGGGTTAGGGTTATGTCTTCTACAGTATAATTGTTAGGAAAGGCCAGGTGATTCAAATTTCCCATCTTAATAAAAACCCAGCCTCCTTTAACCTTGTGCCAAAAACTGCAGTTATGGGTTATTCTATGCTGCTGCCTAGCACTCTGAAAATGATGGAGGCCCACAAAGCAGGAGAAGACTATAATAAGATAGTTAAGCGATTTCAAATTGCCCTTTAGTCAGTTTGAAATGTAATTAAGAAATGGAAGTTAATAGGAACAGTGGAGGTCAAGATAATGTCCGGAAGACCAAGCAAAATTTCACTGAGAGCTTCCAATAGGATTGCTAAAGAGACAAATCAGATCCCCCGTTTGACTCCAAAAGACCTTCAGAAAGATTTAGCAGACTCTGGAGTTGTGGTACATTGTTCTACTGTTTAGAGACACATCCACAAATATGGCCTTTATTGAAGAGACATCAGTAGAAAATCTCTCTTGCATCATCACCATAAAATCCAGCTTTAGAAGTATGCAAAAGAACATCTAAACAAGCCTGATGCATTTTGGAAACAGGTGTGGTATGATGAGGTTAAAACAGAACTCTTTGGTCACAATGATTAAAATATATATGTGGAGAAAAAAGGGCACAGAAGTTCAGGAAAAGAACATCTCACCAAACATTAAGCATGGGTGTGGATCAATCATGCTTTGGGGTTGTGTTGCAGCCTATGGCATGCAGAACTTTTCATAAGTAGAGGGAATAATGGATTGATTGACATTTCAACAAATTCTTGACATAACACCATCTGTAAAAAAAAGCTGAAGTTCAAAAGAGGATGGCTTCTACATATGTATAATGATGCTAAACACACATTAAAATCCACAATAGATTACCTCAAAAGGTGCAAGCTTAAGGTTTTACAGTGCTCCTCAAAGTCCCCTGATATGAACATTATTGAAGATCTGTGGCTAGACCTTAAAATAGCAGTACATGCAAGATGACCCAGGAATTCCACAGAGCTGAAATAAGTTCCCAAGGAAGAATGGATGAAAATTCCTCAAACAAGAATTGAAAGACTTTTTGCTTGCTATAAAAAATAATTTACAAGCTGTGATACTTGAAAAAGGTAGTGCTATTAGGTACTACCACACAGGGTTACAAAACGTTTGCATCAGTCCATTTTCCTCTTGCAATTTTTAAAATGTAAAAAATTACAATATTATTTTTTGCTTGAAATAAAAAGGAAATGTGTCATCTTTAACTTTAGGCCTTTTAGAGATCATTTTATCTTCAACTTGCTTAATTGTTCACAATAACAATAATTTTGACCGGGGTATCCAAACTTTTACATGCCACTGCATATGTAGTGTAATGTGCGTGTTAACATACCCAATGATCACAGTTTTCTTGACTTTTCAGCACCATTCCAGTACTTTTCTGGGTCAAGTGACAGTTATCCCAACTAGCTGGTGTCACTTGGCTTTATGTGTGATCCAGAAGTGGCTTGTACAATTTAAGTCTATGGAGCCTTGTTCTGACACTTAGCATAGACTTACATTGTAAAAACAACTTCCCCCTCACACATTAAGCCCTGAGTGATCCACAAAGTTGGAATAGCTGTCAAGTGACACAGAAAAGGACCAGAGTAGTGCTGTAAACAAGGGAAGACGACAATCTGTAGATACACTTCCGCATTAACGCTACACTGTACATACACTTCCACAGATTTATAAAAAAAAAAGTTTTGTTTGAGTACTTCTTTAAAAATGAGCATCAGTCAAAGGTCTCATTTAGATGAAAGTATTAAAAATCCGTGTGTGATCCGTATGCAAAACTGATAGCATATGGACAGCTGGACACCACAATGACCAATGCAAGTAAATGTGATAGTTTATGTGAATGTACACAAAAGTAGTAAGTATAATAAAACTATGGCAAACTGTACCAACAAATTAACATGTCAATGTAATTGTGAATGACACAAAAACAAAGAACTTAAAAGCATTGTCAGAATTTTAGGTAATCTGTCCAACTAAAAAAAAATAGCAATGAGTTGAATTAAAAGAGAAATACAACTGTTAAAAATAAACATGTCCTCATATAGCTATTTTGTGAAAAAAATATTAGGAATCAGTAACCCCACAAAAAATGTAAATCAGTCTTCAATCTTACTTACCGTATATACTCGTGTATAAGCTGAGATTTTCAGCACCTTTTTTTGTGCTGAAAATGCCCCCTCGGCTTATACACGAGTCATAGGGCAGAAACCAGCGGGGGAGGGGATGCGGCGGCAGGAGACGGTGGCTGGGACATCATACTCACCCTCCCCGTGCCATCGCTGAACGTCCCTGCAATCCTGCGTTCTCCCAGGCTTCCTGCAGCTCTCCCCGGCTTTCTGCAGCTCTCCAGCGCTGAGCGGTGACGTAATACCCGCTTATTAAGGTCATGTAATATGGACGCGACGCCACTCCCATGGGCGTGGCCTCCATATTCATGGCCTTAATGAGCGGTATTACGTCACCGCTTAGCGCTGGAGAGCTGCAGGAAGCCGGGGAGAACGCAGGATTGCCGGCCGGGACGTTCAGCAAAGGCACGGGGAGGGTGAGTATGATGGAGGAGGATGGGGGGAGCATGGAGGAGGACAAGGAGCATGGAGCAGACCGGGGGGAGGACGGAGAGCACGGAGCAGAATGGGGGAGGACGGAGAGCACGGAGCAGGACGGGGAGGACGGAGAGCTCGGAGCAGAACGGGGGGAGGACGGAGAGCACGGAGCAGAACGGGGTGGGCACAGAGGAGAATGGGGGAGTGCAGAGCTGGATGGGGGAGCACGGATCAGGACGGGGGAGTATGGAAAGCACAAGCAGGACAGGATAATGGAGCAGGAGGAGGGGAGCACAGAGGAGAATGGGGGCGTACAGAGCTGGATGGGGGAGCACAGAGCAGGACGGCAACTTATACACCTGGCTTATACGCGAGTCAATACGTTTTCCAAGTTTTTTGTGGCAAAATTAGGGGGGTCGACTTATACACGGGTCGGCTTATACATGAGTATATACGGTAAGTAAAATACAGTTTTGTGTCATTTATATCACATAAAGAATACAATAAAAACTAATCTCAAGGAAAAAAGGCACAATTTTTTATATTTCCAAAGTCCAAACTAAGCTGAATCTTTAAAGATATAAATTCATTTTTAATTTTAAACTAATTAACATTAATCACAAGAACAAATATTTCAGAAAGTATTTCTGTTACTAAAATTCAATGCATTGCAGTGTAGCACAATTTACTATTGCTTACGATTATTCCAACCCTCTCTCAGTGCAATTTCTAAATAACACCGATATGCAAAAGAGTAAAAGGATGAAATCAGGAAGATTTTACAGGCAAAACGATTGTATACTTCAATAAATAACAGTATTAAAGAAGAACTTAACAAGTTCTTTGAACTTTCACAACATCTATAAGCAAGAAATAAAATATTCTCTGTGCAGGTCATTAAATTATTTTCAGTTTTATTTGTGCAAGCTGTCATCATGTGAAAAATAATAAAAGTAAAGATAAACAACATATTTTTCACATACAAAAATGCAAACAAATTGAACTGCAAGGAGAAACAAGAGTAGACGTGACTAAATATTGGATGCTTAGTATTGTAGATTAGGCTGTCAGTACTGCTGAAGCGCATATTGTAACCTTGCCACAGCATTTCTGCCAAGAAGTTTTGAAGCAGTTGGTATAGCGTGGAAAACTGCCTCCTGAACCTCACACTGACACTGTCTTTGTAAATATTGTCAAACATTTCCTTCAGTCTCAGATGGTTAAAACCACTGTGAGCTTTTTTGTTTTCAGAAACAAACAGATGAGAGCAGTTTTGAATAATTCCCATAGTAATATATTAAATAGCAGTGTATATGCTGGATCACAGCCAATAGCATAGCAGTCAGGAAGGCAGAGGGGAGTGTTATTCCAAGGGGCTCAAATAGAGCTACCAACACTTTTAACTCTATGTGTACAGCACGCCGACACAATTAAACTCTATTGTAGAGCAGGGAGACAAGGTCTTCCTGCACTACCACTATACAGGTGCTTCTTACAAAACTAGAATATCATCAAAAAGTTAATATATTTCAGTTCTTCAATACAAAAAGTGAGTCATTACAAACAGAGTGATCTATTTCAAATGTTTTTTTCTGTTAGTGTTGATGATTATGGCTTAGAGACAATGAAAACCTAAAAGTCATCATCTCAGTAAATTAGAATAATTAACAAAAACACCTTCAAAGGCTTGCTAAACATTTAAAAAGGTTCCTTTAGTGAAAACTGCTGCCTTGACAGATGTCCAGAAGGCAATCTTTGACACACTCCAAAAGGAGGGTAAGCCACAAAAGGTCATTGCTAAAGAAGCTCAAAAGACAAAAAAAGACAAAAAAACCTGACTGGCACATCCAGACTAGTGTGAACTAGGTGCAAACCAAGGGGAGCTACCCCCATGTAAAACATACAAAAAAAGGCTGCACTCAAGCATACTGAAGCATGACAACATAGAATACATGAAATTTTGAATAGCAATATGGCTTTGGAGTATAAGGAAAAATTTGAGACGCTTAGTATAAACATTTGGCCAAACATTTTAAAGCCCACCAACCATCGTCAAGGTGGTCTCAATTCTGGTGAGTCCCTGACCTAATGTGAACATACCTCTATTAGGCTGATGTCTGAATTTCTGGGTGAATATGCACCTCTGTGAGTAATGCCTGCATTTGTGGGTAAAGTAGGGACCTGGTGTAATTAAAATCACCACCTGGTGGGGGCGGAGTGCTCGGTCAGTAAGCTAACATTCAAAAGACAAAAAAACCTGACTGGCACATCCAGACTAGTGTGAACTAGGTGCAAACCAAGGGGAGCTACCCCCATGTAAAACATACGAAAAAAGGCTGCACACTTTTCCTTATACTCCAAAGCCATATTTCTATTCAAAATTTCATGTATTCTATGTCTATGTCAATATAAGCTTTTGTTACTCATATGTTTGCAATTATATTTCTGTCTGTGATAAAAACATCTGTCAAACACACACATAAAAACCAGAGGGCAGCAGATCATGTGAAAATATAATATTTGTGTCATTCTCAAAACTTTTGGCCATGACTGTAGTGTGAAGCTTCCGCAATCAGTGATGATTTCAGGAGCCATGTCATCTGTTGGTGTAGGTCCACTGTGTTTTATCAAGACCAAAGTCAGCGCAGCTATCTACCAGGAAATTTTACAGCACCTTCTGCTTCCATCTGCTTACAAGCTTTTTTCAGATGGAAATTTCATTCTGCAGAAGGACATGGCACCTGTCCACACTGCGAAAAGTACCAATACCTGGTTTAAAAGCAAGCATCACTGTGCTTGATTGGCCATAAAATTTGCCTGACCTTAACCCCATAGAGAATCTATGGGGTATTGTCAAGAGTATGATGAGAGACACCATACCCAATAATGCAGACGAGTGAAAGGCTGCTATCAAAGCAACCTGGGCTTCCATAACACCTCAGCAGTGCCACAGGCTGATTGCCTCCATGCCACACCACATTGATGCAGTTATTGATGCAAAAGGAGCCTTGACCAAGTATTGAGTGCATTTACTGTACTGAACATACATTTGAGTAGGCCAACATTTTGGACTATAAAATCATTTTTCAAGCTGGTATTGTAAAGTATTCTAATTTACTGAGATAATGTCTTTTGGATTTTCATTGGCTGAAAGCCATAATCATCAACATTAACAGAAATAAACACTTGAAATAGATCACTCTGTTTGTACTGACTCTATATAATATATGAGTTTCACTTTTTGTATTGAAGAACTGAAATAAATTAACTGTTTGATGACATTCTAATTTTGTGAGAAGCACTGGTACATTCTTTAGGCCAGGGGTCACTTTAGGCCTGTCGCCATTAAATAGCAGTGTTGTACTCTGGATGAATACCAGTGGAAGTGGAGTGACATGATCTCATCATTGTGGTAGGACTGAATGCATGCCCCGGCGCAATGACATCACCGCATTGGTCTGCCCACACCTTGCCACATTTGCTGCTGGACCCACCGATATCCAAGGTTCAGATGAATACGTGATTTTTTACAAATGATTTTAATAATACTTTTAGAGGAAATTACATTTTAAAAATGAAGGACATTACACTGTGTACAGTGGCTATGGGGGCATTATTCTCTGTATAGGGGAGCATTATACTATGTGTAGTGGTCTTTGGAATCATTATACTGTGTCAAAAGTAGACTAGTTGGGTGGCTATCATATAGCGTGAGGGGCTTTACATTGTGTGAAGACTACTGTGGGGGCCATCATACAGTGTGGATGCTTTATACTGTGCATGAGGGAGCAATAAGGGCATCTTACTCTTTATAGGGAACGTCACACTGTGTTTAGGGGGCTTTAGGGCTATTTTACTCTGTGAGAACTAGTGTATGTGGCTATCATACAGTATACAGGGCATTGTACGTTGTATAATAAGCTGCGGGGCACATCATATAGTTTGGGGGTATTAGGTATAAGGGAGATTTGGGGCATTATACTGTGTACTTATAACTATGTTGTCCATTATACTACGTATAAGAGGTCTTCTGGAGATTATACTGTCTATAGGGGTGCTACAGGGACAGTATAATAGTTGAGAGTACTATTATTGGAGTATTAAACTGTATATGAGGCTTTTCAGTGTTATACTGTGTATAGGTGTCTTTGAAAGCTATCATACTGTGCATAGGGAGCAGTGAGGTCATCATAACATGTATATGGAGCAGTGGGTCCTTCACACTGTGTATAGTGGAGATGTGGCCACATCATGCTTTGTATGGAGTGATGTGGGAGTGTCATATATGCTGTGAGGTAATGGGAGCTGTACATTTAGTGGATATTACTGTACATTAGAGACTCGGGACATTTATTCTGTATGTTAAAAGGACTCAAATAATTATTACTGTACTATGGGGGACTCTGGATATTATTAAACGTTAAGTGGGCATTAAAAAGCATTATTGTTAAAGGGGCACTCAGGAAATTGTGACAGTCAAAAGGGACACAAAGACATTATTTCTTTTTCGGGGTAAAATTCACCCATTATTTTTTCTTTCAAAGGGCGTTCATATTTTCTAGGAGGCAACATTACCATCTACAGACTCCAAAAGAGGAATTTTATTTTGTAAGTCGCTGTGGTGGGCATTATTATGTGGGTCACTAAGAAGAGCAGTGTTTTTGTGCCACACGGCAAGTCCAGTAACTAAGATAATCATGACAGTAGAAAGGTCAGCATTGGAGTAACAGTAGGAAGAGGGGAAGAGGCATTTGTGCAGATGGGTAACAAAAGGGCATGGTGCTCAAAATGTGATAAGTCAAATCGGTCTTAATTGTAAACTTTGCAGATGACTAGTTGTTATTTTAGTCTTGGCCAAATGGAAAAGATGGAAAAAGTGAATGAGTACATCAGAAAAATATCACCTGTAAGTCACTGTATAACAAAGTCACTGTATAACTGTACTGTAATCTGTCTATATGCTCTGCAAGACTGGTATCTACCACTTTATGAACACTGCATGGTGGTAATATTGGTGTCGCTCTTTACACACAGATTTATTTTCAGTAACAACATGGTCATATAATTTCCCCTATACCTATTACGATCGAGGACGCCGCGTGGCTTACCAGCCAATGCCCCATGTCGTTGAACCATAAAGACCGAGGGGATATGCGTCCCAGGTGATCATGGAATGTGGACCCACTGGACCACAGGGGGGACCCGGGCCTACCCGAACTAGGAGAGGGTAGCGACTGGGGTCTGTGGCAGCTGAGCTTGAGGACAAGATGGCCATATGCAGGACTAAAAGACACCGCACAACTTCAGGTAAGAAGAAACATAAAGTTTACAGAAATAAAGCAAATGACATCAAAACACCAGGTTCCGGAATAAGCACATCACGAAGGACACACATCTTATGTTGACAGTCAAAGCAAGGGGTCATCACGGGTTGATGCAGTACAGGGACGTCTGGGACGGGCATACTAGGATGGCCTCTCTCTCAGGCCCCAGGCGTAGCACAGGCACAGCAGAAGAACGTCAGACACTGACCTCAGACTAGCTTCAGACGATGGTACGAGGACATCATGAGCCAATGCAGTCCAGGGTTATCTGGCACGGGCATACTAGAATGGCCTCTCTCTCAGGCCTTGGGCGTAGCACAGGCTCAGCAGGAGAACATCAGACACGACCTCAGGCAGACTTCAGATGATGGCTTGGGTCATCACAGGTAAGACCCCAGAGAACTGGCAGGACATCAGAACATACGGGTAGCACCGGTCCAGGAACGTTGGCACTACAGTATCGGGTATCGGCTGGTCAGCTCCAGGACTCACTGGCAGGACCGTCACCGGGGAACAGAACTGGAGACTCCCGGGAACCACGGAGGAGGAATCCATCCAGGAACAAGCGGCGCCGGCTCAAAAGCACTACTTGGACCACCAGAACCAGGAACTGGACATCTGGACACAGGCTGGACATCAGAATACGGACATCAGGAACACGGATCGGACATCAGGAACACGGACCGGACATCAGGAACACGGACCGGACATCTGGAACACGGATTCAGTAGCACGGACCAGACATCAGGAGCACAAACCGGGCCTCAGGAACACGGATTCAGGAACACAGACCGGACATCAGGAACACGGACCGGACATCAGGAACATGGACCAGACCTCAGGAACATGGACCAGACCACAGGAATACGGACCGGACCTCAGGAACACGGATTCAGGAACATGAACCGGACCTCAGGAACACAGACTCAGGAACACGGACTCAGGAACACGGACTGGACATCAGGCCGCGGTCATTCAGGATCCGGACATCTGGCAGCGACCTACAAAGGAACCCAAGCGGTCTGGTGCAAGCCTACCGAGTTGAACTGGAGCCGGCCAGGGATTGCACCGAATAACTAGCTGAGCACAGAGTAGCAGAGACTCAGCAGACACACCGGACTCCTACTTCCAAGATGAACCCAGGTTAGATAACAGAAAGCCAGTTAGCAAAGAGTCACAGTCACTGGGCACAGGATTCAGGACACAGAGGAGCTTCAGGAACATAACACAGCAGGAATCAGGAATTCAGGAACACAATACATAAACAGGATAAGTCCAGGAACTCAGACATCAGCTGTCCCAAAGCTGATAACAGAAACGGATCTGGGTACTCAGCCCCAGTGCAGGCGAAAGACAGGCATCAGCTCACCTAGAACTGCAGGCCGGCAGGACAGAAGCTGAACATCAAACAGACATAGCAAGACTCAGAAACTTAATGCTAAACTCTGGCCATGCCCCACAGGGCTTGGGAACTTTATATATGAGCTGCCTCACAGCGATAGGCTGAAGCAGCAATTCTAGTGCACACCCATTCCTCATAAAAGCATGGGAAAGCGGCCCCACGCTCCCTAACACAGCCTGACATAAATCAGCAAAGCAAGGACACCTGGCAACGGCTGCAAAGCTGAACACACGTGGCAAGTCATGCACATCTGCAAAGGACCTTGCAACCCAAGGGTAGCTTCCACAGCGGTAGCCAGGGATTGCACATGCTGGTGGTCATGCAGCGCAGTGGATTCACTCACACATGTATGGCAACGCAGCGGAGCTGGGAACTGAGCATCATCCATACAGGTAACTGACCACAGCATTCCAGCTAATTAGAGGGAAAAGAGTGAAGGGTTAAAGCAGAGATATGCAGAGTAACGCCAGTTAAACAGAGTACAAACACAGCGGCGTTAGAATACCCATGATTAATGTGCACCACTGTAAATGTAAACATGGTTCCTTGGTTAGGGGCACACTCAGATATATTTTACTCTATTGTGCTAATCCCCTAATTATGCATCGGATTACTCCAAACATTTTCCTTCAAAACACAGACAAGCTGTCAAGGACATATGGGGTACTTGAGCCCCTTGTAATAGTGATTAGTGAGAGTCTGAATTGTGAAGCTACTAGAACCTTAATACTTATTTTTTTCATGTGTCATTAAAAGGAGAGAAGAGAACAACATGGGCAGAATAGTAGCTCAGTAGTTAACACTACAGCTTTGCAGTGCTGGAGTCCTGCGTAGTGATGGAAGAACCCAAACAGTAAGGTTCAAGGTCTGTACCGAACACCTAGTGTTCATGTACGGACCCCGAACACGGACTTCTAGAGGAAGTCCAAGTTACTCTTTGGGCTCGGCAGCCCAAACATCGACTGTTTCCTAAGCTGTTATCTGTGTGATAGCACAAGAAACACCAGCAGCTCTGATCGGCGGTAAGTTGGTACCACCAGTCAGAGCTCTGCTTTTCCATGACAGCCAGAACACACTCACCAGAGAGTGAGAAGCTCTGACTATGACTGGCGGTAACCTCAATGACGACACTACTGGTCACAGGCAGGCAGCGCTTCTCATGCTCCTGTCTCAGTGTGTTCCGGCTGGCATGGAGAGCAGTCGCATCACTGATGTGACTGCTCTCCAAATCATCCAGATCATTGTGGGACAGATATGGATTATTTTCTCATCGTACAGATGAGGAATAAAGTGTTTTATTAAATTTTTTTCCTTTACAGGTAACCTGGGCACCAGTGGATTATCTTCTCATCAGACAGGTGAATATAACTTTGCATTTTTATTTTTTATTTATTTAAATAAATGGGTAAAAGAGGGAGGGAAGTTTTATTTCAAATAAAGGACTTTTGCAGTGTCTTTATTACATTCTCACTATGGGGGTCTCTTCATTATTAACCTGTGGGTTTGATGTCAGCAGCCATAAAAAAACTGATATCAACCCTACAACTATTACCCCACTTGCCACTGCACCAGGGCAAGTGGGAAGAGCCAGGCAAAGCATCAGAATTGGAGCATCTAATGATGCAGCTGCAGGCTTCTAATTTTGAGCTGAGGAGGGACAATATCCGTGGCCTCATCCCAGTCAGAGAATACCAGCTCCCAGCAGTCTACTTTAGCTTGGCTGGTTGTCAAAAATGGTGGGGACCTCATGACGTTTTTTAAAATTATTTATTTAAATAATTTAACCCCTTCACCCCCAAGGGTGGTTTGCACGTTAATGACCGGGACAATTTTTACAATTCTGACCACTGTCTCTTTATGAGGTTATAACTCTGGAACGCTTCAACGGATATTCGCAATTCTGAGATTGTTTTCTCGTGACATATTGTACTTCACATTAGAAGTAAAATTTCTTCGATATAACTTGCATTTATTTTTGAAAAAAACGCAAATATGGCGAAAATTTTTAAAATTTTGCAATTTTCAAACTTTGAATTTTTATTCCCTTAAAACAGAGAAATATATCACACAAAATAGTTAAGAAATAACATTTTCCACATGTCTACTTTACATCAGCACAATTTTGGAACCAAAATTTTTTTTTGTTAGGAAGTTATAAGGGTTAAAATTGACCAGCGATTTCTCATTTTTACAACAAAATTTACAAAGCCTTTTTTTTAGGGACCACCTCACATTTGAAGTCACTTTGAGGTGTCTATATGGCAGAAAATACCCAAAAGTGACACCATTCTAAAAACTGCACCCCTCAAGGTACTCAAAACCACATATAAGAAGTTTATTAACCCTTCAGGTGCTTCACAGGAACTAAAGCAACGTGGAAGGAAAAAATGAATATTTAACTTTTTAGCCACAAAAATGATCTTTTACTAACTTTTTTTTTATTTTCACAAGGGTAAAAAGAGAAAATGGACAGATAAAGTTGTTGTGTAATTTCTCCTGAGTACGCCAATACCCAATATGTGGGGGAAAACCACTGTTTGGGCACACGGCAGAGCTCGTAAGGGAAGGAGCGCCGTTTGACTTTTTCAAACTAAAATTGGCTGGAATTGAGATTGGACACAATGTCGCGTTTGGAGAACCTCTGATGCGCCTAAACAGTGGAAACCCCCACAAGTGACACCATTTTGGAAACTAGACCCCCTAAGGTACTTATCTAGATCTGTTGTGAGCATTTTGAAACCCCAAGTGTTTCACAAAAGTTTATAATGCCTGGGTGTGAAAAAAAAAAAAAATTCTACAAAAATGATTTTTTAGTCCCAAATTTTTGAATTTTCCCAAGGAAATTGGACCCCAAAAGTTGTTGTCCAATTTGTCCTGAGTACGCTGATACCCCATATGTGGGGGGGAAACTGTTTGGGCGCACGGCAGGGCTTAGAAAGGAAGTAGTAACGTTTTGGAATGCAGACGTTGATGGGGGTCATGTTCCGTTTGCAGTGCCCCAGATGAGCCTAAACAGTGGTAACCCCCCACAAGTGACCCCATTTTGGAAACTAGACCCCCTAAGGAACTTATCTAGATCTTTGGTGAGCACTTTGAACCCCCAAGTGCTTCACACAAGTTTATAACGTAGAGCCGTAAAATTTAAAAATCATATTTTTTCCACAAAAATGATCTTTTCACCCCAATTTTTATTTTTCCAAGGGTAACAAGACTCCAAAAGTTATTGTGCAATTTGTCCTGAGTGCGCTGATACCCCATATGTGGGAGTAAACCACTGTTTGGGTGCATGGCAGAGTTTGGAAGGGAAGGAGCGCCGTTTGACTTTTTCAACGCAGAATTGGCTGGACGCCATGTCGTGTTTGGAGAGCTTCTGATCTGCCTAAACAGTGGAAACCCCCATAAATGACACCATTTTGGAAACTAGACCCCTCAGGTGTTTCACTAAAGTTTATAACGTTCAGTCGTAAAATAAAAAATCTTTTTTTTTTTTTACAAAAATGATTTTTTCGCCCCCATTATTTTATTTTCAGAAGGGTAACAGAAGAAATTGGAACCCAAAAGTTGTTGTCCAATTTGTCCTGAGTACGCTGATACCAAATATGTGGGAGAAAACTACTGTATGGGCACACGTCGGGGCTCGGAAGGGAAGTAGTGACGTTTTGGATTGCAGACTTTGATGGAATGGTCTGGGGGCGTCATGTAGCATTTGGAGAGCCCCTGATGCACCTAAACAGTGGAAACCCCCCACAAGTGACCCCATTTTGGCAAATTGACCCCACAAGGAACTTATGTAGATGTGTGGTGAGCACTTTGAACCCCGAAGTGCTTCACAGAAGTTTATAACGTACAGCCGTAAAAATAGAAAATCTTTTTTTTTTTTGCAAAAATAATTTTTTTGCCCCCAATATTTTATTTTCACAAGGGTAACAGGAGAAATTGGACCCCAAAAGTTTTTGTCCAATTTGTCCTGAGTACGCTGATACCCAATATTGGGAGAAAACCACAGTATGGGCGCACGTCAGGGCTTGGAAGGGAAGTAGTGACGTTTTGGATTGCAGACTTTGATGGAATGGTCTGGGGGCGTCAGTGGAAATCCCCAACAAGTGACCCCATTTTGTAAAATAGACCCCACAAGGAACTTATCTAAATGTGTGGTGAGCGCTATGAAGCCCCAAGTGCTTCACAGAAGTTTATAATGTACAGCCGTAAAAACAAAAAAATCATTTTTTTTTTTACAAAAATGATATTTTCGCCCCCAGTTTTTATTTTCCCAAGGGTAACAGAAGAAATAGGACAAATTGCACAATAACTCTTGGGCTCCAGAGTACGCTGATACCCCATATGTGGGGATAAACCACTGTTTGGACGCATGGCAGAGCTCAGAAGTGAAGGAGCACCGTTTGACTTTTTCAACGCAGAATTGGCTGGAAATGAGATCAGACGCCATGTCACATTTGGAAAGCCCCTGATGTGCCTAAACAGCGGAAACCCCCCAATTCTAACTCCAACCCTAACCCCAACACAACCCTAACCCTAGTCCCAACCTTAACCACAAACCTAACCCAAACACACCCCTAATCCCAACCCTAACCCTAATCCTAACTTTAGCGCCAACCCTAACCCTAACTTTAGCCGCAATCCTAACCCTAACCCTAATGGGAAAATGGAAATAAATACATTTTTTTTATTTTATTATTTTTCCCTAATTAAGGGGGTGATAAAAGGGGGTCTGATTTACTATTTATAGTGGGTTTTTATGATTGGCAGCTGTCACGCTAAAAGACGCTTTTTATTGCAAAAAATAGTTTTTTGCATCGCCACATTTTGAGAGCTATAATTTTTGCATATTTTGGCCCACAGAGTCATGTGAGGTCTTATTTTTTGCGGTACGAGTTGACGTTTTTACTGCTACCATTTTTGAGCACGTGACATTTTTTGATCGCTTTTTATTTCGATTTTTGGGAGGTTAGAATGAACAAAAATCAGCAATTCATGAATTTCTTTTGGGGAAGGCGTTTTTATCGTTCCGCGTGTGGTAAAATTGATAAAGCAGTTTTATTCCTTGAGTCAGTACGATTATGGCAATACCTCATTTATATCATTTTTTATGTTTTGGCCCTTTTATAGAATAAAAACAATTTTATTTAAAAAATAATTATTTTTGCATCGCTTTTTTCTGCAAGCTATAACTTTTTTATTTTTTAGCTGATGATGCTGTATTGTGATTCGTTTTTTGCGGGACAAGATGATGTTTTCAGCAGTACCATGTTTATTTATATCGGTCTTTTTGATCGCGTGTTATTCCACTTTTTGTTCAGCGATATGATGATAAAGCACTGATTTTTTGCTCTGTTTTATTTTTTTTTTAAGGGGTTCACAAAAGGGGTTAACTAGTGGGAAAGTTTTATAGGGGGGGTCGTTACGGACGCGGCGATACCAAATATGTGTACTTTTATTGTTTTGTTTTTTTTATTTAAAGGAGGAAATGAATTTATTGGGGAATATTTTTTTTTTTTTATTTATTTTGTATTTTTTTTTAAAACATGTTTATTTTTATTTTTTTAACTTTTTTACTTTTTCCAGGGTGGGACATCACTGTATTTTATCAGATCGCTGGTGTGACAGTGTGCACAGCACTCTGTCACACCAGCGATCGCAGAGGCATAGCTGCAGGCTTCTCAGTGCCTGCTCTAAGCAGGCACTGAGGAAGCCGCCTCCCTGCAGGACCCCAGCGCCATCTTGGATCCGGGTCCTGGGAGGGAGGAAGCCCTCAGAACAGCGCGATCACATCGCGCTGTTCTGAGGGTCTCAGGGGAGCTCGCAGGGAGCCCCCTTCCTGCGCGATGCTCCCCTGTGCCCCCAGTACACCGAGATCATGTTTGATCGCTGTGTGCCAGGGGTTAATGTGCCGGGAGCGGTCCGTGACCGCTCCTGACACACAGTCACGGGTGTCAGCTGTGATAATCAGCTGACACCCGGCGGCGATTAGCTGCGATCCCTCCGGGAGCGCAGCTGATCGTCTATGACGTACTATCCCGTCCATGGTCAGATTGGCACGGGTTTCATGGACGGGATAGTATGTCAGAGAGGGGTTAAAAGGACAGTGTGGGGACCTCTCTATTTTTGATAAACAGCCAATATAAAGCTGACAGCTGAAGATGGCAGTCCGCAGCTGTCAGCTTTACCTGCACTGGATATCAAAATAGAGGGTAACCCATGCCATTTTTTTTTATTTATTTATTGGACAGGCGCTGGCTGATGAATACTCTCATTTTATCAGCAAGAGTGGGTGTAGGATGATGAGAGGAGTATTCTCATCAGCAGACGCCTTTGACTGGTGGTAACCTTTTTACCGCCGGTCAGAGCTGCTTGCTCACATACAGTCTCTGACAGTGTGGAAACCACAGCACTCTAACTGGAGGTAACGATCTTACCACCAATCAGAGCCGGTGTTTTCCGCACTGTCACGCCGATGACAATGTGGGAAAAAACGGATGTTCGGGCCCACCATTCATAGAGTCCAGGTTCGAGTTCGGTTGTTGTTCTGGTATTCAAATTGAACTTTTGTTAAATATTAGGCTAAATCCGCTGGACCTGAACATCAACAGGTTCACCCCTCTCTAGTCCTGGGTTCAAATCCCACCAAGGACAACATCTGCAAGGAGTGTGTATGATATCCCTGTGTTTGCTTGGATTTCCTCCAGATAATCTGGTTTCTTCTCACAATCCAAAGACATACTGATAGAGAATTTAGATTGTGAGACCCAATGGGAACATTGATGAAGTTGTCTTCAGTGGAATTAATGGTGCTATATAAGTTAGTAAAATAAATCAATAAACAAACATGCTTAGCTTTCATATTTTAGCACTATTTATTTTGGGCAAACTTACTGAACCGTAAGTGACCTTTTGAAGAATTTTATGCCATAAACATCAATGAATACCTTCAGACAAAAAAAAGATTTGACTTTAAAAAATGCAAATGATAAATTGAGACAAATGTAAAACCATCCTTAATGTTGCATTTGAAAAATTAAAAAAGCCAAAATGTCCATTCAGATTTAAACAATTCCAAACATCTGCACACATGTGGGGTGGATATGTATAGAGCATGATCAGAAGCTAAGTCAAGCCAAACAGAGTTAGTTCTGTTACACAGCCAACACGTTCCTTTACAAGCAATAACTGAAACTAGATTGGATTGCTACTGATTAGTGTTGAGCGATACGATACTGCAAATATCGGGTATCGGCCGATATTAGCTGTATCGGCCTTTCGATTCCGAATACCGATATTTTCGTCACATCGGATACCGGAATCGGATTTGACACTGTCACTGTCTGTGTCCGTCGGTCGGGTCTGTCACTGTCAGTGTCCGTCGGTCGGGTCTGTCAGGAGTCAGCGGCACTTACCTGGCAGAAGATCTCCGGCGGTCACGGCCTGGACTGCTTCATGGCCGCCATCATCTTTCCCCGGCGGTCACATGCAGTTTCTCGCGATAACTGCAGTGACTGCTGGGTAATCCCGGCCGTAAAGCAGTCAGTCCGATGACGTCACCGCCGGGGAAGCAGGTAATCAGCTGTGCTGCGTCGCGATGACAGGCTCTGCCTGTCATTGCGATGTAGCAGAGCTGGATCGCCGTGGGACAGTCGTTACTATGGACTGCGTCGGACAGGTGGTATACTGTTGGTTTTTTTTTTTTCTTTTTTTACAGGAGATCGATGGCGTCGCAGGAATGAGAGTATAATAAAAGAAATGAAAACTGTGTTGTCTCTTTTATTTCATTAAAATACTTTTTTCTTGCTTTGTCTTTTTTTATGCATTTAATAACTTTGGGATTAATAATGGATCGGTGTCTTATTGACGCCTCTCCATTATTAACCGGGCTTATTGTCACCGTGCAATCAACGGTGACATTAACCCCTTATTACACCGCTTGCCACCGCTACAGGGCAAGTGGGAAGAGCGGGTAAAGTGCCACAATTGGCACATCTTTTGATGCGCCAAATGTGGGGCTGCTGTAGCCTGGTATTATCAGGCTGTTGAGGGCCAAAATCCATGGGCCTTGACAGTCTTATAATACCAGGCCGCAGCAGTCTGCATTTTACTTGGCTGGTTAACAAAAATAGGGGGACCCCTACGCCGTTTTTTTTTCGAGGGGATCCCCTATTTTTGTTAACCAGCCAAGCTAAGCAGACTGCTGTGGCCTGGTATTATCAGGCTTGCAAGGTCCATGGATATTGGATCCTTACCAGCCTGAAAATCCAGGCCTCAGCGGTCTGCTTCATCTGGCTGGTTAACAAAAATAGGGGGGACCCCACGCCACTTTTTTTCGAGGGGATCCCCTATTTTTGTTAACCAGTTCCCTCTGACGTCACTGATTGTGTCCCTGGCTGACCTGAAGTGAAAGTGGAAAGCAATCAATTAAGCTTTCCACTTCCTCTCCTGTCAGCCAGGAGAGGAACTCATTCATTTGGGGGTTTACTGTGAGGCTGCAGCATTAGCTGCGGTCCCTGCAGTAAACATTAACCCTTTCTGAAGGATTACACCATGGGACCTGACTGTACATCGGATTGGTAAGAATAATTTTGCTTTATTATTTTATTTTTATTACAGGAAATGGTTTTAGCAGGAAAATAAAATATGGTCAAAAACTGTGTGATTATTTCATTAATCTTCTTTTTTATTAAAGTGTGTGTGTTTGATTTTTCTTTCATACAATAGGATTAATAATTGATAGTTGTCTAATTGACAGCTCTCAATTATTAACCTGGCTTAAAGTGACCTTTCAATTGCAAGGTCATTTTAACCCCTTATTAACCCATTCGCCACCGCTACAGGGCAATGGGAATAGACGGGCAAAGTGCCAGAAAGGGCAAATCTAATTAGAGATTTGCCCTTTCTGGGGTGTCTGGGGGCAGATGTTAGTAGCCGGGGGGGCCAAAAATAATGGTCCCTCTCTGGGCTATTATTATCTGCCCCCACTCACTGGCTTTGTCTGTCTGGTTGCGAAAATAGGGCAGGAGCCCACGCATTTTTTTTCAGCAATTTTACACCTCATATATATATATACATGTCATTAAATGTGTGACACATATATATATATATTTATATTTATAGTTCATACACTTCTACATAGTATAATAGCCGCTAATTCAATTGCCGGCTTTTGTGAAAATGCAGAACCCGACATGAAATGACACTTGGTTTACATAAAGTTAACCATGTCTTTTCATGTAGTTTGATATCTGATTTGCACAAACAATTACATGAGTGTAAGTGTGCAAAATTTCACACCTGTAGGGGTTAATTAAAGGTGTAAATTCGTAGCAAAAAAGTCAGTTTTTTTTACAACGAATTTACACCTTTAATTAACCCCTACAGGTGTGAAATTTTGCACACATAGACTGATGTAATTATTTGTGCAAATCAGATTGCAAACGACATGAAAAGACATGGTTAACCCTATGTACACCAAGTGTCATTTCATGTCGGGTGCTTCTGTCTTTTCACAGAAGCCGGCTTTACCCGGCAATTGAATCAGAGGATATTTTACTATGTAGAAGTGTATAAACTATACATATATGTATATATATATATATATATATGTCACAATGACATGTATATTATATATATATGTATTCTATGTGTGTATATTTAGTAGTGTTGAGCGATACGATAATGCAAATATCGGCTATCGGCCGATATTAGCTCTATCGGCCTTTCGATAATTCGTTTCGATATTTTCGTCTTATCGAATACCGGAATCGGATTTGTCACTGTCACTGTGAGTGTCCGTCGGTCGGGTCTGTCAGGAGTCAGCGGCACTTACCTGGCAGAAGATCTCCGGCGGTCACGTCCTGGACTGCTTGATGGCCACCATTATCTTCTCCCTGGCGGTCCCATGCAGTTTTTCGCGGGTAATCCCGGCCGTAAAGCAGTCAGTCCGATGACGTCACCGCCGGGGAAGCAGGTAATCAGCTGTGCTGCACCGGGATGACAGGCTCTGCCTGTCATTCTGATGTAGCAGAGCTGGATCGTCGTGGGACACTCGTTACTATGGACTGCGTCGGTCAGGTGGTATACTTTTTTTTTTTTTTTCATTTTTTTACAGGAGATCGATGGCGTCGCAGCAGGATGAGACAGTAATAAAAGAAATGAAAACTGTCTTTTGTTTTTTTTTATTAAATGAAAAAAAATTTTTTGGAACATTCACCCGTCCGGGTACATAAACAATTTAACTATTTATTTACATACAGGGACCCTGTCCGGGTTATTTAGACTTCTTTGGCTGGCCTCTTCCAGGTACCACCTGGTACTCTTCTTGAGATTGCCAAACATCCGAGGCACCAAGGACCACCAGGACCTGATGACGTCGTGTGGCCTGTACAGTGACGTCGTGACCCGCTATCTGGGTCTGTGTGGCCACCTCTTTCATCTCTCTCCGGGTCTGGAGCCCTATGTCACGGACTGTACGAACCCCAGGGGGCCTAACAGGCGCCGGGTACGGGCCAGCTATACTTATCATGTCCATAGCTGGGGCTGCTGAGGAGACCACTGAGGGAGGCTGGGGAGATTTATGGCGTGGGGTGGGCACTTTTGCAGAGGCCTGGATGTGGGAGGCTGAAGGCTTCGAGGGTCTCACAGGTTCCTGACACACTGGGGAGTAGGGGTCGCACCTGGTAACATTTAGGGCGTACCACCCATTGTAACCCCAGTGTCGGGTGTAAGTCACCAAGTCTCCTGGCAACAGGTCCCTCCCGGGTGTCCTTCTGGGAGGTGAGCCTCCACGTCCCGCCGGGTCACAAAGACTTCTAAATAAAGTCCAGGCTCCTTGATGAAGCCCCACCCACCTTTCAATTTAAAGTTCCGTACTGCACCCTTACGCCGCGGCTCACTCAGGGTTCCTTTGTCCTTTCTCATCCGGTCCTTATCTGCCCGGTCCTTCTCCAGGTAACGTTGGCGAAGTTTTAGGGTTTCTCGCTGCTCCCTTTGTCGCTCTGCTTCCTTCTCCCAACGTCTCCACTCTTCCTCCTGACGCCGGTTATAATTCTCCTCCACCAGTTGCTCCATGTCTCCACCACTCCACTGCAGCTTACAGTGTCCGGTTTGCGGCAGCTCTCCTGTCGCCCCCCAGTCCTGGCGGCGCTCCCTGCGGAGGAAGCAGACGGCTCTAAATCAGATGACAGTCGGGGCTCCGGTACAGGCAGGTAGTGCTCTGGTGCCTGCGCGGCCTCCTCCATGAGGACGGGTGTCGCTTCTTCTGTCTCAGCGACCGGGGCAGACAGCGGGATCTGGGGTGCTGCTGACGGTGCTGCGGTTTTTGCAGGAACGGGTGCCTCCACTGCGACAACGTCAACCGGATCACATTGCAAGGGCTCCTCTACTAGAACGGGTGCCTCACCTTCCGGTACAGAGTCAGACACTTCAGGTAAGAGGGATTGGCGCCGCTCCAAGTTTATTTTTAGGGCACGCCAGCTGGCTTCCATCCTGGCGACCTCCTCCCGGTGCCGGGCCAGGCCTCTCAGGGTATCCTCCGCTTCTTGCAGCGTAGGAGGGTTTACAGGCCGGGTGTCCAACGGTGATTCCGTGGCGATCGGGTCGCTTCCGTGGGGGGAGAGCTCTGACTGCTCCATCCCTTCCCACTTCTGCTCGTCGTGTCCATTAGCCATCTCTGCCAAGTCACATGTGTCATATCTGGAGAGGACCCCTCTTTTGTAGGGAGGCGGGACCTCCTCACACTGAGGAGGATGAGGAGGCGGAACTCCAGAGCTGTGGGGCACGATGTTACATTGCAGTACCATTTACAGTGGGCGGCCATCGTTTTCACGCCACTGAGTGAGTGACACCCACGAAGAGCACGCCCTTCTTCTTCACCAGTGCCTCGTCGTGACGCAGATATGGCGGAAAAATGGCAATACATTCTCTGATGATTTTAGCAATTCTCAAGCACAAAACCAGTGCAATTCAGGCACACAGGACTCGCTTATAGCGAGCTACAGAATCCTGTTCGTGACGCCCAAGTTGAGTCGCACAGAGCCAGAGGTTTTCGGGGTACTCGGCACCGAGCTCGTCGACTTCTATGGGGTATGTCACGTCTTTACCCGGCAATTGAATTAGAGTCGATTTTACTATGTAGAAGTGTATAAACTATAAATATATGTATATATATATATGTCACAATGACATGTATATATATATATATATGTATTCTATGTGTGTATATTTTGTGTTTACAACGAAAGAAAGGGTTTTTTTTGTTGCGATATTTTGTTCCCATAGACTTACATGGGACTTCCGGTATCGAAATCGGATATCGACGATATTTAGTGCTATCGGCGATACAATTTCGATACGATATTTTTAGATATCGAGCAATATCGCTCAACACTAATATTTAGTGTTTACAAGGAAATAAAGGTTTTTTTTAGTTGCGATATTTTGTTCCCATAGACTTACATGGGACTTCCGGTATCGGAATCGGATATCGGCGATATTTAGTGATATCGGCGATACCATTTCGATACGATATTTTTAGATATCGAGCAGTATCGCTCAACACTACTACTGATTAGCCAACTAGATGTTATTGGCAAAAATTGACAGTACTATTTTTGGGGAAAGTGTTTACTCATTTACCACCCCTTTCCCTGAAACATACAACCCCGAGATATCAATTGGTTACAAATGCCTCTCTACTACTTTGGCTGTGGCTCACAACTGCTTGCAATACAACAGTATTGCAGTATTTGCACTCAAAAGAAACTGGAGTAAAAAAGAACCAATGACATAACATTATTTTATTATGATTGTGTATTAAAAATACAAAAGCAACAAAACTGTAAAGAGGTCACAAAAACAGGAAACCATAATATAGAGTAGAAAAGCGCAGTTAGTAGTTAGTTAATCGAGTCAATACACATGGATTGTATATTGTCCATATCGCTTATATAATATATCCCAAAATGGGAAAAGAAAGGGGGAGAAAGGTCCTTTAGCAAACCAAAGAAGGCATTAATAGTAAGGCAATGTTTATTTAAATAAAGTGACATTACTCCTAAAAGTGCCATACAGCTGAAGAGCTCACCCATGGTTATAGGGGACTATGTGCTCCCACCAGAGACATACCTAATGCGCATTTTGTGTGTGCTTTTTTATGGGAATGACATTTAATTGACAATGCAAGTACAGCAGATAGAAGGAGAAGAAGGTTGGCTTCTTCTCTGCCTCCCTGCTCTCCATGCAAATGTTGAATTAGTGCCTGCAGTCACAGATTTTTCTAGTGCCCAAGTGCAGAGAGCAGGGACAATTAAACTTAATTTTTAAATACTAATTTATAGCTAAGACGGACATCATTAAAGAGAGAATTAGGAGGCTGATAAAGTGCTCCTAGTTAAGGATGGGCGAACACGAGCTGTAACAATGTCCCGAACACAGGTTTCCATGGAAAACCCGTGTTACAGTTCTGGTTCGGGTCCGGGGCCATTACAAATATACCTACCTATCCAGCAACGTGTCCTCCGGTCTCGCTGTCTTCGGCCGCATCCGCTTCCGGGGCTTCCCATTAACTGCTGGCAGTATTCACTGCACTCTGCAGTCTTCAGCTTTTTCAGGAAGTGTTGTGCGGTGACGTCACAGCAGGAACACTGCTGGAAAAAGCCGAAGACTGCCGAGTGCAGTGAATACTGCCGGCAGTTAATGAACGGCCCTGGAAGAAGATGCGGCCTGGAGACAGGTAAGTGTATTTCTAATGGCCATATCTGTAAAATTCAAGTTCGGGGTTCGGACGCAAGTTCGTGTCATCTCCGGCCCCGAACTCGAACTTTACAAAAATACTCAGGCGAATTTGCCTATCCCGAACATGAGGGGGGTTGTCCATCACTTCTCCTAGTGCCTTCTGGGGGTATATCATGCAAACAAGTTCCATTTAAATTTTTACATTGGGGACTTTCAAATACAACTGTGACAGCTCTGTCTTTTTAACTCCTTAGTCCCCTAAGACACAGCACTTTCAGAGCTAATTAAGATATTTCACAAGATGCAACACAAAAAGGCCAAATCCAGAATACAGTAAAAATATTTTTTTCTATTAAATAGTTTGAGGAGAAGCATTACTGGTTGACACATTTCAATCCTATGTTTAGGTTTGAAATGTGTCAACCAGTAAAGTTTTTCCTGGAACTTGTAGTTATTTTAGGCAGAATGTGCATATTTTGTAATATATTTAATAGTTAGAGTTAGAAAAGCAAGATTTTTACAAAGTACTGGATCTGACCTTTTTTGGATATCATGTTGTATTGTATATTGTGACAAGATGATAAGGACATTTACCATATTGAGACAACTGTCAGCCAAGTCAAGAATGATGAAATCAACATGAGATGATGATGATTATGATGATGGGCATGATAAAATGATTGTGTGGTGGGGAAGATTTGGAAACCAGATTGAGGGGGCTAGTAGGTCATGTCATCAGATCAGGAGGGTGGTGGCACAGGTGATAAAAAGCAAAGTCAATGACCAGCCAAATATTTTTTTGGGGACATGTTTTCTTCTTCTGTCAGTTCAGGTTCAGGTGATGATGCAACTGATAGCTTTGGTTGTAGTGGCAAATGTAATGGGCTGGGCAGTAAAACCACTGTGCCAAAGCTCAAAGAAGACCTGAAGGGGCATGTGAGGGTCAAAGTGCAGGTCTCTCCACTCCTGAATTGTGCCCCCACCCTTGCATCCCCCATGGCCATAGAAAACCATGCAGTGTTTATCTTTAATTAAAAACCAAGGACAAGCCTTTGAAGCTCATAACACACAGGTGTGAAATCCTCTGCAAACCACAGGCAAACTGAACCCTTTTCTGTGACTTGAAGCACATGGATATACCCCATCATACAACAAGGCAAAGCAAGGCTATGAGGTATTGAATCTGGAAAATGACCTATAATAACAAAATGCATTATCGCTGAGCCTAGCCGAGCACATCATCCAAATCGGTGTTCCTTCCCTCATACACCCGTGCCTGGCAGCCAATTATAGCACTCTGGATTATGGAGCTATAAAGCATAGCTAACAGTATCTACATACAGTAGGAAAATTTGGTCTTTATGTGCAGATAAAATCCAGCCAAATCCAGTGGCACTGCTGCCATTCCATTCAGAGCTTCGGGCGGAAAGTTGTGGGTGATTCATGGTTCTGGACTGGAAATTTTACTCTCAGAGATGGGAGGAGAGAATCTGCACAAGTCCAGGGGTGGGCGCAGAGTGTGGGAGGAGCAGCTAAGGAGATAAGTGTCAGCTCATCACTTGGAGCTCAGTTTCCTTCGGGCCGGAGAACCCGTAATCAGACAGAGCCAGGAAAGCCTGTAAATAAGATTTGGACCTGTGATCCATCAGCACCTCCCTGTGGTCACATGCTACATAACACGGTAATTGCAACCTATCTATACCCTATCCTTTGTACTACACTCTTGACTGCATACCTGTATATTGTTCTGTAAATATATGCTTGTATATTTCTAGTGTGCCTTTTAGGCGATTAAATATAAAATTAATCTTGTGCTGCTCTTTTATCGTGATCCATGAATCCCCACACACTCAGTTTGTTATATGATACGCTACCGGTTTGGTTCCTTACCCGATATAAGCCTGTTGTTGGATGGGACTTATTACAAATGCGGAACTGGTGGCAGAATACCATATTGTTTTAGTGAGGAGCTCTGTCAGTGACGGCCGGGAGGCTTATATATATATCCCCAGCCTGGACTGGTGATATATATCCCCCCTCACTGGGAGCGCCTCACTAACTCGTACTTATAAGGGAATCCTTTCCGGCAACTATTTGCCCTCGGTGCAGTTCCCTGACTGACCTGGGGCAAGTGGTGGCGCCAGAGAGCCGACCCTAGCTAGGTCCTTCTCTCCCTCTCCCCAAGGTGAGCGAAGTTAAACCCCCCTTCTTCTGTGAGATCCCTCACAGGGCGTTACTAGGAGCCTCAACCAATTTGACCATGGATCCGCAGCAGCTAACAACACCAAAATCCGTGGAGAGACTAGGTAGGTGGTCCAGGTGCTACTCCAGGACTGTTCTTGGGTAGATGGCAGATAACTCCTAGGAACTGGTAGCTGGGGCAGACCTAGGAATGTCCAATAGATGCAGGTAGGGGAAGATGACAGGAACCGCAGATACAGACAGGATCTGCTGCAGTTGAGATGAGCACTGGCGATAGCAATTGGACCAGCTGCCGTTGAGGTGAGCATTGACGGGTGCAACTTGAATAGCTGCCATTGAGGTGAGCACTGGCAGGTGCAACAGACTGAGATACAAGCACTGGGAACTGAGAACTCACAAAACTGCTAGCAAAAGAAACTCACAACATTGCACAGGCATCTCCATGTTGGAGGAGGTGCCTTAAATAGTAAATCTCCTCCAGCTATTGGCTGGGGACACTTTAGAGGAACGCGCGCGGCACCTTTAATCACTTTTAATGGCGGCAGTTAAGGGTACATAAACCACAGCAGAAATAAGTGTATAGCGCCCGCCTGAGTCGGAATTTCTCTGGGGTCTCAGCTACCGAGACCCCAGAGAACATGATTCGTGTCGCTTTTTCCCAACCCTGGTGTTGCGAATGCCATTATTAACGGTATAACAGCGACCGAAAAAAAAAGTCAGATTTTCCATTCAATTTCTCTCTCCTCTGATGTGATCGCACATCAGAGGAGAGAGAGATGGGGTCCCCCTATCACCACCCTAGTACTTCTGTTGTCCCTGCATCCCTGCGTGAAGTCCCCCAAGACGCCGGCGTCTTCTTCCGGGAGAAAATGGAGGGCGTGTGCCCGCCGAGATCTGGCAGCCGGTGACTGGCAACAATAGGAAATTTTTCCTATTGGTTCATTTAGATCATTGTGATGAGTCCATCACAGTGATCAAAATAAAAAAAGTAAATCAAACCCCCATTAGGTTTAGAGTTGGGCTAAAGTAAATTGGGCTAAAGTTAGGGTTGGGCTAAAGTTAGGGATAGGGTTGGGCTAAAATAAGGGTTAGGGTTGGGGCTAGGGTTAGGGTTGGGCTAAAGTGAGTTGAGCTATAGTGAGTTGGGCCAAAATTAGGGTTAGAGTTGGGATAAAGTTAGGATTAGGGTTTGGCTAAAGTTAAGGTTAGGGTTGCACTAGGGTTAGGGTTGTGGTTATGTTTGGGATTATGGTTAGGGTTGGGATAAGTGTTAGGGATGTGTTAGGGTTGTGGTTGGGATTAGGGTTAGGGGTGTGTTGGGTTAGGGTTGGAGTTAGGATCCAATCGCAACATGGTGCCACCACTGAGTCCAGCCAATTTTGCGTTCAAACAGTCAAATGCTGTGCTCCTTCCCTTTTGAGCCCTGCCATGCACCCAAACAGTGGCTTTTTCCCAGATATGGGGTATTGGTGTACTCAGGAGAAATTGCACAACAAATTTTGTGGTCCATTTTCTCCTGATACCCTTGTGAAAATAAAAAAATTGTTTCCAAAGTAAAGCTTTTGGAAAAAAGTAAAATGTTAATTTTATCCTTCCACATTGCATTAATTTTTGTGAAGCACCTGAAGGGTTAATAAACTTCTTGAATGTGGTTTTGCGCACCTTGAGAGGTGCTGTTTTTAGAATGGTGTAATTTTTGGGTATTTTCTGTTATATTGACCCGCCAAAGTCACTTCAAATGTGAGATGGTCCCTAAAAAAATGGTTTAGTAAATTTTGCTGGAAAAATGAGAAATTGCTGGTCAACTTTTAACCCTCATAATTATTTATGTTTCCAAAATTGTGCTAATGTAAAGTTGACATGTGGGAAATGTTATTTATTAACTATTTTTTGTGACACCACTCTCTGATTTAAGGGTGCAAAAAAGAAAGTTTTAAAATTACAAAATTTAAATTATATCGAAGAAATGTTTCCACTAACATGAAGTACAATATGTAAAAAAAAACAATCACAGAATCAATTGGATACGTTGAAGCGTTCTAGAGCTATAACCTCAAAGTGACAGTGGTCAGAATTGTAAAAATTGGCATGGTCATTAAGTACCAAATTGGTTTTGTCACTAAGGGGTTAAGAAAGAGGAAGTGTGTGCGCACGCATCCTAAGCACAGTGTCCAGGGACCTACATGTGTTGCACGCACTCCAGGCAGCAGCAGACCCAGAAAAATCAGGACAGGGTCCACGGTGGTGAGTATGCTTGTGTGGCACCCCACAGTTGCCATGGTACATTGCCTCCCTCTAAGAGGTGATGTCATGCCTGGAGGCAGAGGGGGGATCCCCATGCCAGGTGACACAGTGTACATGTCAATTCCAAAATCCAGGCCAGATAGGGGAGCCAGCAGGTCAGCAGGTGGGTTTAGTGAGTCAGAAAGAAGTCAGCTGAGAGAGTAAACAGGAGAGTTGTCATGGAAATGGGAGCCAGCTGGAGCTCCTGACAGGGCAGTGAGAGAGGAGAGTTAGCAGTTGGTCTGTGGAGAAGGAAGGGACAGGAGCAGAGACAAGAGCTCAGGGAATAAAAACTGCATATAGCTGACCCTAGAGCAGAGCGCTGATAAAAAGGGATACCAGAGTCCTTGGCTGGATGGGTGCTGTACGCCCTGACAGCCAAATCTGGCTATACCGAACACCTGAAGGCATGGCAGGAGACCAAGAGTCCTGGACTGGCAGTGAAAAGGACAGTGCCTGCGAGATAGGCTCACGCTGTCTGCCATACAGGTTAGAAACTATCATGCAGTAGAGGGCCGCTGCTTAGCTACAAAAAGCAGGGACCCGAAAAGAGAACGCAGAAGGAATGTCCCCAACTCCACCTGGCAGGGTGGATCCCCTGAATGCCTCCAGGCAAGCCGGACTCAATCCGTCATCTGTAATTGGTACCCCAGATTGCATCTACTTTCAAGTAAAAGGTAAAGAAAACTGTGTCCTTCACTTATTCTCTGCACCCCAACGTTCACCACCATCTGAACAATCAAATATATATTTGCCCTGGGGCCCCGCTCTATCCGTGGGGACTGAACCATCTTTGCTGTATCACCATCATCCCCAGTGGACCAAAACCGTAGCGTTCGCCACCCATTGCCGAACACCACGGGTGGCGTCAACATTAAACACCACATAACTATCCCCTATTTTATGACACGGCCAGGGTCACGGAAATGGATCACGGCCCCGTGACCCCCCCATAGAACTGTTTGGTCCGATTCTGGGTGCCCCACGGCCCTGGTGGGCAAGTCACTTGTGTCTCTGCAGGGACAGAGACTGCATGCAGAGATGCGGGCGCTACAGCAGTAAATAATGTATGTGAGCATATTGGGTATGGATATTTTTTTCCACTTTGCTGGCTCTGCAGGAGGAAAATAAGCCATGTACAACCTGGGTCAAACTGACTAAGAACTAAGGGGCTCCATCAGCTCATGAAGTAGCATCACCTACTCATGTGGAAAAAGAATGTTCACAAGTAATAGAATCATAGAATCATAGAATGGTAGAGTTGGAGGGGACCTCCTGGGCCATCTGGTCCAACCTCCTGCTCAAAGCAGGATTCACTAAATCATGCCAGACAGATGGTTTGTGCAGCCTCTCTTTGAAGACTTCCATTGAAGGAGAGCTCACCACCTCTTGTGGCAGCCTAACTGTCAAAAAGTCTTTTCTAGCATCTAATCTGTGTCTCCTCCAATTCTGTTACATCCCATTGCTTCTAGTCTTTCCATGTGCAAATGAGAATAAAGATGATTCTTCTACAATTTGACAGCCCTTGAGATATTTGTAGACTGCTATTAAGTCTCCTCTCAGTCTTCTTTTTTGCAAGCTAAATATTCCCAAATCCTGTAACCATTCCTCATAGGAAATGGTTTGCAGACCAGTCACCATTCTGGTCGCTCTTCTCTGAACTTGCTCCAGTTTGTTGATGTCTTTTTTAAAATGTGGTTTTACACTTGCCGTGTTTTTTTCGGCCCGCTTTTGCAGCCCCATTGCAAAAATTCTACTGAGGGCAGTGTGCCTTAAGGCCGTGATGGCAGTATATATGGCCGTGAAAAAATATCGAGCTTGTTCGATATATTTCAAGGCTTACGGACACGGCCCCCATAGAAAATTAATGACTTCTGCAAAACAATGTTACTGTGTTCCGTGAGTTCCGGTTTTGCGGAACGCCATTCTTTTCTTTCCAATACTTTTGTAATGTATGTAGTACAGTTCATATAGCGTCTTGTGCTTGGGTGCGATGAAAACACAGGAGTCACAGGTTTGATATAGAAAAGTCCTGTATTACTTCATACAAGTTGGCAGAAATAGTCACACAGTTTGCAGACACAGAAACAGGAGACACAGCAGGCCAGAGTAATCCAAGCTCAGCAATCACTCTCCAATACAGATTCAGGATCTTCTTCTCTGTTACCGTAAGTCCATGCAAACGTGGGTCTTTCAAAGAGCAGGGTTCAGAGTCCACAAGTGCTTCAGAGTTCCTCAGTAGGAATAGCTGGAGTACAAGGTCCAAGGCTTACAGGAGTCAAGTCACAGGTTCACTGCAGGCTAGATTCTGAAGCACTGATTGCTCAGCTGTGGCTGCTTAAGAAGCAAAGGAGAGAATCAGGGCGGGAACATGCAAGCTGGAAACTCCATTTTGACTGAGGGCAAGATAGCTGCAGCAAGACAGAAAGTAAAATGGCTGACGAACAAACTGAGTTTCAGGAATTATACATAGAACCTTACATTACTCCCCCCTTAAGGACAACCTCCGGATGACCTCAGACCAGGCTTGTGTGGGTACCTCTGATGAAACTGACGGAGCAAGCGAGGAGCATTAACGTTATTGACCGGTTCCCATGAGTTGTCCTCCACTGGGTAGCCCTGCCATTTAATCAGATATTGTAACTGATTTCTATACAACCTGGAATCTAAAATCCTTTCCACCACAAATTCTTCCTGACCATCGACTAGCACTGGGTCAGGGCAAGGAGAGGAACGTCCAGGAAACGTATTGGGTGTCGCAGCCTTTAGTAGGGATACATGAAAGACAGGGTGGATTCTCATAGTTCTGGGCAGTTGAAGACGACAAGCAACGGCACTTATAATTTTACTGATTTTATAGGGTCCAATGTACTTATGTCCCAACTTAGACGATGGAATCCTTAACTTAAGATTTCTGGTTGACAGCCAGACCAAGTCTCCTACCTTGAAAGCTGGTGCAGGTTTACGAAATTTATCTGCTGCTTTCTTGTACCTTTCTTGAGCCGATTCCAGATTTTCCTTTAGAAGATCCATATTCTTCTGTAAAGACGTGATTCTTTCAGCCACTGCTGGTAAAGCGTTTCTATGGGAAATCGTGGTAGAATGTTAGGATGATAACCTAGATTAGAGTAAAAAGGAGACTGTTAGTGGAGGCACTCTGAGAGTTGTTATACGAGAACTCAGCTAATGGAAGTAGATCCACCCAATCATCCTAGTAGGTGGCAGATAAAGCAGCGGAGATACTGCTCCAGGGTTTGATTGGTTCGTTCGGTCTGTCCATTAGTCTGGGGATGAAAAGCAGAAGAAAGGTTTACTTTAATGTCCAATGCTGCACAGAAATTTTGCCAAAACCTAGAAGTGAATTGCACCCCTCGATCCGAAATAACCTCATCCGGTACTCCATGTAACGAAACACATCTTTAATCATCAAATCTGATGTCTGTTTTGCAGTGGGTAAGCCGACACAAGGGATAAAATGAGCTGCCTTTGTTAGACGGTCAACCACCACTAGAATGGTGTTCTTCCCCTGAGAGGTTGGTAACTCCACAATGAAGTCCATAGAAATGGATCCCACGGGCGGGACGGGGGGGAAGAGGCTGTAACAGACCAGTTGGTGAGGAGCGAGGTGTTTTTGCATCTTGCACAGACCTCACATAATGACATAATTCAAAACATCCTTCCTGCAAGTGGGCCACCAAAAGAAACGAGAAAGAAAAATTTCCCGCGTCTTTAGAATTCCTCTATGCCCACTATCTTGGAATCGTGAATGAGTTGCAATACTCTTAAATCTGACTGTTTCAGGAAATACAGACGTTGTCCCTGAATCCACACACCATTCTTAAAGACAAGACTTACGTCCCTTGGGGGTTTTTGCCAAAAAGGAATCCGCATGGTAATGCTTCCTTGATGTCCCCTTAAGTAGGTCTTGATTATGAATTACTCCTAGGAATCTAGAGTCAGGAAGAATAGTCTTAGGAGGAGTAAATTGGACGTGTCTCCCGCTGAGTAAATCCTAGAGAGTGCATCACCTTTCCATTGCGCGATCCTGGTCTATAAGAGATGATAAAATTAAATTGGTTTAAGAAAAGATTCCAGCGAGCCTGGCGAGGAGTCAGGCACTTAGCCAACCTGATAAACTCAAGGTTACGATGGTCTGTCAGGACGACTATTTGCTGTGCAGCTCCCTGAAGAAGGTGTCTCCATTCTTTGAAGGCGGCAATAATGGCCAACAACTCCTATTGCCCACATCGTAGTTCCTCTCAGCCGAAGACAACTGCTGGGAAAAGAAGGCACAGGGATGCAAGACATTCTTCTCACCTGTTCTCTGAGAGAGTATAGCTCCAATGGCACAGTCTGAAGCATCCACCTCTATTATGAATGCAAGCTCGGGGTTGGGATGTACTAGGATAGGTGCAGTGGTAAATTTATCTTTTAGACGGAAAATGCTTCCTGGCTTGGGGAGTCCAGGAAAACCTAGACTCTTTCCGGGTAAGTTGAGTGATAGGTGACACTACCTCAGAGAAATTTCTAATGAAACGTCTATAGAAGTTTGGAAAAACCCGATGAAGCGCTGTACCTCCTTCACATTTCTAGGACTTGGCCAATCCTTGATGGCTTGGGTTTTGCTTCCATCCATACTAATTCCTTGTGTAGACAGTACATACCCCAGAAATTGAATTTCGGTCCTATGGAATTTCACACTTTTCAAGTTTGATGTAAAGATGATTTTATCTTAGACGTTCCAAGACCATTCTCCATGTCCATGATGTTCCTCTGTAGAGTTAGAAAAAATTAGAATATCATCCAAATAAATTACCACGAATGTATCTAGGAGATCCCTGAAGATGTCATTCACCAAGTGCTGAAAGTGGCTGGGGAAGTACTCAGACCAAAAGGCATAACTAGATATTCAAAGTGTCCATAGCGTGACCTGAAAGCAGTCTTCCATTCATCCCCAGGTCTAATACGGACTAAGTTATAGGCCCCACGAAGACTAGTTTAGAAAAAATTTTGGCATGTCGCACTCTCTCCAATAACTCAGGGATTAAAGGCAATGGATAACGGTTTCTAATAGTAACCTTATTGATTTCCCTATAGTCTACGCATGGTCTCAGAGATCCATCTTTCTTCTTTACAAAGAAGATGGGTGCACCTGCAGGAGATGAAGAGGGCGTATGAAGCCCTTGGCTAGATTTTCATCTATGTAATCCTTTAAAGCCTTTAGCTCGGCCCCGCCAGGGGTAGATCTTACCAAAAGGTATCTCTGCTCCAGGCAATAATTCAATTGGACAATCATATGGACGGTGAGGAGGAAGCTGGTCAGCGTTCTTCTTGTCACATAAATCCACATAGTCCTGGTATACAGCTGGTAGTTCAGGACTGACATATTCCTTTAGGAACAGAGCAAGCTGAAACTTTTGGACTCATCTGTTTTCTCTGGAAAGTGTAATTCCTTGGTCTCCCAGTTAATGGTAGGATTCTGAGCCTGCAGCCATGGTAGCCCTAAATAATGGGAAAGTGGGGAGAAGAGATAAGCATAAAAGGACAGTTCTCTTGATGATCTTTACCCATAAAACCCTCAAAGGCTCTGTTTCCTGATCCACTGGTCCAGAGTCAGCAGGGAGCCATCCACAGTTTCCATCTGTACTGGAGTATCCTTCTTCACTGAACGTATTCCCTGTTTCAGAGCAAAGGAGACATCCATAAAATTTCCACTTGCCCCTGATCGATCATAGCAGAGCTAGACAACCCAAGCTGAGTCAACCCAGAGTTTGATGGAAAGAAAGCAATGAGAATTGTTTTTCTTACAACTCAGCTGGGACAAACCGCTGAGGAAACTTGAAAAATGCAGCGTTTACACAGTCAACGTCCTCAGAGGTAACGAGTTTAAGTCCAAGAAATCAAGATCTGTTTGCTGCAGATCTCTCTGGAGCCTGAGGCTCGGACCTGACAGATCCCCTCTCGCAACACTTACAATGAATGAGTGCTGCAGTAGTCTTTCAGAACGGCTGGGGCAGTTATAATGAAGTGCCCTGACTTACCACAATAGAAACATAGATTCTCCTTAAAACGATGTTCCTTGCGTGCATCACTAACCCCGTCGTTGTAAAGAGTCTACCTGCATGGGTTCAGTTTAGGTTCCCGTGTAATCCTACTCAAAGGTTCCTTAGCTGGAGAGGAAGGTAGGAAAAGGTTAGTAAAGATTGCTTTCGAACCATCTCTCTTGCCGCGTTCAGTCAACGAGTATCAATACGGATGCAGTAGTTAAATAAAGTCACCTAACGCAGTGGGAGGGTTTGGCACGAGCAAGTTCATCCTTAATCAGTGGAGATAACCCCTTTCAAAAAAATAGATTTTTTGGCGGAACTGTCCCAGGTGGTATCAAGGGCCCATCTCCTGAAATCCAAGGCATATTCAGCTACCGAGTGCTTACCTTGGCGCAAAGCTAACATGGCTGCTTCAGCTGTTGCACCTCGATTGGGGTCATCAAACACCTGCCCATGGCTGAAATAAAATCATCAAGGTGATTCAAACAATCATCCCAGTCTCATCAGAGGGTTTGCCCACATTAAAGCCTTGTTGGTAAGCAACATAATTATAGTAAGCACCTTAGATCGTTCAGTGGGAAATTGTGAAGCATGTGCAGAAAAAAAAAGATTGCATTGATTAATAAATCCCCTGAATTTCTCACGTTTCACCGCCAAAACAAAAGGGGCAACTTGGGTACCCAGCACTCGGGGCTACGGTAGGAGCCTGGACTCGCCCCTCTAGAACCTCAATCCTGGCTCGCAAATCCTGGGTAGTCTGTCCAACCACTTGCAAATTGTGATTATGAGGTCCTGTAGATTTGTAAAACGGGTCTTTATATTCTGCAAATCTGCAAGGATATTATCAGTCACTCCGCAAAGTTCCTTTATGCGGGCCTCCATTTTCCAGATCTTTTTAAGACAGGATTACTGGAAGAAGAGGAGAGAAAAAAAAAACAATAGTGTTCACCTGTGGCAACACTGCAGAGAGAAAAAAAAAATTAAGGGAACTGCTCACCTGGAATGGTTGTGAGAAGTCACAACCACTATCATCACAGAAAGTTTCAACCAGACACTGATATCCAGAGTTACAGCAGACAAAAAAGAGAAAGAAAAGGAAAAAAAAAAAAACAATAGTGTTTACCTGTGGTAACACTGCAAAAAGAAAAAACTTAAGGGAATTGCTCACCTGGAATGGTTGTGAGAAGTCACAACCACTGTCATCACAGAAAGTACAACCGACGTCTGATATCCACAGTACAGCAGACACAGCCTTCCAGACCCAGCAGACACTAACGTTTTGGCTTCAGAATCTTGTAATGTATGTAGTACAGTTCATATAGCGTCTTGTGCTTGGGTGCGATGAAAACACAGGAGTCACAGGTTTGATATAGAAAAGTCCTGTATTACTTCATACAAGTTGGCAGAAATAGTCACACAGTTTGCAGACACAGAAACAGGAGACACAGCAGGCCAGAGTAATCCAAGCTCAGCAATCACTCTCCAATACAGATTCAGGATCTTCTTCTCTGTTACCGTAAGTCCATGCAAACGTGGTCTTTCAAAGAGCAGGGTTCAGAGTCCACAAGTGCTTCAGAGTTCCTCAGTAGGAATAGCTGGAGTACAAGGTCCAAGGCTTACAGAGTCAAGTCACAGGTTCACTGCAGCTAGATTCTGAAGCACTGATTGCTCAGCTGTGGCTGCTTAAGAAGCAAAGGAGAGAATCAGGGCGGGAACATGCAAGCTGGAAACTCCATTTTGACTGAGGCAAGATAGCTGCAGCAAGACAGAAAGCAAAATGCTGACGAACAAACTGAGTTTCAGGAATATATACATAGAACCTTACAACTTTTCTTTAGTATTGGAAACGGCGATCCACAAATTTTTTGCTGTCCGTTATTGCGGCAGACCTTGAAAATTGCAGCGATACGGCCCGCTAAAAAGGCCCACAATAGCGGGATGCAAAAAACACGGTAAGTGTAAAACCAGCCTAAGTCTGTTTCTTGAAAATAAGTTGTATCCTTTTAGCCTTGTATTCCAATCATGTGTATCTTCCCACCAAGTTTCAGTGATTCCAATGACATCATATTTCCTTTCCTGCGTTAGTAGTTCCTGTTCTCCTTGTTTGTTGCCCATGCTGTGCACATTCATATAGAAAGCTTGTGATTGGTTTCTCTTTCTCCAATATTTCTCCAATATTTTTTAGATTTTCCCTTCCAATTCTAACAGCAGAGTTCTCAATAGTATTTGTCAGGTGAATGGCTTTTTCTGGCCTTATGCTTCCCTCCCACATTGTTCTAGTTTAAGCTCTCCTGATGAGTGTAGAAAGGCGATTTCCAAATACATGTTTTCCAGTCTTCGTTAGGTGCACCCCCATCTCTAGCAAGTAGTCCATCATATAGGTAATTTGCTCCGTGATCCAGAAATCCAAATCCTTGCTGACGGCATCATCAACGTAGTCAGTTGTTCACCTGCAGAATCTTATTCCACCTCCTTGCTCCATGGCCATCCACTGGAAGATGGAAGAGAAGACCACCTGCACTCCCAGTTCTTTCACTTTCTTACCTAAGATTTCAAAGTCACTGCAGATGGTTTCCAGGTCTTTTCTTGCGGTGTCATTTGTCCCCACATGTATTAGCAGGATGGGTAGTCATTAGTGTTGAGCGATACGATACTGCAAATATCGGGTATCGGCCGATATTAGCTGTATCGACTTTCGATTCCGAGTTCCGATATTGTCGTCTTATCGGATACCGGAATCGGAATTGTCACTGTCACTGTCAGTGTCTGTCGGTCGGGTCTGTCGGGAGTCAGCGGCACTTACCTGGCAGAAGATCTTCGCGGTCACGGCCTGTACTGCTTGATGGCCGCCATCATCTTTCCCCGGCGTCACATGCAGTTTCTCGCGATAACTGCAGTGACTGCTGGGTAATCCCGCCGTAAAGCAGTCAGTCCGATGACGTCACCGCCGGGGAAGCAGGTAATCAGCTGTGCTGCGTCGCGATGACAGGCTCTGCCTGTCATTGCGATGTAGCAGAGCTGGATCGCCGTGGGACAGTCGTTACTATGGACTGCTCGGACAGTGGTATATACTGTTGGTTTTGTTTTTTTCCTTTTTTACAGGAGATCGATGACGTCGCAGGAATGAGAGTATAATAAAAGAAATGAAAACTGTGTTGTCTCTTTTATTTCATTAAAAGACTTTTTTCTTGCTTTGTCTTTTTTTTTATACATTTAAAAACTTTGGGATTAATAATGGATCGGGTCTTATTGACCGCCTATCCATTATTAACCGGGCTTATTGTCACCGTGCAATCACGGTGACATTATCCCCTTATTACCCCACTTGCCACCGCTACAGGGCAGTGGGAAGAGCCGGTAAAGTGCCACAATTGGCACATCTTTTGATGCGCCAAATGTGGGGCTGCTGTAGCCTGGTATTATCAGGCTGTTGAGGGCCAAAAAACCATGGGCCTTGACAGTCTTTTAATACCGCCGCAGCAGTCCTGCATTTTACTTGGCTGGTTAACAAAAATAGTGGGACCCCTACGCCGTTTTTTTTTCGAGGGGATCCCCTATATTTGTTAACCAGCCAAGCTAAGCAGACTGCTGTGGCCTGTATTATCAGCTGGCAAGGCCATGGATATTGAATCCTTACCAGCCTGAAAAACCAGCCTCAGCAGTCGCTTCATCTGGCTGGTTAACAAAAATGGGGGGACCCCACGCCAATTTTTTTTGAGGGGATCCACTATTTTTGTTAACCACCCCCAAGATATGCAGACTGCTGTGGCCTGGTATTATCAGCTGGCAAGGTCCATGGTCTGGCTCCTTACCAGCCTGAAAAACCAGGCCTCAGCATCTGCTTCATCTGCTGGTTAAACAAAAATAGGGGGGACCCCACGCCAAATTTTTTCGACGGATCCCCTATTTTGTTAACCAGCAAAGATAAGCAACTGCTTGTGGCCTGGTATTATCAGCTGGCAAGCAGGGTCGGACTGAGCCACCGGAGAAACCTCCGGTGGGCCCCCAGCTCCTGCGTGGTGGGCCCTGATTTGAAAGGATAGGTCGCGGGGCAGAGGGGGCGGTGGCCCCGGGCCCCGCGCTCTGAGGGGCCCACCCGGAGCTAACGCTACAGTAACTGTATCGGCGTGCACAGCACGCCGATACAGTTACATTCTGCGGCAGAGCAGGGAGAATCGATCTTCCTGCTCTGCCGCCCAGAAGCTATGGGGCCTGAACAGGCATTGGGGGGGCCCAGTGCCAGCAGTGGCCCCCCACCCGTCATCGGAGGTCAGCTGTATCGGCATCCCAGCCGATACAGCTGACCGCATAGAGAGAGAAGGAGCGAGCAGGCTCCTTCTCTCCCATAATCCCCCTCTCAGCATCTGACAGCGGGCGCGATGACATCACCTGCCGCGCCCGCTGTCAGATGCTGAGTGGAGAACATGAGCAGCACAGGAGCCGGGAGGTGAGTATTGTTTTTTTTTTTTTTAATGGGGGTGCATTATACTACAGAGGCTGTATATGGGGGTGCATTATACTACAGAGGCTGTATATGGGGGTGCATTATACTACAGAGGCTCCATATTGGGTGCATTATACTACAGAGACTCCCTATGGGATGCATTATCTACAGAGGCTGCCTATGGGGGTGCATTATAATATAGCGGCTGCCTAGTGTGGTGCATTATATTATAGACTCTGCTATGGGGTTTATTATAATATAGAGGCTGCCTATGGGTGCATTATACTATATTGAGACTATCTGGTGTATTATGCTGTATGGATGCTATCATAGGGGCCATCATACAGTGTTTGGACCCATTAAATAGTTTGGGGACATTAAGGGTCAGTTTATATCCAGTGAGGGGCATTATTCTGTGTATAGGGGAGATGTACAGGGGAGACTTGGGACATATTAAATGTAAAGTGACACTTATTGTTATAGGGGAACTCGGTTACTGTGACTGTCAAAGGGGCACACAGGGCATTATTACAGTCTAGGACAAAATGTGGTCACTGTTATTCTAGGCACTTGCACCCGGCATTACTATATTCTAGAGGGGTGCTTTAAAATTTAGAGGTCACAACCAGAACCACACAGCAGGTGCAGTAATAGGACACATACGGCAGCAGCAGCAGCAGCTCAGTATTGGGGTATCACGTGCAGTAATAGGGACACATACGGCACAGCGCTGAGTATGGGGTATCAGGAGCAGTAATAGGACACATACGGCAGCAGCGGCTCAGTATAGGGGTACCAGTGCAGTAATAGGGTACACATATGGCAGCACGGCTCAGTAATTGGGTATCAGCAGGATGAGGAGTTTGTGCAGGTTGAGAATAGTCCAATTGGTGACCAAGACATGCAAAAAATATGAGAAGTGAAATGTCTTTGTTGTAATCTCTGCAGTCGAGTCCTGGCTGGAGAAGTCGTCATGTCGTCTGGGCCAGATGAAAAGAAATGAAAAGTGAACAATTCCATTAGAAAGAAACATCAGCTGTAAGTCATTATCTGTACCTGTGCTGTAATCTATTATATGTTCTGTAGGACTGGTATTATTTACCACAGACCATATGGCGGTAATATCAATATTGGTCTTTTATATATAGATTATTTTGGCAACAGCGCGGACATTTGCTGAGGTTCTCTGATTAGGGGCCCACTCAGAAGTTGTTCGCCCCCACTAAACCAAAACCCTAGCTACGCCTCTGGCTCTCCTCTCTAGTCTTTCTTCTCTCTCTAGTCTTTCTCGCTCTCTGTTCTTTCTTTCTCTCGCTCTCGTTCTTTTTTCTCTCTGTTTCTTTCTTTCTCTCTCTTTTCTTTCTTTCCTCTCTTTCTTTCTCTGTTTGTTTTCTTTCTCTCTCGCTGCTCTTCTTTCTTTTCCTCAGTACCAGCCACTGTGTGCCCTCATTACCAGTCAGTGTGAATCACAGTGCTAAATGGTGTACGCTTGGGGCCAGGATATGGGTGTGATTAGCGTTAAATGGGTGGTCGGGCGGGCCTAAAATTTGCAGCGACGCCCTACGCGCGCCGCAGCCTTTAACCCTCTTTCCTGTCTTCCAAAATTTGGGAGGTATGCTGTATGACCTCACTACAACTTCCTGGCCATGCTCCTGATGAGCGCGACGATGGTCTCCTGAGGGATCTCCTCCCACACCTGGACTAAAGCATCCACCAACTCCTGGACAGTCTGTGGGCAACGGGCATGGCTAAAATTTGCTGCAGCAAGGCACAGCGTGCCACAGCCTTTGTCCCTCTTTCCCTTCTTTAAAGGTTGGGAATATGAGGGGGGGCCCCCCAGAATATTTTTTTTTCTCTGGTGGGCCCAAGGAACCTCCAGTCCGACGCTGCTGCGGGTCCAGATTTTGGGGCTCCTTAACAGCCTTAAATCCCATGCCTCAGCAGCGGGGGCTACATAGAAATCAGGGGCCCCATAGCAAAAGTCTGAATGGGCCCCCCCCCAAAAAAAAAAAACCCAGAGCCATTGTAAATGTAAAGGGGCCCCGCACTGAGGGGACACATTAAACAAAAAATAATTAAGCCCCCATACATTGTGCCCCCTAGATGCTCATAGTATGGGCCCCTTATGCTGCCGCAGCTGCTGCAGCCAAAAAAAAAAAAAAAACAACTCACCTTTTGTCGCTGGGCCGGGTTTCCGGTGTCCTGAGCAGGGTTGACACCAGGTGCCGATGTCACCGCTCGCGTCGGGGCCCCGGCACCGTGATATTTACTGTCCTCTCTCCACTGCTGAGTGCCGCTGTCTTCGGGATCCTCCAGCAGTGAATATCAGGCAGAGGCGCGCGCCAAAAACGATGTCATCGCGCCCTCTGACCTAAACATTGCAGCAAGAGGAGCAAGCAACGGTGGAACGGGACAGGTAAATATCCATTATACTCACCACACCTACCGCCTGCGCGGCCCCTGTGCAGCCCCTGCCTTCCCCACGGTCCTCCCGCCGCCAGTTTTTTCACGGTCCCCGGGACAGCTCTTAATCATGAATATGTGCGTATTCATACTGTAATGAGGCGGTACCCCCTGACCGCTGAACACGGGCGTCGAGACCGTGGGAGAAGAGCAGGCTGCAGAGCCCGCACCAGAGGGGTGATATATAGAAGAGCTGCCACCCCCCCTCCACCCGCCTCCCCCCCCGCCGACCCCGGGTAGTACTGTGACAGCCCCGTTTACCCACCGTCGAGGGCCCCCCCCACCTGCCCCGGGCCCCCATAGCAGCTGTTGGGCCCTGCTTCTTTTCAGGGTACCCACTGCTCAGCAGTCTGCTTCATCAGCGGGTTTAAACCCAAAAAAAAGGGACCCGACGCCATTTTTTTCGAAGGGAACCCTATTTTGTAATCAGTTCCCTCGATGTCACTGATTTTGTCCCTGGGATATTGAGCATTCCGATACCAGCAATATCGGGTATCGGCCGATAATCCTTATCGGGAAATTTCCCATTACTTAGGTTTCCCATATTTTTCATATATCGTATACCGGGAAACGGAAGTTCCCATAATTCTTTGAGAGGCAATGTGATTTAGTCCCGCCCAAAGAGGAATCTTATGAATGTGGGCACATCCTGTAAAAGCTGGGGGTCAACCCTTTAAATAATGGCAGGGGAGTGATTGGCTGCTAAAGGATGTCAGAATGCACTATAAAAGGCGCCGCCTCCATTTTAGCTCACTGTGCGTGAACTCAGTTAGGGACAGAACCGCTGCTGTGCTGACTCTGGGGAAAAGTTAGACATTGCGATTTTGTGTACCTACTGTGCTTTAGGCAGGCTAGTTTACCAACCGCTTTTGTAAAGCTTCCTTTGCCAGTGTTGTTTAACAGCTCTGTGCAAGGTGTGTGGAGAGTGCATGTGGGCGCTGCAGTTTTGCTCTGCAAACCACCGCTGTTTGAAGCACTGCAAGTGCCACTCACTTTTTTCTTTTTTTTTATTTGATTTTGTGGAAAATTTGGGGCAGCTTTCCCTTATATTTGAAAAAAATCTAATCTATTAGTGTGACGCGCTCCATTTCCCAATACAATACAGTGGTTGCAAACACTATAGAAGTAGACAAAGGGGCTCACAGCTACTGAAAAAGTTGTTTTCAGTGTTCCCCTGAGTCTGTGGCATCATATTTTGAGGCAGATCACGCCCAGTTAAATTCTTCAACTACTGCTGGTTGTAGTCTGCTGAGCTGGTCACTGCCTCATCCTTCACATTTTCTCTAATTGGTGCTGCTCTCCATTATTTTGAAAAAATCTAATCTATTAGTGTGACGCGCTTCCATCCGTATACAATACAGTGGGTTTCAAACACTATAGAAGTAGACAAAGGGGCCTTTCACAGCTACTGAACATTGTGTTTCAGTGTTCACTGTAGTCTGGGAGCTTTTCATTTTTTGAGTGCAGATCACGCTCCAGTTAGTTCTTCCAACTACTGCTGGGTTTTTAGTCCCGCTGAGCGTGTGTCACTGCCCCATCCTTCACATTTTTCTCTAATTGGGCTGCTCCATTTTATTTAAAAAAATCTAATCTATTAGTTGCCCTTCCAACGTATACAATACAGTGTTGCAAACACTATAGAAGTGACAAAGGGGGCCCTTTTAACAGCTACTGAACAGTTTTTGTTTCAGTGTTCACTGTAGTCTGTGAGCTTTTTCATTTTTTTAGTAGCAAAATCACGCCCATTTTTTCTTCAAATACTGCTGGTTTTTGTCTGCTGAGGCTTTTGTCACTGCTCATCCTTCACATTTTTCTCTAATTGGGTGCTGCTCCATTATATTTGAAAAAAATCTAATTTATTAGTGTGACGCGTCCATCCGTATACAATACAGTTTGGGTTTCAAAAACCTTAGAAAGACAAAGGGGCCTTTCACAGCTACTGAACAGTTTGTGTTTCAGTGTTCACGTAGTCTGTTAGCTTTTCATTTTTTGAGTGCAATCACGCTTCCATTAAGTTCTTCAACTACTGCTTGTTGTAGTCTGCTGAGCTGTTGTCCACTGCACTCAATCCTTCACATTTTTCCTATTGGTGCTGCTCCCATTATATTGAAAAAAATCTAATCTATTTAGTGCGCGCTGTCCATCCGTATCACAATACATTGGTTGCAAACACTATAGAAGTAGACAAAGGGGCCTTCACACTACTAAACAGTTGTGTTGCAGTGTCTCTGTAGTCTGTTTAGCTTTTCATTTTTTGAGTGCAGATCACGCTCCCAGTTAGTTCTTCAACTACTGCTGGTTGTAAGTCCTGAGCGTGTGTCAATGCCTCATCCTTCACATTTTTTCTCTAATGTGCTCTGCTCCATTATATTTGAAAAAATCTAATCTATTAGTGTGACGCGCTTCCACCCTATAAAACCAAGGGGTTCAAACACATGAAGTACAAAAGGGGGGCCCTTTTTAAGCTACTAACAGTTGTTGCATGTTCACGGATCTCGAGGAAAAAACCCCAAATTTTTTAGGGTTAAATTTTTTCGACTTTCTTTTCAATCACCAAATGAAAAAAGGGAGGAGTAAGGCCTGGTCTTGGGGCCCGGGGGGTTTTTAGCAGGGAGGGGACGGGGGATTCTGTGGCTGCCCCGCCCCCCATGCCCAGCCCCCACCCCCCTTTTTTCCCCGGGGGTTCCTTTTTTTTCGCCCCTTTTGAAAGGGGCTCAGCGTACCCCTCCGCAAAAATTAAATTTTGCCGTTTTTGGAAAGCGCCCCAAAGCAAAGCCTTTAAATTTTTTCCCCCCCCTTCCCGGAACCCCACGTTTAAAAACCACTGTCTCTTCCCCGCCCCCAAATTTTCCCACGTCCCCGGGGTTTTTAAAATGGAAACCAGCTAGTCTTGTTTTTGTTTCAAAAACGGGGGCTCGAAAAACCGGGGGACAGGCCCAAACAGCATTCGCAATTTGAAGAGAGGAGAAAGCATGATGCGAAAAAGCTTGTCTCTCTCAATCAAAAAGGGGGTGACCAGTGCCGATGGTTTAGCCCCCGCGAACCATCGATGATGGGGAAAAAATCAGGTGCCCTTTTTGTTGGCAAAAGGGGCGGCCAGACCACCCCAAAAACACAGGGGGGAAGAGGGGGTGGAGATGAAAGAGGTCCAAGACCCAACATTGGGGGGAGGGAAAAAGAAGGGGTGGGGCAGCTTGAGGAAGAGAAAGCCCCAAAGGTCCAAAAAGTAAAAGGGGGGGTAGGGGGGGAGATCCCGGTTTTTTCCCCGTACCCCCCTTTTTTGGGACCCGTTCGTACGTTCTCTTCCAACGCCCAAAAACCGGGGGCCCCAGGGTTGCACTGCGTTGGGCCTTTTTTTTTACACTTGCAGATGAATTTTCTATGTCAAATGCAAGTGTGAATCAAAAATTAAAAGAGGTAAAAATATCAGTAAAACCCCAATACCCAAAATTTGTGGGAAAAAAGTAAAGGACAAAAACACCTAGCTGATTCAAAGACACAAGGAGTGTGGCCAACCTACAGCAGCACCACATCTTCAGTCGGTGGGGCCTCTTCCTCCCCGCTCCACACAGTGGGCGGCTTCCTCACAGGAT
>JARQOD010000002.1:163555420-163619727 GCA_033576555.1 Oophaga sylvatica
GTACCATATATCTGCTGGTATTTTTGGTACATTTTCCCAAACATGTGGAATTATGGTGGTAGAGGCCACGGACGTGGGTGGGGGGCCAGCTGGTACTGATGGTGGTGGTGATGCATCTGCTGGTAGTGCCAAAAGCACAGTAGCACCTAAGACAGGAGGTGTTGAGCCTGCGTCATCGTCTGGCTCCAGAAGGCCTGGAAGGCTCCCTTTTCTGGGAGTAGGTAAACAGCTTTTAAAGCCGGAGCATCAGGAACAGGTTTTGGCTTATATTGCCGAAACAGTATCCAGCTCTATCGTCTCCTCTTCTGAAGTTTCAAAAACTGCAAGCACTGAGTCGTCAGTGCACGCTCCTGTCAGGAACAACACCTTTCCTTGTGTCCTTTACCCCCAACAAAAGTGAAGGATGCGGCAGGCCACACTTCAGATTACTTCCTGGAGCTCTTTTCACATACCATGCCTGGGTTATCAAGTCAAATCCTGAATTCCCCAGTCCAAGATCAATATGACATGGAGTGCACTGATGCACAGCCACTGCTATATGATTCTGCTGGTACATTCACCCAGAGCACTGCATTGCCCTCACAGTCTATTGAGCCAGATTCTGACCCTGATAAAGCTCAGATGCCCCTTCCCACAACACCTTACACGGTGACACAGAGGAAAGTGCAGATGAAATTGAAGAGGAGGTGATGTATGACCCAGTTGTTGACCCAGATTGGCATCCATTGGGGAATAGGGTGCCACTGGCAATAGCTCAGAAGAGGAGGAGGATCCGCATCAGGCATCGACATCACAGCTGCGGTTATCTGGCAGGCCAGTAGCAGTACAAAAACGTGTTAAAAAAAACAAAAAGAGTTGCAGGACAGCTTCGCCAGAGGGTCAAATTAGCACAGCGTGCAAGCCCTGTAAATTTATCCCATAGTAGGAACAGTTCAGTGTGGCACTTTTTTGACCAAAATCCTATTGATGAGGCAAAGGTTATCTGTAAGAAGTGCGGAAGGACTTTTATCCAAAGGAAAAATCTCCGAAATTTGACTTCAAAACCTCAGGTAGCACATGTGCACCTGCTCTGACTGAAGGTAGCCAGCAACACTACATCGCTTCCCCCACTGTAAGCCCACCGGTTAGCACACCACCAGCAAGAAATGTTGATGTGTCGTCGCAAGGCCAAAGCAGTCAGGGAATCACAATGTTTTTCCAACGAAAGACAGAATCTAGGCCATCACCACCACCACAACCATCACCATCACCAACTCCCTCTCAGTCCGTCATGTCCACCGCTAGTTCCCTCATATGCAGCTCTCAAGTCCAGCTCACCGTAGCAGACACTCTGAGTAGGACAAGAAAGTACTCATCCTCTCATCCACGTACACTGGCTTTGAACGCCTGCATTGCCAAACTGATCTCATTACAGATGATGCCCTTCCATTTGGTTGAAAGCGCAGCGTTCCGAGAGCTCATGGCCTGCGCTGTCCCACGCTATGACCTACCCAGTCGGCACTTCTTTTCTAGAAAAGCCATCTCTGCCCTCCACCTGCATGTGAAAGACCGCATTGTCCATGCACTCAAACAATCAGTGAGTGGAAAGGTGCACCTAACAACAGATGCATGGGCCAGTAGGCAAGGCCAGGGCCGTAACGTGTCCATCACTGTGCACTGGGTTAATGTGGTGGATGCAGGGTCCACAGGGGACAGCGGCGGTGGGACAGTGCTGCCTAGCCCACGGTATATGCAACAGTTGGCTGTAGGTGTTCGACCCTCCTCCTCCTCCAAAAGCGAAAGCTCGCCAACAGAGCACAGTCGCACGAGCACTCCATCCACTGCTGCCAGTGTTGTACACGAGGTGTCACACTATCGAACAGCTAGTGGTAAGCGTCAGCAGGCTGTTTTAAAGATGATGTCTTTGGGCGACAACAGACACACCGCGGAGGTACTGGCTGACTTCTTGCAGCGGAGAAACTGAGTCATGGCTGGGCAGTCTACATCTTGAGCCAGGCAAGGTAGTCAGTGATAATGGCCGTAATTTTGTGGCGGCTATAGCCCTGGCAAAATTCAGACACATACCTTGCCTGGCTCACACCTTGAACCTGGTGGTGCAGTGTTTCATAACTAATTATCCGGAGTTACCAGCCCTGCTCCATAAGGTGCGAAGACTGTGCTCACACATCCGTCGCTCGCCCGTAGACTCCAGTCGTATGCAGAGCCTGCAGCGATAGCTCCACCTCCCCAAGCACCGCCTAATCATAGATGTTGCAACAAGGTGGAACTCCTCCATGCACATGGTTGAGAGGCTGTGCGAACAGAAGCAGGCTGTAATGCATTTGTGGGAGGATACACGGGCAGGCAGTTTGAGGGCAGACATCGAGTTGACGGGTGTGCAGTGGTCAAAGCTGAATGACCTCTGTACAGTCCTTCAGTGTTTTGAGGAATGCACATGACTGGTAAGCTCAGATGACGCCATCATAAGCATGAGCATCCCACTTATGCGTCTGCTCATGCAAACTTTGACGCACATTAAGGATCAGGCGTCTGTAGTGGAGGAGCATGAGGAAGAGGAGGAGGAGGGAAGCCTTGATGACAGTCAGGCATTGTCTGCTCAGGGAACTGTCCTGGACGAGGTTGTGGAAGAAGAGGAAGAGGAGGAGGAGGAGGATGAGGGGGATGATTATTTTGGGGAGGAGAATGCTTCTCAGGGGCAAAAGAAAATGTTGGCTTGCCAAGGTCAGGTACAGGGTGTGTGCGTGACTGGAGGGATGTGGATTTGGCAGAAAGTGCTACTCCACCCACCACTGGCAATGCATCATTGACACCTGGAACATTGGCCCACTTGTGTGATTATGTCTTGCGGATCCTAAAAAGGGACCCCCGCATTGCCAAAATTATGAAGGATGACGACTACTGGTTGGCCAGCATCCTCGATCCACGCTATAAAGGCAAATTACAAAACATCATGCCACAGGACAACCTAGAGCTAATATTGGCGAACAAACAAGCAACTCTGGTAAACCGTTTGTTAGAGGCATTCCCAGAACACTGCACGGTGCAGGTTCTACTATGAGCCGTACTGGGCAACATGGAAGAGATGTTCATGGTGCAAATAGCCGAAGTGGCGTTGGAGACAGGGGTTTCATGACCATGTTGTGGACTGATTTCTTGAGTACTGCTCACACTACTGTTAATACTGAATCGATTGCAACAGACAGGAGACAGCAGTTGTCAACTATGGTTCAAAATTACCTCTCCTCCCCTATCGATGTTCTCCCTCACAGTTCATTCCCCTTTTACTACTGGGCCTGTAAACTGGACAACTGGCCTGAATTGGCACAATATGCCTTACAGGAGCTCGCTTGCCCTGCTGGTAATGTGTTATCAGAGAGAGTCTTCAGTGCTGCTGGATCAATCCTGACAGAAAGAAGGACCCGGCTGTCGACCCAAAATGTTGGTGATCTCACCTTCATTAAAATGAACCATGCCTTGGGTTTCAAAGGATTTTGTACCACCTTCCCCTGATGACACATAGGTTGCCAGCGAAATGGATCGCTTTGTCCTCCTCTTCCTCCGACTTCTCCAATTCCTCCATTTGCTGCTGCTGAACATCCAGCCTACACCTCAACATATGCCAGTTTTTCCACCTCCCTAACGTCACGTCTGTGCGCCCTCTGCCTGAACAGTCACAGCGCAGAGTGCTGGAAGATGGCGATGCTGAGGAGTCCAGAGTAGAGCAGTGCCCAGCGAGGAGAGGTATTTCATTTTTTTAATGTTTGGAGTAATATATGGGTAGCATGATACACTGGAGTATTATATATGGGGCCCATCATACACTTGAGCATCATAGATGGGGCCCATTATACACTGGAGCATTATATATGGGGCACATCATACACTGGAGCATTATAAATGGGGCCCATCATACACTGGAGCATCAGATACGGGGCCCATTATACACTGAAACATGATATGGGGCCCATTTTATATGGAGCTTTATATAGGCCCATCATACACTGGAGCATCATCCATGGTGCCCATCATATACTATAGTATCATATGGGGCCCATTACATATGGAGCATTATATAGGCCCATCATACACTGGAGCATCATCCATGGGGCCCATCATATATTGGAGCATCATATGGGGCCCATTATACACTGTGTTCCAAATTATTATGCAAAAATTGTTTAGGAGTGATAAGGTAAGAATTTTTTTGTTTGTCAGTTAAACTCACTGATGGTGATGTGTGTCCGGGCTCTTTATATCACTGTAAGCAATTGCAGACACCTGTGCTAATTAGTTTGGCAGGTGTGTCCAATGAAAGGCAAGACTACTTAAGAAGGATGTCCCACATTATTAAGCAGCCTACATTTTCTGCCAAAATGGGAAAGAAAAAGGATGTGTCAGCTGCTGAGAAGCAACAAATTGTGGAGTGTTTAGGTCAAGGCATGACTACAATCAACATTGCCAAGACACTTCATCGTGATCATCGCACAATCAAGAAGTATGTAACTGATTCACAGCACACACGTGTGCGTGCTGATAAGGGGAAATTGAGGACTCTTTCCTACAGGCAATTACGTCAGGTTAAAAGAGCAGCGGCAAAAAAGCCTTGTCATAGCAGCAGACAAGTTTTTGAAGCTGCTGGTGCCTCCACCGCCCCCCGAACAACAATATGCAGGGTCCTTCAAAGGTTTGCAGCTGTGATGGTGTTGACATTTGTGGCAGGGACACAAAACTTTGCCACATTTTGGCCATACTGGTCTTGCCTTGTGCAGAGGTCCTGCTTCTGCTCCCTCTTTGTGCAGAGCTTCCTCCACTGCCTCGATGCACAGAGCTGCTTTGTAAAGCACTAGCAGCACTGCTCTCGGGTGGAATAGAGAACATGATGGAATGCACCAGTGTGTCTTGGTACTCCCGCATTTTACGCTCCCAGTTCAACGGTGTTATGAGGCTTTGTAAGTTGTCCTGGTAGTGAGGATCTAGGAGGGTGTACACCCAATAATCAGCCGTGTTGAGAATGTGGGCGATGCGGCGGTCGTTTCTCAGGCACTGCAGCTTGAAATCAACCATGTGCTGCAGACTGCCAACTGGCCAAGAAACGCTGTCCCCTGCTTGAGGCATCATCTCTGCTCTGCATCACCGCACCCTCGCTCTGCATTGTGTACCTCCCTCCTCTGGACAGATGCCTTCCTCCTCCATTGACTCCTCCTCATCCTCCTCACAAAGTGTCCCCTGCCTAGGCCTTTGTGAGGAACCACGTTGCGCAGACTGTCCAGAAGCAGATGGCATTTGTGACTCCTCATTCTCCACCTCTTCAAAAACCTCCGCCCTTAGTGCTTGCAGTGTTTTTTGAAGCAGGCAGATAAGGGGGACAGTCATGCTGACTAGTGCATCAACTGCACTCGCCATCCGCGTGGAATCATCGAAGGCACGCAAAACGTGGCAGATGTCCTTCATAGAGGCCCACTCAGTGGTGGTGAAGTGTGAACGGTGTGCAGTGCGACTTGTTTGCGCCTGATGCAGCTGGTACTCCATTACTGCTGCCTGCTGCTCACACAACCGCTCCAACATATGTAACGTTGAATTCCACCTGGTGGATAGGTCACAAATGATGCTATGTTCCAGAAGGCGGAATCGGCACGGCAGAGCTGCAATGTGTGATTTTGCCATGCTGGAATGCCGTAATTGCAGCAGTGCATCAAGATCCAGATAGTCCCTCAAAAAAGACTGCACGACCAAGTTGAGCATATGTGCCAGACATGGGATGTGAGTGAGGTTGCCTAGGCCCAGAACTGCCACGAGATTTTGGCCATTGTCACACACTACCATGCCTGGCTGGAGATTCGCTGGCACAAACCACGCGTCACTCTCCTGCTTGATGGCATTCCAGAGCTCCTGCACTGTGTGGCTTCGATTCCCCATAGAAATTAATTTCAATACTGCCTGTTAACGTTTGGCCATGGCTGTGCTCATATCGGTCATAACAGGTAAGCGTTCACGGGTCCATGTGGAGGTAGACCATGACGGCTCCTGCAGCGCAGATTCAGAGGAACTGGAGTATGAGGAGGAGTCAATGTGTACAGACTGGATTCCTGCAATCGTTGGAGTTGGCAAAACACGTACAGCTCCACTCTCAAGATCTGTACCCAGCTCCACAACATTTACCCAATGGGCAGTGGGAGAAAGGTATCGTCCCTGTTCATGGTTACTGGTCCACGCATCGGTGGTCAGGTGGACATTGCTACTGATGGCGTTTAGTAGCGCATGTTTAATTTTTCCCTCCAAATGCTTTTGCAGGGCAAGGATGGCTTGCCTGCTGAAATAAAAGCGGCTGGGCCCGTTGTATTGTGGGACTGCCAATGCCATGAAGTTACGGAAGGTGTCAGTCTCCACCAGCCTGAATGATAGCATTTCAAGGGACAGTATTTTTGCAATGCCAGCATTCAGAGCCTGTGCTCGGGGATGGTTTGCTGAGTATGGGCGCCTTATCTCCCAGGCCTGTGCTACCGATGGCTGTAGAGTGGCCTGGGAGTTTGAGGATGACAGGAACGTGGTGCTGTGTGTGAAATTACACTGAGTCTCTGTACAACAGTGCCAGAGGTTCTTCCAAGAGATCCTGTGAGGAAGCCGAACCAGCTGTGTGTGAGCTGGAGGAAGAGGCTACAACACGAGCTGAAGTGGCGGTAGGTGGTGCTGTAGGTTGGCCTACGTCTTCAGTGTGTCTTTGTAACTCCACCACGTGCTTGGTCCACACATGTTTCCACATATTTGTGGTATTGAGATTGCTGACACTTTTACCACTTTTGACTTTCTGATTACACAGCTTGCATTTGACAAAGCAAATGTCATCTGCAACTGTGTCAAAAAAGGACCACGCACTGCAAGTCCTGGGAGCGCCGTTTTGTGTTTTGGAAGAGGAATGCTCCTAATGGGTGGAGAAGTGGAGGCTACAGGCAACCGAGTCTGCCCCCTCCCTCTCCCTCATGTTTTGGCCGTTCGGGGAATCTCTTCCTCATAGCTACTCCCACCACCTTCCTGTTCCTCACGCCATGATGGGTCAAGGACCTCATCATCTACACTACCCTCTTCAAACACCTGCTTCTCCTGGGTAGTCTCGCCAGCACAGTACGCACCAGAAAGTGGCACCTGAGTCTCATCATCAGATGCGTACTGAGGTGTGCTGACAATAGGCACTGGCCCACCCGCCTCTTCAGATTCAGAGAGACAAAGCAGTTGCGCATCACTGCATACTCCCTCTTTTTCACATTCTAGAATGCTGCATGGCTGGCCCCCTATTTCCAAGTCAAAAGATTCAGAGAACAGAAGTAGAGATGGCTCCTGTCCAGAGCTCTCTGACTGCCTGGGCAATTTGGCAGGTGGTGAAGAGACAGATGGTTGCTCATCAGTGCTCTGGACCTGTGAGGATGTGGAAGTAATTGAAGTCGATGCGTTAGCTGCCATCCATCCGACAACGGATTCAGTTTGGTCATCCCGCAGCAGTGGTGTACAGCGAGCTCCAGCAAAGCTGGACATAAAGGACCGTTCCCTGGTAAAACTGGGGGATGCTGAGTCACTGGTGCCCGCAGCAGGCACAGAATCCCCACGTCCTCTCCCTGCTGAAACTCCACGCCCACGACCACGTGCCTAACTCCCTGCCTTCTTCATCTTGGTAGACTGATTAAGATAGGCAGAAAAGTACAAAGGACTTAGTGTGCTTATTCCTGAACAGCTGCTAACAGGTATAAGAAACACTAATTTTATAAAGTGTGGACTACACTTTAATATGAGCTAATGTGGCCTACACAACTGTAAAGTGGAGTGTTTGGTGAACTTTATATTTTTTTTGTTTTTCACACAAAAAAAAAGGTTGTGACATAAGATGTAAAAGCGATAGTATTACAAACTTTTTGTAGCTAATACAATGCAGGAAGGTAACCTACAATGCAATAGATGAGGCTACAAAAAATAGGCTAATACTAATCTGGCTGGGGCTGCAGGGCACAAGCCAGCAGAAAGGCTCCTCTATCTACTCCTATATAGTGTTTGCAACCAATCTAGCTGGATACGGATGGAAGCACACTAATAGGAGAAATTCAGGAAAAATAAGCAGCACTACAGCAAAAAAGGACAATGTATGAGGCAGTGACGCACGCTGAGCAGACTACAACCTGAGGTGGATGCAGAACACACTACAGCGTGAGCTGCACTCACACACAGAGACCTCACAGACAGCCGTGAACAGTGCAGAGAACAGTGCACTAGCAGTGAAAGGCTGCAGAAAGGCTCCGCTATCTACTCCTATATAGTGTTTGCAACCAATGTAGATGGATACAGATGGAAGCACACTAATAGGAGAGATCAGTAAAAATGAGCAGAATAAAACAAAACAAAAAAAAATGTATGAGGCAGTGACGCATGCTGAGCGGACTACAACCAGAGATGGCTGCAGAACACACTACAGCGTGAGCCGCACTCACACACACAGACTTTGCAGACTGCTGTGAACAGCACTGCAAGGCAAAAGAAAGCTTTACACAGCGGTTGCTAAAGTAGCCTGGTTAAAGCACAATATATCAAATCGCTCTCTCTAACTGTCCCTCAGAGTCAGAAGAGCAGCGTCCTGTCCCTAACTGAATTCACAGCAGAGTGAAACCAAAATGGCGGCGGCTTTTATAGTGCATCATGACATCATTTCAGCAGCCAATCGCAGCCAATCACAGCCATGCCGTAGCCATGCCGTTAGTTAACATGCCAACATGCCTAACAGGATGTGCCCACGCTTCTTAGGATTCCTCATTGGCTGAATCAAATAAAACTGGCTCATAGCATTACGGGAACTTCCGATTCCGGTATTCGATATGCAAAAAGTATCGGAACTCAGTATCGGAATTCTCAGTATGCTCAACACTAGTGGTTTCAAATAATAATCTACGAATATATCAATGTTTGTTTTTTTCTTTTCCCCTTGTATTATTCCACTTTTGTAGGGCGTGAATTCTATTTGTTCATTAGCATATATGTGACCAATGACTATGTACTATTATCTGGGGTTACTCTTGGATCTAATGTAGATCTGTAACATGTATTTAATCACCTTCTTTGGATGAGTGCGCATGCGTCTGTATGTTCTATGGGCCTCGCTCCACACGCTCTTCAATCTTCTTTGATGTATCGGGTTGCGTGGCAACGGCTAGGCACCGGCCATCCTGCATAACCTGATGCATCCGATGTGATGACGCGCTGGTGTGGACGTCTCATGGACATCACGCATGCGCCACAACAACATCCTTATTAGCCTCCATGGATCATATGACTGGAGAGATCGGATATAAATATCCAGACATGAGATTCTTTAAGCCATGCCCCCTGAGGAAGGAAATATTACCGAAACGTACGTCAGGGACTCAGGTGTCGGACCCACATGGCTCACAATGACGGGTATTTATTTTTTACTTTTCACGGGGACAAGGGGGCATCCTCTACGCCTAGAGGAAAGAAGGTTTAGTCATAATCACAGACGCAGATTCTTTATTGTAAGAGCAGTGAGACTATGGAACTCTCTGCCGTCTAATGTTGTAATGAGTAATTCCCTACTAAAATTTAAGAAGGCTCTGGATTCCTTTCTTGAAAATTATAATATTAAAGGCTATATTCACTAGTTTCCTAGATATTGCATTGATCCAGGGAGCTAGTCTGATTGCCGTATGTGGAGTCGGGAAGGAATTTTTTTCCCCAATGTGAAGCTTACTGTTTGCCACTTGGGTTTTTTTTGCCTTCCTCTGGATCAACATGTTAGGGCAGGTTAGGATAGGATATGGGTTGAACTAGATCAGTGCTTCTCAACTCCAGTCCTCAGGACCCACCAACAGGTCATGTTTTCAGGATTTCCTTAGTATTGCCCAGGTGATAATTTTATCACCTGCTCAAGCATTAATTCCATCACCTTTGCAATACTAAGGAAATCCTGAAAACATGACCTGTTGGTGGGTCCTGAGGACTGGAGTTGAGAAACACTGAACTAGATGGACTTAAAGTCTTCCTTCAACCTTAATAACTATGTTACTACCATCTCTATATGCTGCCCTTTTTGAATTACTAATTGAACCAACAAAGGTATTAGGATTAGTGGGACTGGAGATTACTAATTACGATATATGATGGAGGGCTTGGCCCCTATGTGGATGCTCATTTGCTACAACCTGATAGGAAGTATTATATAACTTCCACTGTGTGTCCCACTTTCTCTGGATAGGTTCCTATAATTTAATGGGTGACTGATCATCAGGATAGTGATTCTGTGCAACATATTAGTACTATCTTTTATTATGCTAATTATGCAAATTGTCTCTTCAGAGAGGAAGAGAGCTAGAACTCTAGTGCCACCTTTTGGAAGGTAGCAATCCTACAAGTCAATGTCGACCCTTTAACGAGCCTTATCACATGACCTAGGATAATAGCCAAACCAGAATCTCAATTTGCAGACACTGTGTTTCGGGTTCAGCCCCTCGTCAGTGCAAAGCAGAGATCTGGTTTGGCTGTGTGAGAGGCGTCAGACCATTGTCCAAGAAATATCATCACTCCTTGCGGAGATCAACATGCTAAGCATGCAGATGAGGAGACTTAAAGCCGCAATGCTCCTCTGGGAAATATGCTAATTATGCAAATTGTCTCTTCAGAGAGGAAGAGAGCTAGAACTCTAGTGCCACCTTTTGGAAGGTAGCAATCCTACAAGTCAATGTCGACCCTTTAACGAGCCTTATCACATGACCTAGGATAATAGCCAAACCAGAATCTCAATTTGCAGACACTGTGTTTCGGGGTTCAGCCCCTCGTCAGTGCAACATGCTTAGCATGTTGATCTCCGCAAGGAGTGATGATATTTCTTGGACAATGGTCTGACGCCTCTCACACAGCCAAACCAGATCTCCGCTTTGCACTGACGAGGGGCTGAACCCCGAAACACCGTGTCTGCAAATTGAGATTCTGGTTTGGCTATTATCCTAGGTCATGTGATAAGGCTCGTTAAAGGGTCGACATTGACTTGTAGGATTGCTACCTTCCAAAAGGTGGCACTAGAGTTCTAGCTCTATTCCTCTCTGAAGAGACAATTTGCATAATTAGCATATTTCCCAGAGGAGCATTGCGGCTTTAAGTCTCCTCATCTGCATGCTTAGCATGTTGATCTCCGCAAGGAGTGATGATATTTCTTGGACAATGGTCTGACGCCTCTCACACAGCCAAACCAGATCTCCGCTTTGCACTGACGAGGGCTGAACCCCGAAACACAGTGTCTGCAAATGAGATTCTGGTTTGGCTATTATCCTAGGTCATGTGATAAGGCTCGTTAAAGGGTCGACATTGACTTGTAGGATTGCTACCTTCCAAAAGGTGCACTAGAGTTCTAGCTCTCTTCCTCTCTGAAGAGACAATTTGCATAATTAGCATATTTCCCAGAGGAGCATTGCGGCTTTAAGTTTCTCATCTGCATGCTTAGCATGTTGATCTCCGCAAGGATGATGATATTCTTGGACAATGGTCTGACGCCTCTCACACAGCCAAACCAGATCCCCGCTTTGCACTGACGAGGGCTGACCCGAAACACAGTGTCTGCAAATTGAGATTCTGGTTTGGCTATTATCCTAGGTCATGTGATAAGGCTCGTTAAAGGGTCGACATTGACTGTAGGATTGCTACCTTCCAAAAGGTGGCACTAGAGTTCTAGCTCTCTTCCTCTCTGAAGAGACAATTTGCATAATTAGCATATTTCCCAGAGGAGCATTGCGGCTTTAAGTCTCCTCATCTGCATGCTTAGCATGTTGATCTCCGCAAGGAGTGATGATATTTCTTGGACAATGATCTTTTATTATGTTACGGATTGTGTTTCATTGCTGTGTGGGTTTGACACCTCCTAATTTCATTTGGGTTTGTGGTCACTAACCACTATGGTCATTTTCTAACCCTACTATCTGTCTGCTCTAGAATTATGTTTTTATTCATGTGTAATAACTATTATGTATATTAAGTAAAGTTTATATCCTTTTCTACTTATAGCATTGACTCGTTTTTCTCTTGTATGATATACTATAATGTGTCGCTATGTTGTATATGCTGGTGGCATATAGATGCAAAGTTTAGGCATCATAATTGTGATACAATGTTTTGGAGAATCTTTGTGCTAATTATAATTTCTGTGTTTCTCACAGCTATTTGCTCCAAAGCAGTTATGGACTACAAAGCTCATGAGCAGACGTGGCTTACTCACATTAATGAGGTTTTCCGTGACAAATCCAAATTATCAGTGGCAAGTGTCAGTAAGGATACTCATGAGGCGATTAAAAAGCTGAAAGATCTGCTTAATAGACGGATGAGGGTTTGGTGGAATCGAGCTTTTCTTAATAAATATATTGAAATGGATCTCATACCTAGGGGCCTTAGATTCCAGGTATTTCCGTCATTTGAAGTGGAGGATGCAGTTTTCCGACAAAAATGGGAAATTTGTGCTGGTCTATGTTCGAGAGGGTTTATGGAGTTAGTGGCGCAACTCAACAAGGATATGATTGAGACCCTGGATAAAGATATTGAAATTATTCAGAATAAAATAAAACAGGAAGTTTCTGAGACCGAACTACAGACTTTACATCAGGATATGGACAATGAATTACAGAAATGGGAGAAGGATATCTGCTAATAAAACTGCTAAATTTAAGAGAAATGTTCGAGATAACAAATCCAATACTATGTATAGATGGAACCGTAAATCACGCAGTTCAAAGCATAGTGTTAGGGGAAGGTCTGCATCAATGGCACCAATGACATCATATGCTTTCAGTGAGGAATCATCAAAATCTTAGATTAAGACCACAGAGTCCTGCAACATGTTTCCTAATAGAGAAACACAGGTGACCAAATGTTAATTTAGACAACCTAACAAACAGATGAAAAAGAACAAAAGCAATCATTTACAGGTAATAAATTTGTCTGAGCATTCTTTCACACAGGCTCAATTGGAGGTGCTCTCTAAAGGTTTAACCTTCTCTCCAACTAATACTTTTGATTCCTTCACAGCTATAAAGGACCTCTTTCTATTTTCGAGAAAACTTATTATTAAGAAACTGCATACAAGGGAGATAGGTGATCAATTCACTGATGATCAGATAGAGGAAGAGGCCCTTGAAGCTCTTGAGGATTTGTTGAATGAGCAGGATCCTAAGTGTGCAGGTATGTTTCCTAAAGCCATTTATCCACGCTCTACTCGTTTTCCCCCTTGTCAGTCTGTCCGGAAGTTGAGATATTTACAAAACTAGTCATGGATGATTTCAAACTCATTCCTCATACATGTATGTATGATAATCTCACAGCTCAACAATGAACTGCACTGAAAAATTGTAAGAGTTTGGATGATATTGTTATCAAGCCGGCTGACTAGGGGGGAAACATTGTCATATGGCCTCAGCAGATGTATGAAAAAGAGGCATATCGACAGTTAAAGGACAAGGGAACGTACCTCAGACTTGATCATAATCCATTGAAGAAAGTCTCAGATGAATTAGAGGGTATTTTGTATCATGCCTTCGAAAAGGGAATTATTCCCAAGAAAGTTTTGGAAGGTTTACTAATTACACTGTGTTCCAAATTATTATGCAAAAATTGTTTAGGAGTGATAAGGTAAGAATTTTTTTATTTGTCAGTTAAACTCATTGATGGTGATGTGTGTCAGGGCTCTTTATATCACTGTAAGCAATTGCAGACACCTGTGCTAATTAGTTTGGCAGGTGTGTCCAATGAAAGGCAAGACTACTTAAGAAGGCTGTCCCACATTATTAAGCAGCCTACATTTTCTGCCAAAATGGGAAAGAAAAAGGATGTGTCGGCTGCTGAGAAGCAACAAATTGTGGAGTGTTTAGGTCAAGGCATAACTACAATCAATATTGCCAAGACACTTCATCGTGATCATTGCACAATCAAGAAGTATGTAGGTGATTCACAGTACACACATGTGCGTGCTGATAAGGGAAAATTGAGGACTCTTTCCTACAGGCAATTACGTCAGGTTAAAAGAGCAGCGGCAAAAAAAACCCTTGTCATAGCAGCAGACAAGTTTTTGAACCTGCTGGTGCCTCCAACGTCCCCCGAACAACAAGGTGCAGGGTCCTTCAGAGGTTTGCAGCTGTGCGTAAGCCATCCTGTCGACCTCCTCTATCAACTGCACACAATCAGAAACGGCTCCAGTGGGCCAAACAATACATGAAGACTGACTTCAAAACTGTTTTGTTCACCGATGAGTGCCGTGTAACGCTCGATGGTCCAGATGGATGGAGTGGAGGATGGCTGGTTGATGGACTCCCCATGCAAACACGGCTACGGCGCCAACAAGGAGGAGGTGGAGTAATGTTTTGGGCTGGAATCATGGGGAGAGAGATTGTCGGCCCCTTTAGGATCCCTGAAGGGGTAAAGATGAACTCCATAGTGTATTTTGAGTTTCTCAAACAGCACTTCTTGTCATGGTTCAAGAAGAAGAACCGTGCATTCCACAGCAAGATCATTTTCATGCATGATAATGCACCGTCTCATGCTGCACATAACACATCTGCATCTCTGGCTGTTATGGGCATAAAAGGGGACAAACTTATGGTGTGGCCCCATGCTCCCCTGACCTCAACCGCATTGAGAACCTCTGGAGCATCATCAAAAGGAGTGTCTATGATGGCGGGAGGCAGTTCACATCTAAGCAACAGCTCTGAGAGGGTATTCTGTCCTCATGCAAAACAATTGAAGCAGAAACCATCCAAAACCTGACAAATTCAATGGACGAGAGTTCAGAAGCTCCTTACCAACAAGGGGTCCTATGTGCAAATGTAACATCACCTAGAATAAAGTTTTTAGTTGAAAACTGTTTGATTTCAGTTTGTAATAACCTGCTAATGCTTATAATTTCAAAAATGACCATTTTTTTGTTCTTTATTAAAATGAAAAGATTGAAAACTCTGCTGTGCATGATAATTTGGAACATGCATTTTGAGTGCAGTTTGAGTGTTTTATTTTTTAAAAAATATACTGTTATCATAGGCAGTTTGTACAAAAACCTTTCAATTGTACTCTAATAGTTATTTGACTGGAAAATTACAATGACTGGAATTCATATAGGTAATTTGGGAAAATCTGAGAAAATATTATTTGCATAATAATTTGGAACACAGTGTAAATCCCCTAAAGTACCAACTATATATTTCAAACCGAAAATTCATAAGAACCATTGGAACCACCGGGACGACCCATTGTGTCGGGCATAGGAGGCCATGTGAACCGATATGTAAATTTGTAGATTATTATCTGAAACCACTTGTCGAGTCAATGCCCTCCTATGCCCGGGACACCATGGATATGTTGGCTCGAATTGAAGGTTTGACCTTAGACAATGATATGCTACTTGTTACAGCAGATATCAAATCGCTGTACACATGCATCTGACACCAAGATGGACTCAATGCTTGTAGGTTCTTTTTGACCAACAGCAATTGGGATGGCCCTATTTGTGACCTCATTTTGGAACTGCTTCAATACATTTTGTCACATAATTTTTTTGTTTTTCGAGACATTTTTTATTTGCAGCAGTGTGGCACTGCAATGGGGGTGGCCTGTGAGCCTTCCTTCGCAAATCTGTTTTTGGGGTTTTGGGAGAGGGGAGTTTTTGGGGGGAAGGCGTGTAGGCCGCGGACCATGTGCAGTGCTGGCTCAGGTACATAGATTGTCTCTTTATTATTCGGCAGGGCAGTGAGCAACAACTGCAAAGTTTTATGGATGGTCTTAATAATAATCAATTTAATATCAGGTTAACCTATGCTTACAGTAAGACCGAGGTGGACTTTTTGGACATCAAGATATTAGTAGATCAACATCTGCAGTTGCAGACAGATGTCTTCCGTAAGCTCACCTCGGTCAATTCTTTGTTACATGCAGGATCAAGCCATCCGAGGGCCACGATTAGGGCCATCCCAATTGGTCAATTCTTAAGAATGAGGCGAGTTTGCTCATCTGAAAATGCATTTGAACGACAGGTGGAGGACCTGAAAAATAGGTTTCGGATGCATGAATACAGCAATAAGTGCATTAGGAGGGGGCATATAAAAGCTAAGAGAAGTAATCGAGCTACATTACTACATCCCCAATTGAAAGACAGTAAAGCACAGGACCAGATCAGGTTTATTTCAACATACAATGGACAGTGGTCTCGTATGAGGGAATGTTTACAACGCTCTTTGAATGTTTTGCAGACTGACCTGTGTTATCACGGTTCCTACCTGAATATCCTCCTATGACAGCAAGGAGGAGTCCAAATCTGGCAGATATCCTTGTTCACAGTCATTATAGACCAAGCACAAAAAATCCCTTTAGTACTGGTGGGCCGCCACATGGATGTTTCCCATGTGGACATTGCACTGCATGTAAAAATATACTACGTATTACAACCTTCACCTCAGCTGACGGGACCAGGGATTTTGTTATCAGGCAACATATTACCTGTGCTACGACACAGCTGATATATTACGCAACCTGTGACTGCAATAAAATATATGTTGGCTTAACATAACGGCAACTGAGGGTACGTACAAGAGAACACGTACGTGATATCTTAGCTGCAGCCACGGTTTCAGATGTTGCCACTTTGAAAACTATACGGAAGCATTATAAGTTGTACCACCAATGCAATCCTAAATCTTTCCTTGTCCGGGGAATACAGCATATACAATGTGGGATTAGCGGAGGAGATGTTAAACGCCTTTTAGCCCAAAAGGAGAGCAGATGGATCACTATGTTGGGGACGATGTCACTTTATGGACTTAATGAATCACAAGGATTTACTTCCTTTTTATAATAACATCTCATTCCCATATATGTAAACCCATCTGCCTCCTTATCCTTTGTTGCCTTCATGCCAATTATTTGGGAGTATGTTATACCACAAAAAGAAATTTTCTTAAATGAAAGGGGTAAGAATAACCTAATAATTAAGAAACGGGGAGTTATACGCTGGAGCATACATCAAAAGAGGATCTGCTCCAGAAAATAAAAACAATATAAAAATGAGTTTATAGGATCATGAATTAAACTGACGAGAAATGATAAAAAACCTTTTAAAGGTCCCAAATAATTTGACAACCACATTTCCACTTTTTTTTTCATGATATCTCTCTTTTTCAATTTTGTTATCCTACAAACAAAAATAAGGATAAATGTGTAAGATATTAATTTATATTTCTCTGATGATCTTTGTGAACTTTCTGATGAGCCTGAACCTTGACACTGGGTGTCATCTGATCCTTTGGGTGTCGCTTTCAAATGCTGATGTGTACTTAAACCCTGTATACCTTTGACTCTTGTACAATATTTGTGGTATGTCCTGATGACGGGGTCACCTGTACCCTGAAACACGTAGAATAAACCACGTTGAAGCCTCTACAATTTTTGGAATTCTTCTTGCAGCAGCACGGGGATGATCCTTTTTTCCTACCTAAGTGTATGTTTTAACCTGGTCTTGCACTGACCTGTGGATCTTCAGCAGCCGCCATTATTATAAGCCGCCATTATTATATGTCCTTCCTTCACTCTCACCAGGTGAGTAGTTCTCTTGGTGGGCACCTTTGTGTAACGTTTAATAAGACCCTATTTGCGCTTTTGTTTCTCCCTCTTTTCTTTGACTGATCATCAGGATAGTAAGTCTGTGCAACATATTAGTGCTATCTTTTATTATGTTACAGTTTATGTTTCATTGCTGTGTGGGTTTGACACCTACTAATTTCAATTGGGTTTGTCGTCACTAACCACTATGGTAATTTTCTAGCCCTAATATCAGTCTGCTCTAGGATTGTGTTTTTATTCATGTGTACTAATAACTATTATGTATATTAAATAAAGTTTATATCCTTTTCTACTTATAGAATTGACTCGGTTTTCTCTTGTATGATATAATATAATGAGTCGCTATGTTGTATATGCAGGTGGCATATAGATACAAAGTTTAGGCATCATAATTGAGATACAATGTTTTGGAGAATCTTTGTGCTACCTAATTTGTGACGCTGCAACATGTTGAAATTCATTGCTGCTTATTTTGGAGCTTACGTGCGAGAAACATAGTTGTAATTATATTTTGCTGGAGGCAAACTATAGTTTGGGCTACTTTAAAATCTTTCTTTGGAGGCTGATGAGAGACGTATATCTCCTACTGAGTCCATTTAAAAGGGCTATTACATTTTTCAGTAATGAGAATAGTGACATCAACAGTGTCATCCCACTAATTTAAATATTTTCATTGCTGCAGTAGCAGGGACTCACCAGCGTAAAAGAAGGATGAAGACACTGCTCATAGAATGGGGATAAGGTACGGATAATAGTGCGAGTACAGGCAGTAGCAGTGATTCGCCAGTGCAGAAGAAGGATGAAGACCCTGCCCACAGAAGGGCTGATAACGTAAGGATAATAGCTTGAGTGCAGGCGCAGGATTACGGCGCCACAACTGCACATCACAGGGCACTGTGACGTACATGGGATGGGGGTGCTGTGATAATGAAGACAGAAGTGAGAGATTTCTTCCAGGCACTGCACACGTGGAGCCTGGAAGAAATCATTAACATAAAAGATTAAAACTCAATTTCTCAACATTTATGCCACAGCTATGATGCATACAGGTAAGACTAGTTTAACCATTCTATTACCTATATGCCCATAGTAATAGGTTATATATATCCCGGGGGGAACAGATAGTCTTTAAAGGGAACCTGTCAGCAGGATTGTACACAGTAACCTACAGAAAGTGTTAGGTTGGTGCCACCAATAGCTGCTATTGCGCAGGTGCAGACAGCATCAACTCGGAGGAGGAATTTTTTTTCTTCTCTAGCAAGATGGCTCCGCCGCCGCATGCGCTGTAGCAGCTATTGGATCACCTCTATATATACACCAATAGCCGCTACTGCGCAGGTGCGGTGGGTGCCATTTTCAAAAAAATTTTTTTAATACCAGGGTAACCTCAACCATAATAATTATATGTACAGTACACGTGATTATGCTGCAGAAGTTTTTTTTTTGTACGTTTATATAATATTCATTATGTTAGAGGGAACCTGTCACCAGGTATGGCTGAAAATCAGTTACGACCACCACCTTTCACCCTAATATGACCTGCAAGTTAATGAAAATAACTTTTATTATACTCACCTGCAGGGCAGTCTGGTCCGATGGGTGTCTCAGGTCTTGGTCCGGCGCCTCCCATCTTCTTGCGATGCCGCCCTCCTGCTTGCTTCATGTGGATGACTCGTCCCTGCGTCATCCACATAGGTTCCCTGGCATCGTGCTCCTCCACAGGCGTACTATTCTGCCCTGTTGAGACCCCCAAAGGCCGTTCCGGAGCACGAGCATATCATTAACTCAAAACAGAAAATAAAGATTAAACAACCACAAGACGGATTTCATCAACCCAGGTATCATTTTAATTAGTATAATGGGGCCGACCAGACACTGTGTGTAGGTTACTGTGCACAATCCTGCTGACAGGTTCCCTTTAAATAATAAGATGCTACTTTTTCAATTTACAAAAATAAGTTTTTGAGCTGTTTGTCCAAAGTTGAGAGCTCATATGTCATGTTACACTGAAAGAAAACATGGATGACTCTAAAAAAACATTAATATTAGGATGCAAATTAAAGAACTGTCATTTAAAATAGGAGAATAGTTAGCAATCTCATTACATGTTGATTTAGGTGAGGTTGATTATAATCAATTTACAACATATGCCAACCTCTGAATAATTAAAATTGATTAATTGTATATACTGTAATGTTGTCACTTTATTAGCACATTGAATTATACATCTTTCACTTGCATTATAGTCCAGATACAAATTTAGAGGACAATTTTGCTGGCTCAATATCTGCACAGAGTTTGCTTCGGTGATATGTATTCTGGAAACCATCTTGTTTGATCATTCACTTTATAAAATTCTGATTTCAGAAATATTACATGGCTAAACTAAGCTATGAAATATGAGTATGACAAAAAGATCTACTACTGTTTCCAATGACAACCAACATAATTGTAAATTAACTTCTGAAATATAATACAGGATACAACTCAGGATCTCTACACTATATGTGAAGCATTGTAGTAAAGGGCTATTCCCACAGATGAAAATCATCAGATAGGGGCAGCTTAGCGATTACTTGTTGTGTGACTGCAGAGACTCATGGCTATCCAAAAAATGGGGCTCTATATTTGGAGAACTGAGCTTAGCAGAAGTACACATGCTCAACTTTTACTCTGCTCATTGGTATTTTAAATAGCCCCAAAGACAGAGTACTGTACTTGGCTTTCTCTGAAAGTCCCACAAACAAAGTTTGAAGATGAAGTGGAGGATGTGCACCTTCCCTCTATTTAAGCCCTGTTCTTTTGATCCAGTGCCCTGCTGAGGATTGCTGAGGTCCCACTGTTCTTATTTATGTCAATCACTAAGTTATTCTCTATTCTATTGATAGTAGATAACAATTAATTAAGTAAATACTTCTTTAACAGAGTTATTCATCTTATTGTTTACTATTTAACTATACATAAACTGGTTTATAAATTTATTAGCTGCCTACGATTGTGCTGCCAGCTTGCAGATTTGTGAAGCACATATCTTGGTAGATCTTTGTTGTGAAGCTATAGACCTTTCTTTATTCAGATTTTTTTTAACAAATTTACCCGTCTCTATTGCAACACAGATTGTTTCTATTTTATTCCTAGCAGCAGGTTCGGACAGAAACACCAGGGAGCACAAGCACCAGCCATCATCAATGAAACATGGGTTACTCAAGGGACTGATTTTGTAGAAAATGGCTCTCCTAGTCCTTTATTTAAATCAGCTGTGTCTTGTCACCTATGCCAGCTATTGTACACCTCGTGAATAAGTTCATTTTGGGTTGCTTTTGTTAGTTCTGATCCAGCTGACTTGTTTCTTGCATAATGTGTTATGTAATGTTACAGTCTCAGACCCCAAAGGAAGGGCCATCAATAAAAAAAGTAGTTACCAACCTTTTTAATCCTAAAGGTGAGTGAGTCCTATTTTTTGCTTTTTTGTAGTACACATAGTACACATTTTGTACCTCACTAGGGTGTTTTATCATCCCATCCTTCCTAAACAAGATTCTACCGTATATACTCATGTATAAGCCGACCCGTGTATAATCCGACCCCCCTAATTTTGCCACAAAAAACTGGGAAAACTTATTGACTCGCGTAGGTGAAAAATGATTATGCCCCCATATGATGCTCCACAGATTAGACCCCTATAAACTGCACAGATTATGCCCCCATATGCTCCAGATTATGCCCCATATGCTCCAGATTATGCCCCCATATGCTCCAGATTATGCCCAATATGCTCCAGAGATTATGCTCTCATATGCTCCACAGATTATACCCCCATATGCTCCAGATTATGCCCCCATATGCTCCAGATTATGCCCCATATGTTCCACAGATTATGCCCCATATGCTCCAGATTATGCCCAAATATGCTGCACAGATTATGTCCCCATATGCTCCACAGATTATGCCCCATATGCTCCAGATTATGCCCCCATATGTTGCACAGATTATGCCCCCATATGCTCCATATTATGCCCCCATATGCTCCAGATTATGCCCCATATGCTTTAGATTATGCCCCCATATGTTCCACAGATTATGCCCCCATATGCTCCAGATTATGCCCCATATGCTCCAGATTATGCCCCCATATGTTCCACAGATTATGCCCCCATATGCTCCAGATTATGCCTCCATATGCTGCACAGATTATGCCCCCATATGCTCCACAGATTATGCCCCCATATGCTCCAGTGTTATGAATGTGCTAGAGATGGTTTGTGAGCAGAGGCTCCCTCTGGTGGTTACAGACAGTACTGAACCTATCAGCGAGCAATGGCAATCTGGGTTCACTGGCTGGTCTGGTATAAGGGAGGTTCCCTCCCATGATGGTTGCCAGTGATCAATTGTTCTTGTCTCAATTGGGGTTCCTGGTTCATTTTGAAGTTTGCTGAGTCTTGCCTGCATCTTCTGCTATCAATAAGATATTTTCTGCTTTTATTTTTGTGCTTGATTTTTGCATTGTTCCCTGCACTTCTGTGGAGGTCAGCCAGGTCCCCTCCGGGGCTTGTGCTTCTCTCAGTTTATCTGAAGGCACTGTTATTTGTTCATTTGCTTTTTCCTGTTTTTTCAGTGGCTGCGGCTTAGTTTTGATACACCAGAGATCTGATTTAGGTGGTAGAGATCGTGTGATCTCAGGTGTTTTTTGCAATCAGAAGAGTTGGTATTTTTAAGGGTTTTTTTTGGATTGCAGTGAGTATCCTTTCCTGTACTTTTCTGTCTAGACAGATTGGGCCCCAGCGTTTGCTCATTCTGTTTTTTGTCTGTGTCCGTGCTTCTTCTTGTCTAACCGCCATTACATGTTTGGGGGCTTCCTATTTTCTTTGGGGATCTGCTCCGGGGCAGATAGCTTTCATCTTTCTGCATTTAGGTGTAATTATCTCTCAGGCTGTGACGAGGCATCTAGGATCAACGTAGGAATGCTCCACGGCTACCTCTAGTTGAGTGGTTAGTTCAGGTTACTGCAATCCAATAGGTTCCAGCCTCTTTGGTGTATTGCCGTTTTTGCTTATTCTCCTCAGTTACCAAAACACAACACTCCAGATTATGCCCCCATATGCTCCAGATTATGCCCCCATATGTTCCACAGATTATGCCCCCATATGCTCCAGATTATGCCCCATATGCTGCACAGATTATCCCCCCATATGCTTCACAGATTATGCCCCATATGCTCCACAGATTATGCCCCGATATGCTCCAGATTATGCCCCCATATGCTCCAGATTATGCCCCCATATGTTCCACAGATTATGCCCCATATGCTTCACAGATTATGCCCCCATATGCTCCAGATTATGCCCCCATATGCTCCAGATTATGCCCCCATATGTTCCACAGATTATGCCCCATATGCTGCACAGATTATGCCCCCATATGCTGCACAGATTATGCACCCATATGATCCACAGATTATTCCCCATAGTATACGTCCCTATGCCTGCTGCTGGCAAAAAAAAATGACATACTCACCTCTCGTCGCTGGGGGCCAGGTGCCGCTGTCCTGAGCAGGCAGGGACACTGGCGCGCTATGGGGGACAGGTGCCGGTGTCACCGCTGGCTCAGGACCCCAGCACCTGAGATATTTATCTGTCCTCTCTCCACCGCTGCGCACTGCTCCCTCTTCCGGGTCCTCGGCAGTGAATGATCAGGCATAGGGCGCGACGTGCACTAACGATGTCATCGCGCCCTCTGCCTTAACATTCACAGCCAGAGGAGTCGGATGAGGGAGCAGCGCACAGCGGTGGAGAGAGGACAGGTAAATATCGCTATACTCACCCCTCCGCTGGCGCGTCTCTGCAGCCTCTCCTCTTCTCCCGGCGGTCTCTGCAGTTCTTCAGTCCTACAGCGGTCAAGTGGTACTTGCTCATTAAAGTCATGAATATGTGCATATTCATGACTTTAATGAGCGTTACCATGTGACCGCTACAGGAAGGAGCCGGAGATCGTGGGAGAAGCAGGGGGGCTGCAGAGACACGCCGGCGGAGGGTGTGAGTATGATCCAATACTCCCCCTACCCCGCCGACCCCGTATATGACTCGTGTATAAGCCGAGAGGGGACTTTCAGCCCTAAAAAATGGGCTGAAAATCTCGGCTTATACATGAGTATATACGGTAATTATAAATAGAAATGAGCAGATTAATCCACAGAGGATCAAATTTGCATTGAATTTCCTGAAATTTGCAGTTTCACCTGAATTTTAACATTTTAAGGTTCGATTCTCAGCAAAAAAAGAAAACTTCCCTAGCACTAATTCACACACTGCTGAAACATGCTAATGTTATTTTGCACACCCACACAGACTTCACCATAAAGTTATGCAGCTACAACATCTAGCGGATTATCATACTTGATACAGTAATGGTCAGTAATTGGGACATAAGAGATCAGCGGTTCCCAGTGGAGCACAGTTTATACAGCAGAGTAGTTTTTCATCTTCAGAGTAAGTGGGTAAGACTCTCTCTCTAGTAAGCTCTTATAGTCAGCAGGGTCCTTTCTGGCTCGCCTTTAGTTTTTAAGCTCTTATCTCCCCATCAATTACAAGCTTTCCAGTATTGAGATTTGAGAAATATTTTCACTAATCAAATGTTAGAGCAAAATTCTGCAAATTCGAATTTCAGAAGATACAATCATCACTAATTATGAGCTATGCCTTTTTTCTTTTCTTTTCACTTCCCCAGTTCATATGAAGCCTGCCTTGGCAGATAGAGAGGTGATAATTAGTGACAGGGACCATCTATATTAACTGCTTTCCGACATTGGGTGTAATAGTACTCTGAGTAAGCTCAGGCGCTGAGCCCACATCTTTTGTCAGCTGTGTGGGCAAGCGAGTCGGAAATCCTGACCATCGGTGACCCGTCATGTGATCGTGGGTCACAGATGGGTTGGCATGACAGCCAGATGTCTCCAGCAGACCTCTATGGTTGTCACTGGTTGTCGGCGCTCATAGCAATTGAGCAATTCGGCTACATACAGGCAATCTGATCATCGCCTGTATACAGCAGAGCCAATCGGAATATAGAGACTATTGAAGCATGCCAAAAGTTAAAAAAAAATGTTTTCAAAAATATTAACAAAATAAAATAAATATAAAAGTTCAAATCACCCCCCATTCGCCCCATTCAAAATAAAACAGTAAAATAAAAATCAAACATACAGATATTTGGTATCACCGTGTTCAGAATCACCTGATCTATCAATATTAAAAAAGAATTAATCTGATCGCTAAATGCGTAACAAGAAAAAAAGTCAAAATGCCAGAATTACATTTTTTTTGGTAGCCGCTTTTTTTTTTACAGACTTTGGAATTTTTTTTCATCACTTAGATAAAAAAGAACCTAGACATGTTTGGGGTCTATGAATTCCTAATTACCTGGAGAATCATAATTGCATGTCAGTTTTAGCATTTAGTGAACATGGTAAAAAAAAAAAAAAGCAACTGTGGGTTTGCACTTTTTTTGCAATTTCACCACGCTTTGGAATTTTCTTTCCCATTTTCCAGTACATGATATGTTAAAACCAATGGTGTTACTCAAAAGTACAACTCGTTCTGCAAAAAACGAGGCCCTCACATGGCCATTTTGACTGAAAAATAAAAAAAGTTATAGCTCTGGAAAGAAGTAGAGCAAAAAATGAAGACGCAAAAACGAAATTCCCTCTAGGGGTTAAAGGGTTAAAGGTACACCTTGACATGGTTGGATGGCTTTTGCATTTTTTTTATCAAAAACTTTTACCAAAGTGCCTTTATGTTTTCATAAGTTGCTGTGTGCTTATTCATTGTGTATGTATATGTAAAGTAAAATTTATCTGTACTGCTTCTGTGTTTTTTTATTGTTAGTCCTTATTTTTGAGGGCAGATGGGAGTAACCAGTTTTTACATAAGATTTTAACATACAATTGCAAAACTAGTTAAAATTTTATCTTGAGAGAACACCTCATTTATATTCCCAAGGTGTTGACTTTACTAAAGTAACTTTATTACTATGGTATATAACAGGTAGGCACTAAACTTAAAGTCAAGAAATCATAGATCATACTAATTGTTTTAAGAAAGAGAATGATCTTTAAAAAATTCTAGAAATAATCTTTTCAAAGGTCCCTATTTTGAAATAATAAAATCATGATAATAAAATATTTATACAATAGAGTTACTTGTTATACTATTTAAGTTGGCCATAAAAATTATATTTTAATAAATCAGTCTGAATTCATATTTTCTTGGGTTTAGACAAGAAAATTATTATTATTAAGCTTATTATTTTCTATTTGAACATCACCTGAGCATTCATTACAGCATTGTACAACTAAAAATAAATGTGCCATAAATATAACAATTTACACTTAAAGGAAATCCCTAAGGAGGAAAGAACCAGATGCTACAAGGACTTTTCCGCACAAGCCTCTGCTTAATGTACTGCTGACTGGCAACAGAGGGATTTATCGTCAATTGCTACATTGCTTGTTCCAAGACTACTGTGTTTTGTCTACAATAAATCTGTGTGCATTTTTAGGAGAAATAAAATAGTTCTATGAGTGATAAGAAATTGCCTATAAAAACATTTACTAAATAATACAGATTCTATTGACAAGCTATCATGACATTAAATTGAAGCTAAATTCACTCCATTTAAACCTCTAAATATTTATTACCTCTCAGTCTTCCCATGAAGTTTATCCTGAACTTGGTAAGAAGTCATTCTTCCATCTTCTTTTAAATATTAAACCTTCGCAAACAAGTACTGTTATGTCAATAGATCCTGAGGTATGTGTTTCTTACAGTTGATATAGAAATATGATGAGACCCTAAAGGTTCCGCAGAAAACTGCTGTTTATTTGTAGAAGCGTTAAAAAGATAGACAAGTCAGGTAAATTAAGACTACAAGACAGGCTGAAAGACAGGTTCAACCTTTAAGGGCACAGATGAAAAACTAACAGCCATTTTTTCCTGTTGGCTTTATCTCATAATCACAAAAAGGTCTTTTTATTCTGGGAGATGTCAATTCAGCCTAGCACATTTATCCCACCAATATTCAGCCCTGCAATTTAACAAGTCACCAAGTAAAGACGGTTTAGTAAATCCTAGGTCCTAGGTAAAGGCAGCCAACATGTAAACTTATATTGCTATGTGTATTGTCTTAAAACGTGTTTAAAGAAATAACATTTTCTATTTAAACCATTTGTATTGCTTGTTGAAAAATAAAACCACCTTAATGCTTAAAGATTCTTTTAGATGAAGTCTAGATGCCTTTGCCAGGCAGTCCCTTGCCAACATAGAGCTGGCCTCAAATACATGTACTTCTGCCAAATTGAAACAGGATCACTGGTAGATGTCTCTCTGGACGCAATGAGATGATTATTAAGTGAGGTAGAAAGATTAGCTTCAGCTGCAGAAAACCTTCTGGGTTGACAAAATATGGAGCCAAATAATATGAATGTGAACAGCATGATGCAACTTATCAAAGCAAAAATTGGGCACTTTTTTAAAAGACACTTTGGCCGTGCTGAAAAAAACTGTTCTTGATATATAAAATATAAGAAAAAAAGGTTTCAAATGAATTTTCTAATATTATTTTATGAAATAGTTTTTTTATGACATTTGCCAAATTACAGCCCATGTGAATGATTTGCTTTCATATTATTTACAACTCCACAGGTACAAGCAACTAGGTGTTTCTCCTATTATAGCAATTTTCTAACAAATATCTATCACTTCATGCAATGGATTAAAATTAACTGTTGAAAGAATTTCTTTACACATATATTTTCTCAATTCATGCTGAATAAATTGGTTACTGTAGTTTTCATAAAGTCACTGGAGGACTAGCAAACCTGCTGCATTCTAGTACTCCACATTCATGAGCTCTGTATAACCACACCACCATCACTGATGTGTGTAGGTAGAAAGCTGTCAATCAGTGGTGGGCACGGATTATACCGATCTCAGCAGCATTCAAAGAACTGGTAGATCTGCTGCAAAAAAAACTGTGATTTGATCAAAACTGGAGCAAGTAGCTAAGTACATAATTGGAATCAGGGTCTCTGCCTCTTCATCACACCACTCTCAGACGGGGCATCAAAAACCTGGTAATAGAATCCCTTTGATGTAAATTAAATTGGAAGGAAAGAATTAAAAAAATATTGCACTGCCAAACCGGTCATGCTGAAGGATGTTGCAGGCAGCAGATTCACACTCAGCACATGTGACAGACTTGACAGAGTCTGAAGACGCTGTGGAGAGCAATCTGCTGCCTGCAACATCCTTCAGCACGACTGGTTTGGCAGTGGGTCAGTAATGGTGTAGGGTGGCATTTCTTTGGATGGCCACATAGCCCTCCATGTGCTTCCAGAGGTAGCCTGACTGCCATTAGGTACCGAGATGAGATCCTCAGACCACTTTTGAGACCATATGCTGGTGCAGTTAGCCCTGGGTTCCTCCTAATGCAGGAGAATGCCAGACCTCATGTGGCTAGAGTGTGTCAGCAGTTCCTGCAAGATGAAGGCATTGAAGCTATGGACTGGCCTGCCCGTTCCCCAGACCTGAATCCGATTGAGCACATCTGGGACAGCATGTCTCGCTCCATCCACCAACGTCACGTTGCACCACAGACTTCCAGGAGTTGACGGATGCTTTAGTCCAGGTCTGGGAGGAGATCCCTCAGGAGAACATCCGCAACCTCATCAGGAGCATGCCCAGGTGTTGTAGAGAAGTAATACAGGCACGTGGAGGCCACACACAATACCGAGCATCATTTTGACTTGTTTCCACTTTAATTTTGTCTTGTTTTTATTTTCATTTTGACTTGTTTCCACTTTCATTTTGGGGGACTCTCCAAATCCAGGCCTCATTGGTTCAAAAATTTGATTTCCATTGATGATTTTTGTGTAATTATGTTGACAGCACATTCAACTTTGTACAGAACAAAGTATTCAGTGAGAATATTTCATTCACTTAGATCTATGATGTGTTATTTGAGATTTCCCTTTATTTTTTTGAGCAGTGTAAATATATATACTGTATATACAGTACAGACCAAAAGTTTGGACACGCCTTCTCATTCAACTATTTTTCTGAATTTTCATGACTGTGAAAATTGTAGAATCACACTGAAGTCATCAAAACTATGAATTAACACATGTGGAATTATACATTACACTTTACAAAAAAGTGTGAAACAACTGAAAATATGTCTTATATTTTAGGTTCTTCAAAGTAGCCACCTTTTGCTTTGATTACTGCAAAAGTGCCCCCACACCATCACACCACCTCCTCCATGCTTCACGGTGTGAACTAGGCATGTAGAGTTTATCCGTTCACCTTTTTTGCGTGCAAAGCAGTAATCAGAGCAAAAGGTGGCTACTTTGAAGAACCTAGAATATAAGACATATTTTCAGTTGTTTCACACTTTTTTGTAAAGTGTAATGTATAATTCCACATGTGTTAATTCATAGTTTTGATGCCTTCAGTGTGAATGTACAATTTTCACAGTCATGAAAATACAGAAGAGTGAGAAGGTGTGTCCAAAGTTTTGGTCTGTACTGTATATATATATATATATATATTATATATATATATATATAGTAATGTAGCAGTGTTTACACAGTGCAGTAAGGAGGCAGTTACCCAGGTGAGTACAAAGTAAAAGTCTTTATTTTCACACTCACATAATACATCCACAACTTTTATCCTCCGGTTCACAGCTTGTTGCTGCGTGCAACCCACCACTGTATCCCTCGAGGGTGCATCAGTAGTTTTGCATTCTCTGGCCTGAGTTCAGTCTCACACAGACTGACACACCCAAACCTCACCTCAAAGTTTAAATGTGAATAATAGACATGGGGCATTTGCAAAACCAGGAGTGGAGGGAGCGACCTGCCCCACTACTATCCTGCAGATATCTCTAAAAATAAAAGCCCATATCAGGTTTTCTTAACGTAGCTCATTCAGCTTCGTGTTCGGATTCCAAAGCATTTTTCGTCAAATTGGGCAAAATTCGGGTGCAGTTCAGTGAATAATCATGTTTCCACTAATGCATTTTGTTAGGACTTTGGCTAGGCTAGTGGTGCTGTATGATGAACGGGGGAAGGAAGTGTTTGATAAGGAGAGTGGGGGAGAGATCAGAGGAATAGCAGACTGTTATTCTTTTTTTTTCTTTTAATTTCTTTAATGTGTGGAGATTCCAGCAGCCAATTAGGGTGCAGAAACCATCCACAACGTCCAGACAGAGGGGCATTGGTCATTGGCTGCAGAAGTCACATGTCCCTCTCATATAAAAAGCGGACATGTTGTTTTTGCACCATATTGTCAGTGTAACAGTGCAGAGAAGCTGCTTCTGCTGCTGATGCAAGTAGTCAGAAAGTTACATAGGTGGTTTTGTCAGTTAGTTCAGATAGTTCAACTTGTTTGTGCTAATAGTGTGGTGCAGGCAATAGGCCACATTTCATAATCAAAATTGCTTGGGCTAATACTCTGGTGCTGGCACCAGACCACATTTCATAATCAAAATCATTTGGGCTAATACTCTGCTGCAGGAACCAGGCCACATTTCACAATGAAAATTATTTGGGCTAATATTTTGGTGCAGCACCAGGCCACATTTCATAATCAAAATCGTTTAAGCGAATACTCTGAAAAGTAACCAGGCCACATTTCATAATCAAAATAGTTTGGGCTTATGCTCTGGTGCAGGAACCAGGCCACATTTAATAATCAAAATCATTTGGGATAATACTCTGGTGCAAGCACCAGGCCACATTTAATAATCAAAATCAATTTGGGCTAATTCTCTGGTGCAGGCACCAGGCCACATTTCATAATCAAAATCATTTGGGATAATATTGTGGTGCAGGTACCATCCCACATTTCATAATATAAATCTTTTGTGCTAATACTCTGGTGCAGGCACCAGTCCACATTTCATAATCCAAATAGTTTGAGCTAATTTTGTGGTCCAGCTACCAGTCCACATTTCAGCATATAACTTTTTTGTGCTCATTCTGTGGTCCAGTCACACTATCTCATACAATAAATATTGATTATTAATTTAGTGACTGGTGACTGACAGGTCTGGGCCTAGGGTTGTGAAATAGTGGTTACAACAGTGTAAGCATATAGCCAACATGAGTGGGAAAAAAAGGTCCTATCCAAAGACAACTGGCAACTTCTGCTACGAGACGGGCAACTCAACTCGCTTTCTTTGGCAGCCTTACAGTGGTATGTCTTGTAGATGAAGGCCAGAAATTGCATTTGCTCCAGTGGATGACAAGCTCTCCTTCAAGTGGCCTGTCCTCCTTTTCCTCCACCTTAACATCACACACAGTACAGCCCTCAGAAGTGGCACCCCAATCACCCTTGTTTCCCCCAGCGTCACAACTCTCCAACCGTCCAACTGACCCAGAGTATAAATAGTATAATTGCACAACATGGATGCATGGAATTTGAACCTGCATTTCTAGATTAAACATTAATCAGGTGGATTAGTGACAAGTGTTGACCTTGTGCTCTGTGAGCCGTGCCAAGTTGAGGCAACACACACGAATGAGAATCAACTTGGAGTTCAAGCATTTCCAAAAATTAGGGGCAAACACCGCTAAAGTGTTATCAATTTCCCCAGAGTAGAAATAGTATAATGGGGTTCTGACACCCCATTCACTACAGACAACCCACCAGATGGAGGCACAGCAAGCCACAGCAACATCAGCAGCAGGAGCAACAGCTGGCACAGAAGCCATAACAAAGGTGTCACAAACTGCAAAAATGCTAGATCAATGCAGTATACAAAAAACTACACATCGCCTATAGTATGCCCAGTCTGCAACTGGCATGCAAAAGTCATTGGAGATTCATGACTTACATAGTTACATAGTTACAGAGTTATTAAGGTTGAAGGAAGACTTTAAGTCCATCTAGTTCAACCCATATCCTATCCTAACCTGCCCTAACATGTTGATCCAGAGAAAGGCAAAAAAAAAACAAGTGGCAAACAGTAAGCTTCACATTGGGGAAAAAAATTCCTTCCCAACTCCACATACGGCAATCAGACTAGCTCCCTGGATCAACGCAATATCTAGGAAACTAGTGAATATAGCCTGTAATATTATACTTTTCAAGAAAGGCATCCAGTCCCTTCTTAAATTTTAGTAAGGAATCACTCATTACATTAGGCGGCAGAGAGTTCCATAGTCTCACTGCTCTTAGAGTAAAGAATCTGCATCTGTGATTATGGCTAAACCTTTTTTCCTCCAGATGTAGAGGATGCCCCCTTGTCCCCGTCACAGGTCTAAAGGTACTGCCACACTAAACAATCCCGCTAGCGATCACGATAACGACGCATACTAATGCGATCGCTAGCGGGATTGTTTCTATATCGCTAAGTGCGGCCACATTTAGCGATATAGTTAACGACGCTATCGCCGTTAGCGATCTTCTTAACGACTTTAGCGGTACAAAAGTACCGCTAAATCGCTAAGAAAAGGTGCCACACTAGCGATATATACTTACCCAGCGGGAGCGCCGATGAGAAAATAGGGTCCGGAGCGATTCCAGCGACGAGCGAGATCACAGCAGGAAGCTCGTCGCTGGAAGCTGCCGCACTGAACAACATCGCTAACGGGATCGCTAAATAGTGACTTTTTTAGCGATCCCGTTAGCGATATTGTTCAGTGTGGCATACCCTTAAGAGTAAAAAGATCATTAGAAAGGTCTTTGTACTGTGCCCTCACATATTTATACATTGTAATAAGATCACCCCTTCGTTTTTCCAAACTAAATAACCCCAAGTGTAATAACCTGTCTTGGTATTGCAGACCCCCCAGTTCTCTAATAACCTTGGTCGCTCTTCTCTGCACCCGCTCCAGTTCAGCTATGTCTTTCTTATACACCGGAGACCAGAACTGCACACAGTATTCTAAGTGTGGTCGCACCAGTGACTTGTATAGAGGTAAAATTATGTTCTCCTCATGAGCATCTATGCCTCTTTTAATGCATCCCATTATTTTGTTTGCCTTGGCAGCAGCTGCCTGACATTGGGCACTAAATGTGAGTTTGTCATCCACTCATACACCCAGGTCTTTTTCGGTGACAGTTTTGCCCAGTGTTTTACAAAAAGCACATAATTATACATCTTGTTTGTTCTACCCAAGTGCATGACCTTACATTTATCCCCATTAAAGCTCATTTGCCATTTATCAGCACAAGCTTCTAGTTTACATAAATCCTCCTGTAATATCAAATTGTCCTCCTCTGTATTTATTACCCTGCAGAGTTTAGTGTCATCTGAAATTATTGAAATACTACTCTGCATGCCCCCTACAGGTCATTAATAAATATGTTAAAGAGAAGCGGCCCCAATACTGACCCCTGTGGTACCCCACTGCTAACCGTGACCCAGTCCGAATGTGCTCCATTAATAACCACCCTTTGTTTTCTATCCATGAGCCAGTTCTTAACCCACTTACACATATTTTCCCCTATCCCCATTGTTCTCATTTTATGTATCAACCTTTTGTGTGGCACTGTATCAAAAGCTTTTGAGAAATCCATGAACACCACCTCCACTGCATTCCCTTGGTCCAGTCCTGAACTTACCCCTTCAAAAAAGCTTATCAGATTAGTCTGACAAGAACGGTCCCTCGTAAACCCATGCTGATACTGTGTCATTAGGTTATTCAGCCTCAGATACTCCAATATAGTATCCCTTAAAAAACCCTCCAGGATTTTACCCACAGTAGATGTTAAGCTCACTGGCCTATAATTTCCAGGTTCAGTTTTTGCCCCCTTTTTGAATATTGGCACCACATTTGCTATACGCCAGTCCTGTAGTATAGACCCCGTTATTATGGAATCTTTAAAGATTAAAAATAATGGTCTATCTTTGACTGTACTTAATTCCTGCAGTACTCAGGGGTGTATCCCATCCGGGCCCGGGGATTTGTCAACTTTAGTGATTTTTAGATGCCGCCGTACTTCCTGCTGGGTTAAGCAGGTGACATTTAATGGAGAATTTTTTTATCACTGATCATGTAATCTGTCATGGGATTTTCTTGTGGAAATGCAGTTGAAGAAAAGTCATTTAGCATATTGGCTTTTTCCTCATCCTCATCCACCATTTCACCCAGACTATTTTTAAGGGGACCAACACTATCATTTTTTAGTTTCTTGCTATTTATGTAGTTAAAGAATATTTTGGGATTATTTTTACTTTCTCTGGCAATGAGTCTCTCTGCCTCAATCTTTGCTGTCTTGATTTGCTTTTTACAGAATTTATTCAGTCTTCTGTATTTATTTAATGCCTCATCACTACCTACTTGCTTTAATTCCCTAAACGCTTTCTTTTTGTCCCTTATTGCGCCCCTTACAGCTCTATTTAGCCATATTGGTTTCCTCCTAATTCTAGCATGTTTATTCCCATAGGGTGTATACTGTGCACAGGTCCTATTCAGGATGCTAATAAACGTCTCCCATTTTCTTTGTGTATTTTTGTGTCTCAGGGTATCGCCCCAGTTTATTGCACTAAGATCATCTCTCATCTGTTGGAAATTTGCCTTCCTGAAGTTTAGTGTCCTTGTAACCCCTCGACTACACATCTTATTAAAGGATACATGAAAGCTTATTATTTTCTGATCACTATTACCCAAGTGACCCCCAACCCTTATATTAGATATGCGGTCTGGCCTGTTGGTTAATATTAGGTCTAGCAGTGCCCCCCTCTTGATGGGTCCTGAACTAGTTGTGAAAGGGTAATTGTCTCTCATAGTTGTCATAAACCTATTACCTTTGCTGGAACTACAGGTTTCTGTTCCCCAATGTATTTCAGGGTAGTTGAAGTCCCCCATAATAATGACTTCTCTTTGAGTTGCTGCTTCATCTATTTGCTTTACGAGGATATTCTCTGTTGCTTCCATTATTTTAGGAGACTTATAACAAACCCCTATCAGTAATTTATTATTTTTCCCCCTCCCCTAATCTCCACCCACAGAGACTCTACATCTTCATTAGATTCACAGATATCACGCAGGATGGGTTTTAAGGATGACTTTACATATAAACACACACCCCTACCTCGCTTATTTTTACGGTCATTTCTAAACAGACTATAGCCCTGTAAATTAACTGCCCAGTCGTGGCTCTCATCCAGCCAAGTCTCAGATATCCCCACCATGTCGTAATTATGTTCCAACAAAATTAATTCTAATTCCGCCATTTTGTTGATGAGGCTTCTGGCATTAGTATACATGCACTTTATGTATCTCTCTGAACCTCTATTCTTTCTTAAATTATTAACTGTTCTAACCCCACCCCCCATGCCACCCCCACCTCCACCCCCAATTTCATTATTTGTGCCCAGGTCTCTATCTGCACTGCCTTCCCCTCCTATAAAATGAATACCCTCCCCCTAGTCCCTAGTTTAAATACTCCTCCAAACTTCTAGCCATTTTCTCCCCCAGCACAGCTGCACCCCATTGAGGTGCAGCCCGTCCCTAGCATAGAACCTGTAGCCAACTGAGAAGTTGGCCCAGTTCTCCGGGAACCCAAACCCCTCCTTCCTACACCAATTCTTGAGCCACTTATTAACCTCCCTAATCTCCTGTTGCCTCTCTAGTGTGGCACGTGGTACAGGCAGTATTTCAGAAAATACCACGTTGGAGGTCCTTGCTTTAAGCTTGCAGCCTAATTCCCTGAAATCGTCTTTAAGGACCTTCCACCTACCTCTAACTTTGTCATTTGTGCCAATGTGCACCATGACCACTGGATCCTCACCAGCCCTCCCAGTAATCTGTCAATCTGATCAGCGATGTGTCGGACTCGAGCGCCAGGTAGGCAGCACACTGTTCGACAATCCCTGTCTTTGTGACAGATTGCCCTATCTGTTCCCCAAATAATTGAGTCCCCCACTGTCCAGGTGTTGACTCTGTTGTGGAGCGTATGCAGCAGATTTGGGACCAGGTAGTGGAGAGGTTGTCCCTCTCTCAGGAGAGGGCCCAGCGGTTTGACAACCGGCATAGGACTGATGGTCCTCGGTTTGAAGTGGGGGACTTGGTCTGGTTGTCCTCAAGAAATATCACTATGAGAGTTGCATCTCCTAAGTTTAAGCCTAGGTTCATTGGACCTTATAAGTTCATTGAGATTCTTAATCCTGTTTCCTTTCGTTTACTTCTTCCAGGGACATTTAAGATCCATAACGTGTTCCACAAGTCCTTATTGAAGAGGTTTGTCGAGCCAGTGGTTCCTATGGCTGCGCCTACTGACCCTGTTTTGGTTGAGGGCAATCTGGAGTATGTGGTTGAGAAAATATTGGATTCTCGTTTTTCTAGACGGAAACTCCAGTATTTGGTTAAGTGGAGAGGTTATGGTCAGGAGGACAATTCTTGGGTGTTTGCTTCGGATATCCATGCTAGGAGACTGATCCGAGCTTATCACAGAGCTCATCCTGACCGACCTGGTTGCCCAAATGAGGGTTCGGTGACCCCTCCTCAAGGGGGGGGTACTGTTGTGAATGTGTTAGAAATGAATTCTGAGCAGAAGCTCCCTCTGGTGGTTACAAACAGTACTGAACCATTCAATGAAGATTGTGAAGATTGGCAATCAGGAGTTACAGACTGGTCTTATATAAGGGAGGTTCCCTCCCATCAAGGTTGCCGGTGATCAATTGTTCTTGTCTCAACTTTGGTTCCTGGTTCACTTGGAAGCTTTCTGAGTCTTGCCTGCATCTTATGCTAACAGATAAGATATTTTCTGCTTTTATTTTTGTGCTTGCTTTTTGCATTTTTCCCTGCACTTCTGTGGAGGTCAGCCAGGTCCCCTCCGGGGGCTTGTGCTCCTCTCAGTTTATCTGAGCCACTGTTATTTGTTCATTTGCCTTTTCCAGTTTTTTCAGTGGCTGCGGCTTAGTTTTGTTACACCAGAGAACTAATTTAGGTGGTAGAGGTCGTGTGATCTCAGGTGTTTTTGCAATTAGTAGAGTTGGTATTTTTTTAGGGTTTTTTGGATTGCAGTAACTGTCCTTCCTATCCTTTTCTTTCTAGGAAGATTGGGCCCCAACGTTTGCTCATACTATTTTCTGTCTGTGTCTGTATTTCCTCTTGTCTAACCGCCATTACATGTTTGGGGGCTTTCTATGTTCTTTGGGGATCTGCTCTGGGGCAGATAGCTTTCCTCTTTCTATATTTAGGTGTAGTTAACCTCTCAGGCTGTGACGAGGCGTCTAGGACCAACGTAAGAACGCTCCACGGCTGCTTTTAGTTGTGGTGGTTAGTCAGGGTACTGCAATCCAGTAGATTCCAACCTCTCTGGTGTATTGCCGTTTTTGCCTGCTCTCCTCAGCTACTAAATCATAACAGAAGACATCATGGAGCTCGTTTTGGACTAGCCAGTTTTTTAGGACTGGTGACTTATGACGAACTGAAGAGGATGAATCCAAGCTGCTATCAGGGATAATATTAAAATCACCCAACAAAATAAGGTCACCTGTCTTGACCTTGTCTATTTTTTAAATTAATTTGTTCAAAAATTGAATATGTCTCTTATTTGGGGCGTATATGTTCACTATCGTGCAAGGCCTATTCTGGAGAGAGCATATAAGTATATGGTATCTACCCGAGGAGTCTGGTATCTCTTTGATAAACTGAAAAGGAACGGCGCCACCTACCAGTGTAATAACCCCAGTCTTTTTCCTTGTGGACAATAATTTGTAGATGTGAGGGAAATTCGTGTGTTGGAAGACTGGTTGACGATCGGAAGCAAATTTAACCTCCTGCAGGCACACCAACTCGGCACGGGATCTGTTGATCTCCTTCCACAGAGCAAACCTCTTGTTTGGATTATTGAGGCCCCTAACATTGTATGACAAAATTTTCATTGTAAATATACAGTGGTGAAATAGAGGCGAAAAGAAACAAATAAATATTGTTCAAATACAAGTATTTACAAATGCAAATAAAATTAAGTACTGGGAGTTTGGGAGGACTCCAAATCGGTTGGTGTCTCACCTTAGTATGGGGGAGAAGAAAAATTGGTGGTAAGATCCCATTAAGACATCGCAGATATGTGTGTAAGGGATAATTAACTATTGATGCACCGAAAAAAAAAGAGAGTACAGTGATAGGGATTCGCATTTCGAACCTATTATTAAATCAATTCCTAATCACTGTCTTTATACGCCGGTTCTTCCATAAGAAATTTGATAAATCAATGACCCTTTTGCGGTGTGCTAATGGGGTAGTTTCTGCTGTTGTACCAAACTAGGAGCTTGGTAGGAAAACCCCACCTATATGGCACTCTCAGCTCTCTAAGTTTGGAAGTCACATCTCTGAAGGATCTTCTTGTGTCCATTTTCTCCTAAGAGGAATATTGGAAGATTTTTATATCTTTATATGGCTCTGGAGGAGAACCCCTCTCTCTCAAGGTTTTTAGAACCCTTTCCTTAGTTTCGAAAAAATGAACTCTAAGGATAGTGTCTCTGGGTTTTTCCTGCGAAACCCCTTTGGGCGTGGAAGGCGATGGATTTGATCAATGTTTAGTTCCAGATCTGAAAAGTTAGGTGACAGTTTTTTGAATACATTTTTTGTGTAATCTGAGAGATCGGACTGGGAGACCGATTCTGGAATACCTCATATTTTTAGGTTGTTTCTTCTATTATGGTCTTCCAGATCCGTTAGTTTGTTTTTAAGGGACATGACTTCTGCTTGAGGAGGGAATTCTCTTTCGAAAGATAGACTGCATCTCTCTCCACCTGTACCATCCTTTCCTCGTATTTTTCAACCTTTTTACTAAGACTCCTGCATGTTTCCTGTAAAGTATTGCTTGAGTCTCGAATCTCACTTTTAGGGCATCACTAAAGGATTGAAATAGATTTGCCAGGAATCCCTCAGTAACTTGTTTATTGGACCCCTTGTAGTCCCCCATATTAATGGATGGTGGTGGAACCTCAAATGAAGGGTGTGAGGGGGGTGAAGCCCCAGAGTCTCTCTTGGTCTCTGTCTATCCGGGCTTGTGTTTGGGGTGTAATCGTCTGAGGTACTGTCGGAGTCCCCTGTGGAGGATCCCCCTGTGATTCCCTGTTCCTCAGGCCCCTTCCTTTTGAATGATTTGGAGGTGTCCATCTCCTCTGTGAGTGACTCAGTTGGAGGAGGGGTTTTGCAATTCTTCCCCTGTTGTCCCCTTTTGGCTTTGTTCCGGGTTGTGCTTTGGGCTGTGGGTTTTTGGTACCCATCCCCCCTGTAAGTTTACTAGGTATAGGGATGTGAGTTTGCTTTAAATGAGATGACTTTTGCTTTGGCTTGTCCCTTTTCAGAGGTGATCTTGTCTTTGTGGGGCTTAACAGACTAGAGAAGTCCTCATAGGATTTTGAGTATGTCCCCAAATTGGACCTAGTGGTCCTGTGTGAACTAACCCTGCCTCTGCCTGAGTGCATCTTCAATTTGTATTTTCAGGAATTTACCACAGAGTCACTGATAGGTTTCTCTTAACCCCCAGACCCACCGCCCAGTCAGATCAGCTAGTCAGTCACAATAAATGGCTTGAATTGGGGTAGATACCCCAAGATGTGTCGACAGAGCAAGCTTCTGACGAGAGGCTAAGGAGGGAGAAAAGAAAAAAAAAAAAAAACACAATGTGATTGACACACAAGTAATGCAATTAGGTAGATCTAGCTGTAAGAAGAAGAAAGAACCAGCTATTTAAATGACAGTATCACAATGTCACAATGTAATAAACTTAATAAAATTGTAGCAGAATGTTCCGATGTATAGGTGTGAAGCCCTTTCTGTAGATCAGGTCCTGAAGGGTAAAGAGAGTTCCTGGGGATTCCAATAAGGAGATCTAATGTGCTTGACTGTCCCCTTTTCCTTGTGAGATAATGACAGTTCCTTCTGAAGAGGTGTTGCAAAAGTATTTCCTGAAGTGTAGATCCACTGACTGGACAAGGCACTGTTAATTTAGATAAATTGTATGGCACTGGGCATTTAGAGCAGTGTCAGAGTTCTAAGATTTATTGCAAGCCACGTTTAAAGGAAATGTCACCATTTGCTGTAAATATGCAGGCTGAAATGATGGGTGTACACACAGGGTTATTCATCGCTTTATATTCCCTCTCCTGCAAATAGGGGCCAAACTGTAACCCACTGTCCCCTGGAAGAAGCAGCAGCAGATGTGGTTGATGGGGTGGCCAGTGGCTGGCGAGGCACGCTATGCCACATTTTAGCGCAGTGAGATTCCCAGACAAATGCATTTTAATCACACATGTGCAGGTTCATGCATGTAGTAGTCAAATTATTGGAATTTTTGCCTATACTGAGTCTTTTTTTATAAAGATGGCATATAACGTTATTTTGGTCATCCTTTTTGGTCTCAAAAAAGGCCCTGGCCAGGCAACCCTTGCTGACCATGTGAACTGCAGACCCATGACCACTGCTGGCCACAGCCAGAGTTGTGGCTGAGGATGCAGTGCTTGTCGTGGTTGCATCACTCCATATCTGTGTGGCAAGACGCAACGTAACCTCCTCATGTTCCTCCTATTCATCTGCTGAGCTGCTCAGCTGCGTGCCTTTTGTTTCACAACAAGTGGGATCTAAAACCTCATAGTCATCCTCTTCGTTCTCCCACTCCTCGACCTGATAGTCATCTCCCTCCTCTTCTTGCCTGATAACACAGTACAATCCAAGTGCACAATAGGTAACAGAGTCTCATCAGTATCACTTCCACCCCTGGTTATTAACGTCGGGTAACGAGGGTCTGGATTCTGTTCAGACCCTACTTTGACCGGCCTGGATCCAACTGAAAAAATTTGGTGCATCGGTGCAGATGCTTTCCTCCTCTTGAGTTTGTTAATCTTTGGAGCACACATCTGATGTCCATGGAATATTATGTGTGAACAGCTCTGCAGACTCGCTCATCTGTTTTCATCACAGTCAGTTGGGTGTTTAGAGAGTTGTGATGCGGGGGAGACAAGGGTAATCCTGGTTTCTGCCCTCCCTTGTAAAAGTCGCCTCCACCTCCAATCTAAATCCTAAACTCTGCTGCTAGACTAATCCACCTATCCCCACTATTCCCGGCCTCTCCTATCTGTTAATCCCTTCACTCATTACTCAGAGACTCCAGTTCGAAACCCTATGCATTGCATTTAAAGCCATCCCACAACCTGTCTCCTTAATACATCTGTGGCCTAGTCTCCCTGTACTTACTAAAGGGTATGCCACACTAAACAACATCGCTAACGGGATCGCTAAAAAACGTCACTATTTAGCGATCCCATTAGTGATGTTGTTGTGTGCGGCATCTACCAGCGACGTGGCCCCTGCTGAGATCCTGCTGTGATCTTGCTCGTCGTTCTCATCGTTCCGGACCCTATTTTTATCGTCGGCGCCCCGCTGGTAAGTATATATCGCTGAGTGTAGCACCTTTTGTTAGCGATTTAGCGGTACTTTTGTACCGCTAAAGTCGTTAAGGAGATCGCTAACCGCGATAGCGTCCTTAACGACATCGCTAAAATAGGCTGCTACTAGCGATATAGAAACAATCCCGCTAGCGATCGCATTAGTATGCGTCGTTATCGTGATCGCTAGCGGGATTGTTTAGTGTGGCAGTACCTTTACACGCAATCTCCAAGCCTCATAAGATCTCTTTATTTACTCTCCTCTTATCTCCTCTTCTTACAATTGCATACCAGATTTCTTCCGTGCATCCTCTCTACTCTGGAATGCTCTACCCCAACATATCATACTCTCGCCCACCCTGGAAACCTTCAAAAGAAACCTGAAGAACCACCTCTTCCAACAAGCCTACAACCAACAGTAACCATCATTCCATCATACCGATGCACAAACAACTCTATCCTCACCTATTGAATCACCCATCCCTTGTAGACTCTGAGCCATGATTAGTAGGGTCCTCTCTCCTCCTGTACCAGTCTGTGACTTGTATTGTTTAAGAATACTGTACTTGTTTTTATTATGTATATCCCTTTTCACATGTAAAACACCATAAAATAAATGGAGCTATAGCATTAAATAATAATAATACCGCTGTATGGCTACCAAAGAAAGGGAGTCGAGTAGCCCATCCAGAAGTCGTCAAAATGCTGTGCAATTATACTATTTCTTCTCTGTGGAAATTGAAGCCATTTTTGTGGTGTGTGGTGTTAGGTTGGTCTCAAGGTAGACCATAAAGTATATTGGATGGCTATCAAATATTAGGATGCTCAAGCCGATGGATTCACACAGAGACAGGTTGTATCTGTATCAGAAGCCATAAAATTTATTGAACAGATGCTCTTGTCATATACCCTTTAAAATAGGCATACATATTCTTGCGTGCATGCTATTGATCATCGAAACTCAATTTATTTAAAGTAAACGAAACTGTTTATTACAAGTGAAAACATCATTATCTATCATGTGACATTCCATTCTAAAGGCACTGTCACGCTTAGCGATCGCACTAGCGATCCCGACAACGACACGACCTGGCGAGATCGCTAGTGCGATCGCTATGTGGTCGCTAGGTAGCTTCCAAACACAAAGATCTCATCAGAGATCAGCGATCTGTATAACGACCTCTGCGGTCGTTGGGAAATCTTAGTCCCACCTGCGACGCTGGTAAATTCGTTCATAAAGGGTGTCACACTCAGTGTGATTCAGGCTCATCAGCGGTACACCAACGACCAAAAAACAGCTCAGAACGTTCATAAGCGATCAACGACATCTCAGCAGGGGCCACATCGCTGCTACATGTCACACACAGCTGCTAACGCTAACGAAATCGCTACTGCGTCATAAAATCAGTGACTCTTTAGCGATCTCGTTAGCGATCTCGCTTAGTGTGACAGTACCTTAAGTGAAGCAAACAGGTGTTGATCATGTGGACTTTGAAAATCCACGAATTCATCTAATCATCATTAGGCCTGTGGGTCTTTATTAGTATTATCTGATTATTTCTAACACCACCACCTATCATTAGTCACCCTTGATCAACACAGCACTTGGCATTGAGAGCTTGTAGAGGCAGCTTAGCTGAGTCATGTTGACCCAGCTAAAGGTAAAACTACAAAAAAGCAAAAAAGGGTAATGTTTCCCTGATATGCCACAATTTTTTGCACACAGAGAGATAGGAGTCTGACACAGATACCACACTGGTCACTCTATGTAGGCTGTATTTTTTTTAATTTATACCCCAAAATATTGTACAGAACTAGGGTAACAGACAGCAAATACAGTGGAATATAAGCCAGAAATGCCACAATTTGTAGACCACAGATAGATCTGATGTCTGACGGAGATAGAACTCTGTTATATATGTGGGCTTGATTTTTTTGTACCACCAAAATTCTGTCAATAACTAAGATATGACACTGAAAAAAAAAATTTTGGAGTACTAAAATTGTAAAATAGTTATCGCAATGATATGCGATGTGTGTGGCGTTAAAAACACAGTGATAAATATAAGAACTGTAGATAAATATTTTTTGGCCACCTAAAGATTTTTTGGTCAGCAAAATGGTGGCCAAAAATGTTGTAAGACACTCCAAAAAACACTACAGTAACAAAAAAACAGAATTTTCTATGCACTCAGATCTGATGCCTGGGACAAAAAAAGCAGTTTAAATTGCCAGATTTTAACATTGTTGTATTAAAATGACCTGGCTGTAGTCTGCAGTGTGACCAACAAATAAACATAGAATAAAATGGTGTCTCTGGATTCAGGTGCAAAAAAAAATAATCCTAGCCATGGATACCTGCAGCTAGGCATATATATATAATAGGCAGCACCAGACAGTAATGGACCCTGGGATGGTGGTTTCACAAAACTCTGAAGTTAGGTTTTCTACCAATTTCCCCATTCCTGTCCCTATTCTTTGCAAACAGGTATAGCTTCCTGGATATGCGAAATCCCTAGGGAGTACTTGATCAGTTTTTACCAGCGAGTATAGGGCTGAGAAAGCGTAACACAGAGCATTATCATTAAGGTCATATGTGGCATTATACTGTACAATGCCAAAATACTGTTTGGTCTTGCTCTGAGGAGAATTGACCCTAAATGGGGTCTGGCAGATGCGCATGCAATACAGTTAGATTTATTATTTTGCTCTGCAATATATTTCATCCACATAAGCCATTAATTTCTTTCTGTATAACCTGTTTCTATGGCTACCTTCTCCTCGTAACTCACATCCCCAAATACCTTGAACTTTGATTTTTCTATTGCTGTCTCTTGGGGGGCTCTCTTCCTTACTTTCATTGTCCTGTTGAGGAATAGCCTTCAACCAAAATGTTCCCAACTGAGCCCTTCTCCCCTGGACGTATAATCCTATTACGTAAAGACCTTCGTCTCCAAGAGAGGGTTCATCTATAGTTATAAGGAGAGGGTTACAAGATGATCCCCAGGTCAAAAGCTCTGGGATCACAATCCCATCTTGGAAGAGCTACAGCAAGTTTTATCCTCTCAAGAAGAGGCTTTCCTGATGAGCTAACGCGAGGTATAGCTTCCTCTGGTTTATATCCCCATGAGATTCCCATATTCCAGGAGTTACAATTTTCATTCCCAGGTCTAGTTACACAAATATATATTACAGCCACTTCAATCCCTTTTAGAAATTTATAGTTAGGATTAGTACTTTTCCTACCAAATTTAAGATTCCATTGGCATTTTACTATTTTACAAAAATCAAATCTAAAAGTAGCAAGGTTCTTAGAAGTATTAAACCACATACTTATTGTCGTATCATTTTGAGTTATCTTAGCCATCTTTCCCTCCTGGGGTGAGGTTGCCAGCATCATCAGGAGCAGGTTCATCATTCTTTCACTCCAGACCTTACAGTGGCTTGCATGGATTCTAGTAGGTTTTCCCTCAAGCGTTACTGATGTGGCTGTAGTGAAGAAAACTTGAAAGAGACCATCAAATATTGGCTCCACCAGTTTTCTTGTATGTCTTTTGACCACTACCCAGTCTCCAGGCTTGAGAGAATGGGTTCCTTCTCGACTCTCTGGGTCTGGAATAGAATTAAAGACTTGTTTATGCATGAGTGAGAGTCTCTTCTGGAGGCTCTAGACATAACTGGTGAGGTTGTCACACTGTAGTTGCAATGTCTGTCGGAAGTACAGGCCTAGCCTCGGTGCTGACCCAAGCAAAACCTCAAATGGGACATTTTGTCTTTCTATTGGGTGTGTACCTAATGGACAACAGAGCCAAAGGCAAACATTCTGTCCAAGGTTTCCCCAATTCCTCACTTGCTTTTTTGAATCTTTTGCTTAAGTGTACCATTTAGCCATTTGATCTTACCATTTGCTTGGGGTCAATAGGGGTGTGAAATGCCTGTGTCACTCCCAAAATTTGCATAACATTTTGCATTACCTCTCAGTGAAATGGTACCTCTGTTGGACTCTATGGATTCAGTTAGTCCGAATCTACAGTAGACTTCTGACATCAATTTCTTTGCAGTGGCCCTTGTATTGGCTTTTGGCATTGGGAAGGCTTCCGCCACCCTGAGAAGAGAGTATGAAGTCAATCTGCAGATGTTGAAATGGGTAAAGGGGCTTAGGTATGTGTTTTTGTGGTACCTTCACTACACTTCCTGGATTGTGTTGTGCACAAGTTAGACATGCCTATGCAAATCTAGTAGCAACTATTATGAAACCAAGGGCGACCCATTGCTTATCTACCAGAGGTCACATAGCATTTTTGGACAGGTGCATTGGACCATGAGCCACTTGAGCCATGACAGGGTACAAGGATCTTGGCAGGCATACCCGCTGTCCCACCTTCCACAAGTCTTCATGGTCCTGACTCCCAGCTTTCGACCAGACCTTCTTCTCCTCCCCAGTAGCTTGCCGACTCAGAGCCTGTAAGATACTTAAGTCTATCTGGTTACACTCAGTGCTTACCATGATCAGTGGAGGTGCCTCAGGGGTATCGGTTTGCCTCGGCTTCCTTGTTGCTTTCTTGGCTGCTCAGTCCACCTTGTCATTGCTTCGTGCTTCATCAGTAGTGAGCTTCTTGTGTGCCTTTACCATCACTATGGCAACCTCTTTTTGGAGCAGCAACACCTCCATTAACTGTTTGATGAGGTGTCCATGTTTAATAGGAGTGCCTGTTGATGTAAGGAAATCTCTCACCCTCCATATAGGACCGTAGTCGTGGGCCACCCCAAAACAATATCTGGAATCAGTGTGTATGTTGTATCGCTTACCTTTTGCCCCTAAACGCTTCAATGAGTGCTGTCAACTCTGCCTCTTGTCCAGACATGTGAGGAGGGAGTGGTTCTGCTTTTATTACCTCATGCTGTGTGACCACTGCATACCCAGTGTAGAACCGGCAATCCTCACTGATGCTTCTTGAACCATCTACAAAAGCTCAACATCTGGATTAGTGAGAGGTACATCAGAAATGTATGCGAATCTTGCAGTTTCTTGAGCGATAAGAGCTATACAGTCATGTTCATGGTATGCATCAAATAGTTTATGCTCTGTCAAATTATGCAAAAACAGTGGTTTTCCCAATCCCTCCATTCCTTCTATCTTTTTGAATCCACTACATCAATTGGAATTAGAGTAGCTGGATTCAAAGTCATGCATCGTTTTAAAGTTAAATTGGGAGGCATTAAAAGTGCACATTGAAGTTTGTGATGTCTAGGTACAGCTGTGAAGGACTAAATTAAGAACGATCAAAACTGAATGTTCCATTTTGTGCTTGTAACTCCATCTTGTCTTTATGAGATAAATTCTGTTACTAGGCAATAGTTTCTTGCTGGTAAAGAGCCAAATATTTTTTTCTGATTTTAAGTAGAGTAAAGGTTATGGGCTGTGATAAAACCGGACTGCTCCAGTTTGGACAAGATATGAGACCTTGAGATTTATCACTGTAGAATACTTTAAGAAATGAGTATGTTATTGTTCTCTCCTATGTTACGTGGATATGACCATATATGTAGTTTCCTATTTTCTTGTATTCTTATAGGTTAATTTTCCTGTAATTCTTATAGGTCAATTTTCTTGTATTTTCATTGGTTAAATGTTGTAGGTGTGGTTTTATACTATTGGTTGAAGTACAAGCTCACTAAATACTATAAAAGATGATGATGTAATATATGGGATAGGAATCTTGCTTGATCCTCCCAGACGGAAAAAACGTGTTTGTTTGGTTATTTATGTTGCTTGCAACGTTCATTTAATTAATTTGGAAATCACTAGGTCAACCGTGAAGGGTCACTTATATCCTACTTTAACAGATGGCGCCCAACATGGGGCCCCCATATAGGGACACCTCTGCCCCCGGAGGACAACAAGACAAAGGACCCTCGGACCGGACATAAGCACTGGAAAATTGGGACTGATCACCCCACACAACCACGGTAAGTTGGCAGTTATACTGTTCAGACTGACCGTTTGGTGTGGTTTTCCTGTGTTTGTTGCTGGAAAGAGGATCTGAGGTTTGTCCCCGATGGTGGGATGATTCTCGGGTGGAATCATATAGAGGTGTAGTTCCGTTGGGGGCCCAGTGTTCGAACCGTACCTCATAAGGGACGGACACCCCGGATTGACCACTAATTGTAACTCTCTTTTTAGTCAAAATATCCTGAAATCCTGATCACTGTTAGAATCAGGCACGATGAAGTAATCGAAGATGGGTTAGGATGCATAACTCCGTTATATATAATATATAACCAGAGGTGTCCGAAGGGATAGTCTAAGACGCCCTCCTCCTTTCACTGAGTATCGTGTTGTGGGGCCATCCCTGTGGGGGATAGATAGGCCCGGTGCGACAGACTATATGGCCGCTCTAGGACTGGGCACAATTTAAGTAAGGATATTTAATTAAAGAAGAGTTTGGATTTGTGTGATGGATTGATTACTGTCTGTCTTATGGTTCAGAGGAAAAAAAAAAAATCTGAGAGAAATGCAAAGAAATTCTTGAGAGCGGGAGGATGAAGCCTACGCTATGAGACAAAAGTGTTAGAAAGAAAGGCACGTTTATATGGAGGTAGAAAACAGAAAGTGAATTCTGATTGATTGTGTTATGGTTATAATGAAAAAAGGAAAGCTGCCTATTACTATAACAGAGATTGAGTGTTTTGTGGAAGGAATTGAGAAAGTGACTGAAAGTACCAGAAAGACAAATAATTAAAAATGATAATTTGGAACAAGGGGTCTCTCTGCTAGATAATAAGATCTTTTCCCAGGAAATTAAGTCTCTCCTTCCGATTGTAAGCTCTGTGCCCCTCAACCCCAGGGCACCAATATATCCTGAGTTGCCAAAAGCCAGTGCGGCCCCATCCTATGATCCTGTTTGGTGGATTTGTGATGTATGCGGGGTTACTAATCCTCAGTGGAGAGAGACCTGTTGCCGTGTCGTAGTCTTAACTTTTCCCTTGGTAAACTCTGACGGCACTTATTATTAACTATTGCCAGCACCAGTCCCTGCTCTAGTATTGCTAGCAGTTATCAGCATCCACCCTTTTCTACTTTATTCACCCGTCAGAGACAGGATACACAGAGGAAAGAGAAGATTTTCAGGAAATATATCCAATGTTATTCCTGGACCCCAACATCATGATGTGCTCTTTAGGATAGGGACAGGGGATCTTACGAAGCAGCATGTTGGGGCCATAGTAAATGCTGCAAATAATCAACTCCGCTATGCTGGAGGACTGGCCGCAACAATTTCACAGAAAGGCGGACCCATGATACAGGACAAATCTAATTCGTATATACAAACGTATGGCCAGGTAGAAATAGGACAGGTCCCAGCAACCAGAGCAGGACAGCTGCTGTGTCAATATGTAATATATGCAATGAAATCACGATATACTCCTACTAATATGCCTAGGTCCCAACAATTACTTACTGAAGCTGTCCAGAATGTAATCCTGTATGTTTTCCCTGTCCACTCCCGACAATGTATTAAAAGTAAAAAAAAAAGTTAGAAGAATTCAGCCCGTTCTGTATCAGGAAGAAAAAAAAAAAGCCAGCCAGGAGTAGTTCTAGCACCCATCTGCAGGTCCAAGGACAGTTCTTATCAGTGCCCACATAGCAAACTCCAGCCCCCCTTCACCTTAACCCCTGTGTACCGGCTGGTGCAAGAATTATGGGCAGTTAATGCAGTTACTGATCTGGAAACTCCAGTGGTGTCTAATATTATATATATATATTATACTCTTTTGTTCCAGATATCTCAGGATGCTGCTTGGTTCACAGTTATCGATTTTGCCAATGTGTTTTTTAGTATTCTATTATACCAAGATTGTGAATTTCTGTTTGTATTTATTTATCAGTGAGGACAATTGATGTGGATATTTCTGGGACAAAGGGCCCTAAATAGTCCCAATTAGTTTGTAAAAAATATATGGGCGAGTGTCTTTTACCCTGGCAATTGACCACCCCCATGTCACGCTGCTTCAGTATGTGGATGATTTTTGTTGTGTGTATGGACGGAGCAGGAAGCCATGTTGCTATTGTTAGTCTTCTGAAGCATTTGGCAGATCTGAATTGTCGGGTTTCGGCCTCGAAACTTCAGTTCTGTCTTGGTCAAATGATATTTTTGGGTCACTGTCTCCTTCAGGGTGTCAGATACCTCACAGAAGAAAGAAAAATAGCTGTCAACTCCCTTCCTTTCCCAAAAGATGAAAATGAACTATGTACTTATTGTTGTCAGTGGATACCGGATGCATCCCTCATAATGCAACCCCTTTACAATGCCTTAAGAGACGGTATAATGAACTATAAGGACAGATCACCGGTTTGTATGGAAAGCCTTTATCGTGCCTTCTCTGAATTAAAGCGGCTTATTGTTTCCACCCGTGCCTTGGGCATCCCGGACTATACTCCACCGTTCCATTTTTATGTGTCTGAGAATGAAGGACACGCTGCAGGTGTACTTATACAATCACATGGCAATAGGCAACGACCAGTGGACTATTATTCACCCCGCCTCGATCCCGTGGCCTGAGTATCATCAAGTTGCATCGCTGTGCTACAATCAACCCGCTTCTTTACTGCAGGTCCCCAAGAAAGATGGCAGTGATGAGGATTATCTCCAACATGATTGTTCCCAACTTCTGACTGAAGAAATTGCTTCTCCGCCATATGTCAATGAGAATCCACTTCAAAATCCCGATCTGTTGTTATATACGGATGATTCAAGATATGCTGATGAGTTTGGAAGATTCCACACGGGATATGCTGTTACCACAGAGGACACTGTAGTGCACGCAGCTGCGCTCCCGCCATCACAGTCAGCACAAGAAGCAGAACTCCAGGCTCTGTCTACTGCATGTACTTTGGCCAAAGACAGACGGGCTAATATATACACGGACTCATGATATGCATTTAGTATTGCTCACGATTTTGGAGCTCTATAAGCCAATCGAGTGTTTATTACTACTGCCGGAACTCCAGTGAAAAAATGCTGAAGCTATTAAAACCCTCATGGAATCGATCAAGTTGCCTACTCAGGTGGCCATTATCAAAGTCAAGGAGCACGGTCCTAGGAACAGTCCACAGACTATTGACAACGTATAAGGCCGCTGCTCTTCTGCCCGTTGAACTAACCATACCAACTATGGTGACCACACGCTCTCAGCGTAAACAGTTGCAAGAGATCCTGACTGTAGAAGAACCTGATAATCTACAACAGACTGAGGTTTTCTGTCGGACCCCGCGAGACCGCTTAATGACAATGCAGAGAATGTCTCCAAAGAAGAGGTGAAGCAGTGGAAGGCTGATGGAGCACGTATGGACAATGGTCTCTGGAGAAAGAATCAACTTATGTGTCTCCCTAAGGGATGTACCCTGCTATTGCCGCATGGGCACATGGACCTACACACTGAGGAAAAAAACCAGGCACCTAGCCCTGGTACAAAAATTCTACTGGGCTCCAGGTGGACCATAAATGCCTAAAATCTGGAAGGTATGAATATTGTCTGGTGGTTGTCGATACGTTCTCTAGTTGGCCGGAAGCATTCCCCGTTACCAACATGACTGCAAAGACCACAGCAAAGAAACTGGTGATGGAAGTTATCTGCAGATATGTAGTTCCAAAAGTCGTTGAAAGTGACCAAGGTCCGGCTTTTTCTTCTCATGTGTATCAGGAGGTTCTAACAATGCTTGGATCCACTGTAGCCCTCCATACTCCGTACTATCCACAATCCAGGGGGAAAGTTGAGAGGTTGAATGACACACTGAAGGGACAATTGACCAAAATGATGCAGGAGACTACTGCTCTATGGCCAGAGCTCCTACCCATTGTACTATACTATATTTGTATTACCCCTATTGCAAAACATGGCCTGTCCCTATATAAGATATTGTTTGGTGCTAGGACCCCAGTTGCAAATTTCCAGTCTCAGTAATTATTAGAAGAAACTGACCGTACTGTTCAATATGTTATTCAGTTTAGTAAAAATCTTGCTAACACCTATGCTCTAGTTTCTTTTTCTTTTCCAGATTCAGCAGAAACCGATATTTGTTAGTTTGAAGTCTGATGATTTTGTGGTTGTGAAAAGGCATGTCAGAAAACACGGACTAGAGCCCTTGTATGACGGTCCCTATTAAGTCCTCCTTATCACCCCTATGTCAGTGAAACTGGAAGGAAGACCAACTTGGATCTACGTATCGCACTGCAAGCTGGTTAAACAAGCCAATAGCAAATAAAGGGGACATAATGTTTTGGTTTTTCGTATTTTTTCATGTTATTATTGGTAACTATATGGGATAGCCTAAATTTCCCGTTCTTAAATAAAAAGTTTATATAATATTATGAAAAATGACAGAGATTTGTTGAATAATTCCCAGTCTCTGGCAGATATTTTCTTTTTAATCCAGCCAATTGGTTTAAGTGTATTGGGGGTTGGATAGCTGGAATCTTGAAAAGTATGTTATATATTGCTGTTTTTATTCTTGTTATGTATGTAATACTAAAACTTGTTGTTTTTTTGGTGTATTTCTGTATGTATTAGGAAATTCTGTATTTGGACAGCTAATGATACCAAAAGGTGTTGTTACCCCTGCTCTTCTCTACATCGATTTCAAGAAGTTATCTGATGAAGATGTTGAAGCCAAGAGCATGGCTATCTTCAAAAGATCTCCACCACAGTTATTAAAAATTGTTATTTGTAAATTGTAGTATACAGGGGGGATGGGTACGCCGCAGCAGCCATGTCTGGTAACATGGCATCAGATATGTGAAGACCAGTACCCCTCGAGCTTATAGCTTGGGATAGTACCTCTGATGCTGGACATAAGTTAACAAAATTTATCTAGGGGGGAATGTGAAGGACTAAATTAAGAACGATCAAAACTGAATGTTCCATTTTGTGCTTGTATCACCATCTTGTCTTTATGAGATAAATTCTGTTACTAGGCAATAGTTTCTGGCTGGTAAAGAGCCAAATAGTTTTTTCTGATTTTAAGTAGAGTAAAGGTTATGGGCTGTGATAAAACCAGACTGCTCCAGTTTGGACAAGATATGAGACCTTGGATTTATCACTGTAGAATACTTTGAGAAATGAGTATGTTATTGTTCTCTCCTATGTTACGTGGATATGACCATATATGTAGTTTCCTATTTTCTTGTATCTTTATAAGTTAATTTTCCTGTAATTCTTATAGGTCAATTTTCTTGTATTTTCATTGGTTAAATGTTATAGGTCTGGTTTTATACTATTGGTTGAAGTACAAGCTCACTAAATACTATAAAAGATGATGATGTAATATATGGGATAGGAATCTTGCTTGATCTCCCAGATGGAAAAACGTGTCTGTTTGGTTATTTATGTTGCTAGCAACGTTCACTTAATTAATTTGGAAATCACTAGGTCAACCGTGAAGGGTCACTTAGATCCTACCTTAACACAGCAATGTGTTTGGGTTGGACCTGGCTGAGGATGCTGTGTAGGTCATGTGGAGTGTAAATGGCTACTGGATAGTCCAGTACAATCTCTGATGCTTTGTCTGGTAGAAGTGAGACAGCTGCCATTGCTCAAATAAATGATGGGGCTACTCTTGCAACAGGATTCAACTGGGCTAAGTAATATGCGACAGGCATGTTCTGTTGGCCATGTTTCTGGGCTAGGACCCCTGAAGCATGTCCTTGCATTTCTGTACAATAAAGGAGGAAAAGTATAGCATAATCTGGGGTGCCAAGGGTTGGAGCAGAGATGATTTCCAGTTTGAGTGAGTAAAAACCGTCTAGTGCTTCCTGAGTTAGGTGGAAAGGTTGTGTGGGCAGGCAATCATAGAGTGGCTGCATGAGAATGGATGCAGAATGAACCCAAGGCCTACAATATAATGCCAGCCCTAGGAAGGTGCGTAATTGTTGAACCCCTGTTGGTGGCTTTAGCAGTTCAATTGCCTTTTTCCTATCCACTGTAAAAGTGTCTTGCTCCCTGTGAAATGCCATGTCCCAAAAACACAACTTTTAGTTGACAAAACTGAAATTTTTCTCTGGACTCCTTAAACCCTTTGGTAGCAAGGTGTTGAAGTAGTGAGACTGTGACTTCACAGCACGCATCTCTGTTTGGGGCACAAAGGAGTAGGTCATCCACATACTGGAGTAGAACAACCTCAGCATGTTTAACAACCCAGTCCTGAAAAACGAGTTGCAGTGTAGCAGTATACAAGGTTGGGGAATTATGGACTCCCTGCGGTAACACCATCTAAGTATACTGCTGCCCCCTGAAAGTGAAAGAAAGCAGATATTGACAGTCTTGATGTAGAGGCATAGAAAAGTAGGCATTTGCCATGTCAATGCAACTAAAATAAGCTGCTGTAGTGGTGATCTGTGACAGAATCATATGTGTGTTGGGCACCACTGATGTGAGTAGTTCAGTGACGGCATTTATGGCTCTGAGGTCATGTACCATTCTGTAATTGACTGGCTCCCCTTTCTTGTGCTTTTTCTTCACTGGAAATAAAGGAGTGTTTGCTACAGACTTTGTAGATTTTAGGGCCCCAGAAGCAATTAGATGTTTTCCCCTATTGCCTCTTCCTGGGAGGCACTTAGTGGGTACTGTCTGATTTGAGGGGGCTTTGCTCTTGGCTTCAAATGAATCATCAAGGGAGGGACTTGCATATGTCCAATATCAGTTTTATAGCTGGAAAGGCATGCACTCTGTAATAGCGGATAGGTGCAGGCTGAACTGTGCTAGGCCAGAGAAATCATAAAAGTGGAAAAACAGCCGCACTCAAAAAATCTTTCAATGCAAGTGAAAAAGATTTATTGAAAACACCACAGCGTAAATAACGTGTTGAGGTGACGTTTTGACCCCGCATTGGGTCTTTCTCAAACCTTAGGGTAGATCACGGAAAAGAAACAGAAGACGCCACTGTGGGATATGTCGACTTGAAAGGCTCCAGGCCATGTATATGGAAGTCCGACAGGGCAAGGACCAACTAAAGGTCCCAGAGAAAGCTGGTAGGATGGAGTATCATGTGCTGTATGTACATGGTCTGGAGCCTTTCAAGTCGACATATCCCACAGTGGCCTCTTCTGTTTCTTTTCCGTGATCTACCCTAAGGTTTGAGGAAGACCCAACGCGGAGTCGAAACGTTACCTCAACACGTTATTTACGCTGTGGTGTTTTTCAATAAATCTTTTTCTCTTGCATTGAAAGATTTTTTGAGTGCGGCTGTTTTTCCACTTTTACAATATCAGTTTTAGACTTTGCCCATAGTGTGTCAAGGACCTGTGCCAGTACCTCATCGTCATCAGGTGGGGAGGTGGAGTCAGCTATGTACAGACACGCCAAAACTTTGCACAACGTGGATTCTGGGATCCCAGCTGTCAATTTAACTGTACCATCTGGTTCGTATATGATATGTGCCTGTATTGCTTGGAGTACATCAGAACCTAGCAAATTAACAGGTGATTTGTCACTGATCAGTAACATAGTCAGACGTGTGTGGTCAACTAGTCAAAGGGGCAATGGTTTGGTCAATTTACATTCCTGAAACAGTCCCTCAAACCCTTGGGTGTAGAGGGTATCATCTGATATGTCCAATGATCTAACATGTTCCTGGCGGATAACTGTTTTGGCTGCCCCCATATCCACCAGGAATGGGATTTTTCTATCATATGGGAGATGCACTGGGACTACCCCTTTGTGGGTGTGAATTTGAGGCTGCCCTATGAGGTTAGATGGCTACGGGGTTGCCTGTTTCCTATCGTGGGGTTTGGGTTGGAGCATCCATCCTGGCCTGGTCCTCTTTCCTAGCTAATCTGCACTGATGGCTAATATGCTCCTTCTTGCCACAATTGTAACACTCAATCTGTTGACGATCCTTTCTGACTGAATTAGCCCTCTGACCTTTCTGAACGTCACTGTATCTGGACTGGCTTCATCTTCTGATCTAGTTCAACCCCCTTTGCCACCCGCATCAACTCTTCTATTGGGAATGTTCGCAAATCAAGTTTAGCTGCCTGAACCTTTTGTCTGAGCTGTGGTTTAAGACCTGCCTTAAAAGCTCCATGGAAAAGTTTCCTTCCCACTTCTTCTATTCCCTCATAGCCCAAATCTGCATGTCTCAGTTTTAAATTACCCCAAAAATGGGCTACTGTATCATGGGCCCTGTACCACATCTAGAAGAGAAATTGTGGATTCTCCTACCATCGCCAGGCACCATGCATGCAAATCTTTCAAAAAGTGCATCCCTGACTCCAAAGACCTGACATACTGCATTCCTAACTTAGGAGCTGACTGATATGATCTCTTCATTCTGTTTATTTCCCCCAGAACTGACTCCATTCTCACATCCTCAATTTTTCCCCTTAAGATGAACTCTAAATCTGCCCATGTGTATCAATGTGTAAGTGTTCTTTAGTCCCACCATCCATCTGTAAAAGGCCATTGGTAAGTCAAATGGGTCTGACGTGTCCTTGAATAGTGATCTTTTGGTCCCCATAGTTTGTAGTGGGAGACAGTAGTCGTGGGTGCAGTCTGGATTCTAGGGGTGGATATCACACCTGCAGTGCCTGTGGCATCCATGGTTTGAAGATGAGGAGGATGGTAAACCCCGTCATCCATTGCGATTAAACTATCTTCTAGTTTTATTACCGTGGTATTGTACCCTGGGTCCTGTATTCTAGTTTGGGTATAGATCACTGGTCCCCAACCTTTTTTGCACCAGGGACCGGCTTCAAGAAAGACCATTCTTCCATGGCCCGGCAGGGCGGGGATGGAGGTGTGGCAGGGGTGGGGCTTTGGTCATAAGGGGCGGGGCTACGGACGGGGTTGTAGTTTAGTAGTAGTGCATACTCATCATTTAATTATAACATTTATAATGTGAATGTGACTCCCTTGTATACAAGGCTCCGCTCCCACCCTTGTATGCGTGGCTCTGCTCCCACCCTTGTTTATATGGCTCCGCTCCCACCCTCCCATCCTGTATACATGGCTCCACTCCCCCTTCCATCCTGTATACATGGCTCCGCTCCCGCCCTCCCATCCTGTATATATGGCTCCGCTCCACCCTCCCATCCTGTATACATGGCTCCGCTCCACCCTCCCATCCTGTATATATGGCTCCGCTCCCCCTCCCATCCTGTATACATGGCTCTGCTCCCCCTCCCATCCTGTATACATGGCTCCGCTCCCCCTCCCATCCTGTATACATGGCTCCGCTCCACCCTCCCATCCTGTATATATGGCTCCGCTCCCCCTCCCATCCTGTATATATGGCTCCGCTCCACCCTCCCATCCTGTATACATGGCTCCGCTCCCCCGTCCTCCCATCCTGTATACATGGCTCCCCCGTCCTCCCCCCTGTATACATGGCTCCGCTCCACCCTCCCATCATACTTACCCTCCTCGCTCCGTCGCTGCAGGTCCCTGCGTCCCTGTCGGCCGCTTCCTCCTGTGCGCAGCGGTGATGTAATACCGCTCATTAAGGGCATGAATATGGACGCAACGCCTATAGGAGGGGCGTCACGTCCATATTCATCACCTTTATGAGCGGTATTACGTCATCGCTGCACACAGGAGGAAGCTGCCGCTGCCGACAGGGACGCAGGCACCTGCAGCGACGGTAGGTAGGTATGGATGTGTTCTTGAAGTCGGCGGCTGCAGCTGTCACTACAGTGCTGCAGCCGCCGGCTCCAAGTGTGTACAGCGTTCTGTGCCATGGCTCCGCGGCCCGGCAACAGAACTGCTATGGCCCGGTAATGGGCCGCGGACCGGCGGTTGGGGACCCCTGCTCTATGTGACTCATTTATTTCATAGGTTTTCTACAACAGTGGTCCCTAACCTTTTTTGCACCAGGGACCGGCTTCAAGAAAGACCATTCTTCCATGGCCCGGCAGGGCGGGGATGGAGGTGTGGCAGGGGTGGGGCTTTGGTCATAAGGGGCGGGGCTATGGACGGGGTTGTAGTTTAGTAGTAGTGCATACTCATCATTTAATTATAACATTTATAATGTGAATGTGACTCGCTTGTATACAAGGCTCCGCTCCCACCCTTGTATGCGTGGCTCCGCTCCCACCCTTGTTTATATGGCTCCACTCCCACCCTCCCATCCTGTATACATGGCTCAGCTCCCCCTTCCATCCTGTATACATGGCTCCGCTCCCGCCCTCCCATCCTGTATATATGGCTCCGCTCCATCCTCCCATCCTGTATACATGGCTCCGCTCCCCCTCCCATCCTGTATACATGGCTCCGCTCCACCCTCCCATCCTGTATATATGGCTCCGCTCCCCCTCCCATCCTGTATACATGGCTCCGCTCCCCCTCCCATCCTGTATACATGGCTCCGCTCTGCCTCCCATCCTGTATACATGGCTCCGCTCCACCCTCCCATCCTGTATATATGGCTCCGCTCCCCCTCCCATCCTGTATATATGGCTCCGCTCCACCCTCCCATCCTGTATACATGGCTCCGCTCCCCGTCCTCCCATCCTGTATACATGGCTCCCCCATCCTCCACCCCTGTATACATGGCTCTGCTCCACCCTCCCATCATACTTACCCTCCTCGCTCCGTCGCTGCAGGTCCCTGCGTCCCTGTCGGCCGCTTCCTCCTGTGCGCAGCGGTGACGTAATACCGCTCATTAAGGGCATGAATATGGACGCCATGCCTATGGGAGTGGCTTCACGTCCATATTCATTACCTTAATGAGCGGTATTATGTCACCGCGCGCACAGGAGGAAGCTGCTGCTGCCGACAGGGACGCAGGGACCTGCAGCGACGGTAGGTAAGTATGGATGTCTTCTTGAAGTCTGCGGCTGCAGCTGTCACTACAGTGCTGCAGCCGCCGGCTCCAAGTGTGTACAGCGTTCTGTGCCGTGGCTCCGCGGCCCGGCAACAGAACTGCTACGGCCCGGTAATGGGCCGCGGACCGGCGGTTGGGGACCCCTGGTATAGATGACCGGATATAACCATATCTCCCCGTGGGGTCTTGGCCTGCCGCAGGCAGAACATTGTTCACTCCAATCGGGGTTTTGCTGTCCAAACACACATGTCATCGATCTGGTCCTGTCAGAGCAGAAGCCATGAGATGAGGTTGATATGGTGGAGGCATTTTTGCTTTATTTTCATATCTTTCTCCTTTCGGGGTTTCCTTCTTAACCCAGCAACCTTCTCTTTTTATTTCTTTTGCTACCTCTGCCCAAGCTTTTGCTTGTCTAAACATCTTATTGTCAGTTATCCATCCCATACTTGTCAGAGGGAAGAATCTAGCGGATCACTCTCCATCCCTAAACCTTTCAACAACTTACTTGAATCTTTCACAGCAACTTTACATTTTCTTTTCTCCACTATCTCATATACACTGCATCCCTTCTGGTGCTCTTTGCTATCTCTATTCCCCATTTCTGCCTATCCTCTCTCTCTGGTTGATGCCTACTGTATTCCTGATGTGCAGTGCTGCTTGTGCCCACTTCTCCCGTCCCCTAAATTGGCGTCTATAGTGCCCTTATTGCCCACAACTAGTGGTACCTAAACTGACTTCAGTATACTGTAGCAGTTTGTAAGTATGCGGACCCTCAAAAATAATGAATTGTGACTTGGCAAATGTGACTACTCTAGGGTAATTTCACTAAATCTCCGTGGTCTCTCAGTGAGAAATGGCACGTACCTCAAATTAAGCCTGGCATACACAGAAATCTTATATATCAACCAGAGAGCAAAAAAGAACTAACAATAGGCAGACTAGTATGGTCCTAACTAGTGTTGAGCATTCCGATACTGCAAATATCGGGTATCGGCCGATATTGGCTGTATCGGAATTCCGATTCCGAGTACCGATATTTTCGTCATATCGGATACCGGAATCGGAATGTCACTGTCACTGTCAGTGTCCGTCGGTCGGGTCTGTCAGGAGTCAGCGGCACTTACCCGGCAGAAGATCTCCGGCGGTCACATCCAGGACTGCTTAATGGCCGCCATCCTCTTCTCCCTGGCGGTCACATGCAGTTTCTCGCGATAACTGCAGTGACTGCTGGGTAATCGCGGCCGTAAAGCAGTCCGATGACGTCACCGCCGGGGAAGCTGGTAAGCAGCTGTGCTGCGGCGGGATGTCAGGCTCTGCCTGTCATTCCGATGTAGCAGAGCTGGATCGTCGTGGGACAGTCGTTACTATGGACTGCGTCGGACAGGTGGTATACTGTTGGTTTTTTTTTTTAATTTTTTTACAGGAGATCGATGGTGTCGCAGGAATGAGAGAGTAATAAAAGAAATGAAAACTGTGTTGTCTCTTTTATTTCATTAAAATACTTTTTTCTTGCTGTGTCTTTTTTTTAAACATTTAAAAACTTTGGGATTAATAATGGATCGGTGTCTTATTGACGCCTCTCCATTATTAACCGGGCTTATTGTCACCGTGCAATCAACGGTGACATTAACCCCTTATTACCCCGCTTGCCACCGCTACAGGGCAAGTGGGAAGAGTCGGGTAAAGTGCCACAATTGGCACATCTTTTGATGCGCCAAATGTGGGGCTGCTGTAGCCTGGTATTATCAGGCTGTTGAGGGCCAAAATCCATGGGCCTTGACAGTCTTTTAATACCAGGCCGCAGCAGTCTGCATTTTACTTGGCTGGTTAACAAAAATAGGGGGACCCCTGCGCCGTTTTTTTTTCGAGGGGATCCCCTGTTTTTGTTAACCAGCCAAGCTAAGCAGACTGCTGTGGCCTGGTATTATCAGGCTGGCAAGGTCCATGGATCTTGGCTCCTTAACAGCCTGAAAATCCAGGCCTCAGCGGTCTGCTTCATCTGGCTGGTTAACAAAAATAGGGGGGACCCCACGCCAATTTTTTTCGAGGGGATCCCCTATTTTTGTTAATCAGCCAAGATATGCAGACTGCTGTGGCCTGGTATTATCAGGCTGGCAAGGTCCATGGATCTTGGTTCCTTAACAGCCTGAAAATCCAGGCCTCAGCGATCTGCTTCATCTGGCTGGTTAACAAAAATAGGGGGGACCCCACGCCATTTTTTTTCGAAGGGAACCCCTATTTTTGTTAATCAGTTCCCTCTGACGTCACTGATTGTGTCCCTGGCTGACCTGAAGTGAAAGTGGAAAGCAATCAATTAAGCTTTCCACTTAAGGGCCCGTCTCACATAGCGATATCGCTACCGAGATCGCTGCTGAGTCACTAGTTTTGTGACGCAGCAGCGAGCTCACCAGCGATATCGCTGTGTGTGACATTTAGCGACGATCAACCCCCCGGCCGGGTATCGCTGATCGTCGCTGAAATGTCAGGACCTTTTTTTGATCGCTGGTTTCCCGCTGACAGGCACGCATCGCTGCGTGTGACAGACGGGAGACCAGCGATCCGCAGGTAACCAAGGTACACAGCGGGTTTCCAGGCGCGGGGCTGTGCCTAGAAACCCGCTGTGTACCTTGGATACCAGCGCCCTGATGCAGGGAGCTGGTATCCAAGGTACACAGCGGGTTTCCAGGCACCGCGCAGCGCTTGGAAACCCGCTGTGTACCTTGGTTACCAGCTCCCTGCATCAGGGTGCTGGTATCCAACGTACACTGCGGGTAACTAAAGGCTGGGTCTCACATAACGATACACCAGCGATCCCGACAACGATATGCACTTGTCAGGATCGCTGGTGTATCGCTACATGATCGCTGCTGAGCTGCCAAACAGGCAGCTCAGGCAGCGATCTGGGACAGCGACACTGCGGGTAACATCGCTTAGTTACCCGCAGTGTACCTTGGATACCAGCGCCCTGATGCAGGGAGCTGGTATCCAAGGTACACAGCGGGTTTCCAAGCGCTGCGCGGTGCCTGGAAACCCGCTGTGTACCTTGGATACCAGCTCCCCTGCATCAGGGCGCTGGTATCCAAGGTACACAGCGGGTTTCTAGGCACAGCCCCGCGCCTGGAAACCCGCTGTGTACCTTGGTTACCAGCGGATCGCTGGTCTCCCGCCTGTCACATGCAGCGATGCGTGCCTGTCAGCGGGAAACCAGCGATCAAAAAAAGGTCCTGACATTTCAGCGACGATCAGCGATACCCGGCAGGGGGGCTGATCGTCGCTGAATGTCACACACAGCGATATCGCAGGTGAGCTCGCTGCTGCGTCACAAAACTAGTGACTCAGCAGCGATCTCGGTAGTGATATCGCTATGTGAGACGGGCCCTTAAGCGATGTTACCCGCAGTGTCGCTGTCCCAAATCGCTGCCTGAGCTGCCTGTTTGGCAGCTCAGCAGCGATCATGTAGCGATACACCAGCGATCCTGACAAGTGCATGTCGTTGTCGGGATCGCTGGTGTATCATTATGTGAGACCCAGCCTTTACTCTCCTGTCAGCCAGGAGAGGAACTCATTCATTTGGGGGTTTACTGTGAGGCTGCAGCATTAGCTGCGGTCCCTGCAGTAAACATTAACCCTTTCTGAAGGATTACACCGTGGGATCTGACTGTGCATGGGATAGGTAAGAATAATTTTGCTTTTTTATTTTGTTTTTATTACAGGAAATGGTTTTTGCAGTAAAATAAAAGATGGTCAAAAACATGTGTCTTTATTTCATTAAAATGATTTTTAATTAAAGTGTGTGTGTTTTATTTTTATTTCATGCAATAGGATTAATAATTGATAGTTGTCTAATTGACAGCTCTCAATTATTAACCTGGCTTAAGGTCACCTTTCAATAGCAAGGTGGCTTTAACCCCATATTAACCCATTCGCCACCGCTACAGGGCAATGGGAATAGACGGGCAAAGTGCCAGAAAGGGCGAATCTAATTATAGATTTGTCTTTCCTGGGGTGTCTGGGGGCAGATGTTAGTAGCCAGGGGGGGGGGGCCAAAAATAATGGTCCCTCTCTGGGCTATTATTATCTGCCCCCACTCACTGGCTTTGTCTGTCTGGTTGCGAAAATAGGGCGGGAGCCCACGCATTTTTTTCAGCAATTTTACACCTCATATATATATATACATGTCATTGAATTTGTGACACATATATATATATATATATATTTATAGTTCATACACTTCTACATAGTATAATAGCCGCTAATTCAATTGCCGGCTTTTGTGAAAATGCAGAACCCGACATGAAATGACACTTGGTTTACATAGAGTTAACCATGTCTTTTCATGTAGTTTGATATCTGATTTGCACAAACAATTACATGAGTGTAAAGGTACTGCCACACTAAACAATCCCGCTAGCGATCACAATAACGACGCATACTAATGCGATCGCTAGCGGGATTGTTTCTATATCGCTAAGTGCGGCCACATTTAGCGATATAGTTAACGACGCTATCGCCGTTAGCGATCTTCTTAACGACTTTAGCGGTACAAAAGTACCGCTAAATCGCTAAGAAAAGGTGCCACACTAGCGATATATACTTACCCAGCGGGAGCGCCGACGAGAAAATAGGGTCCGGAACGATTCCAGCGACGAGCGAGATCACAGCAGGAAGCTCGTCGCTGGCAGATGCCGCATGAACAACATCGCTAACGGGATCGCTAAATAGTGATGTTTTTAGCGATCCCGTTAGCGATATTGTTCAGTGTGGCATACCCTTTAGTGTGCAAAATTTCACACCTGTAGGGGTTAATTAAAGGTGTAAATTCGTAGCAAAAAAGTCCGTTTTTTTTACAACGAATTTACACCTTTAATTAACCCCTACAGGTGTGAAATTTTGCACACAGCCACTCATGTAATTGTTTGTGCAAATCAGATATCAAACTACATGAAAAGACATGGTTAACTCTATGTAAACCAAGTGTCATTTCATGTCGGGTGCTTCTGTCTTTTCACAAAAGCCGGCTTTACCCGGCAATTGAATCAGAGGCTATTTTACTATGTAGAAGTGTATAAACTATAAATATATGTATATATATATGTCACAATGACATGTATATATATATATATGTATTCTATGTGTGTATATTTAGTGTTTACAAGGAAAGAATGGGTTTTTTTTAGTTACGATATTTTGTTCCCATAGACTTACATTGGATTTCCGGTATCGGTATCGGGTATCGCCGATATTTTAATGGTATCGGCGATACCATTCCGATTCCGATACTTTTGGATATCGGAAAGTATCGCTCAACTCTAGTCCTAACTATCTCAAGATTTTATGGCATCTTCTGGGAGCAGCTAGTACATATAAGACAAGACAGAACACAGACAGACTTATCCTCTGACTCAGGGTGCCTCACTGTAGGTCACCAGAGAGAACTGCAAAGGACCTATCCTGATTTGATCGACTTTTTACACCATATCTCTATCACTCCCCAAGAGGACCTATGTAGTTTTTCTTTGTGTGTATACTGTCAGGAACGTCTTTTCACATGAATCCTGGCAAGCTAGTTTAGCATGAAAGATAGTCTTAAAGGCAGACCACATGAGAACTGTTCCGCACCCTCAAGGTTGAGACATACAATCACACTTCAGTCATAGGCTAGACACATAACAGGGAAAGCAGCACAGGAAGTTATCCAATCCAATATACAGTTAAACCCCTTAATGTCCACTGACGTGCACAGTCCGTCATGGCAAGGTGCCAGTTCCGGCACCAGGACGGACTGTGCACGTCATGCCTTTGATCTACCACTGCGTGTAAACACGCAGTGGTAGATCAGTGCCGACAGCTGTCATAGACAGCTGACAGGCATGGCAAGCGGTGCGGGGACCTTTGCCGTCGGTCCCCGCACCCACAGCGCTGTGATTGGTCAGTCAATCTGACTGACCAAACACAGCAGCGATCGTGCAGGAGAAGCTGAAATTTCAGCTTCTCCAGCGCGATCAGTGCAGGAGCCGGAGCTGCAGTGGCCAGGCTTCCTGCACTGACAGCCAGGAGCGGAGCCCCCACCGCCCCTGGCTGTTAACCCCCTGACTGCTGCGATCCAGCGCGATCGCAGAGCTCAGGGGGGAGGCAGAGGGTCGGGAGCTCCCTCTGCCTCAGATCGGCGCCCTGCAATGTATTTGCAGGGGCCGATCTCTGCCTTGATGACCCGGGGTTGTCATGACAACCTCCGGGTCATCTACCTACGGGAAGCTGCTGTGATCATGTCACAGCAGCTTTCATCATAGGTACAATGCATTGCAATGCTGGAGCATTGCAATGCATTGTAACTGCAATAAAAAGTAAAAAAAAGTGAAAGTCCCATAAAGGGACAAGTTAAAAAAAACATTTTTTAAAAAAAATTGTAAAAAAATATTAAAAAATAATTTAAAAAAATCCCCTAAAA
>JARQOD010000002.1:163619827-163659854 GCA_033576555.1 Oophaga sylvatica
GGAAAAACATATCTCTCAAGGAAACTATTTTGACATTCAAAACGTTTAATAACACCCCCCAACAAACAACAACAAACCAAATGCCAATACACCTCCACTGACCAAACTCCTCAATCTCAGGAGCACCTCTTCTATGTCAAACCAAATCGACGCAATCGCTAAATTCTGTCCCCCCCCCCTCCACTTTTAATTTTCTGCCAAACTTTCCCCCTTCAAACTATGGTTAATTTTTCTGGTTTCAATCTAAATCTGCCCGTTTAGGGTCGATTCCCGCTCTGCACAGGGGAATCTCGAGCCGTCCCTCTGCGGTCCCCATCCGTCCCGGCAGCAGTGGACTCTTTCACATAGACGTCGTCCCACACTCCCCAACTAACTTTCAAGAAACTGCGCCTCTCCCGGGTTCTGCGTTGTGGAAGGGCTAGTAGCGGCGACAACTCTTGGGCAAAGTCCTGCTTTCCTCTCTACAGCCACGGGTAAGATCTTTCATTGGAGCCGGGGTCACATGGCCATACTGCGCAGCTCCTGTTAATTGGTAGCTGAGGAGTGCAGGTAAAAAAGGCAATACACCAAGCATTGAATCATGAAATTGCATACCCGACAACCACCACAACTGACGCCGTGGACGTTCCTACGTTGGCCTAAGCCTGTCACAGCCTGAGAAACTAACAACTTAAAGATAAAAGAGGAAAGCTATCTGCCCCAGAGCAGATCCCAAAGAACATAGAAAGCCCCCAAACATGTAATGGCGGTTAGACAAGAAGAAATACGACACAGACAGAAAATAGTATGAGCAAACGTTGGGCCCAAACTATCTAAATAGAAAAAGGATAGGAAGGGCACTTACGCAATCCCAAAAAAACCCTGAAAAGCACCAACTCTACTAATTTAAAAAAAAAACACCTGAATCACACGACCTCTACCACCTAAATAGTTTCTCTGGTGTAACAAAATCAAAACAGCAGCCACTGAAAAACTGAAAAAGCAAATGTACAAAACATCATGGCTGAACAAACTGAGAGGGCAAAAACCCCCGGAGGGACCCTGAAGGCCCCCACAGAAGTGCAGGACAAAATGCAAAAATCAAGCACAAAAAAACAAAAAGAAGAAAATGTCTAATCTGTTAGCAGAGATGCAACACACACAGCAGGCTACAAAGGAAAGAGGAATCAAGGATGAGACCAGAACAATTGATCACCGGCAACCCTGATGGGAAGGCGACTCCCTTAAATAAGACCAGTCCGTAACACCTGATTCCCAATCCTCACAATCTTCACTGACAGTTCAGTACCCGCTTGTAACCACCAGAGGGAGCCTCTGCTCAGAACTCATTTCAACCCCCATTCAAAACAGTACCCCCCTTGAGGAGGGGTCACCGAACCCTCACTTGAGCAAACCAGGTGGGTCAGAATGATTTCTATGATACGCACGGATGAGTCTCCTAGCATGGATGTCCGAAGCAAACACCCAAGAAATGTCTTCCTGACCATAACCTCTCCACTTAACCAAATACTGGAGTTCCGTCTAGAAAAACGAGAATTCAATATTTTCTCAACCACCAAACTCCATATGCCCTCAACCAGAACAGGGTCAGGAGGCAAAGCAGTAGGAACCACTGGCTCAACAAACCTCTTCAACAAGGACTTGTGGAACACGTTATGGATCTTAAATGTCCCTGGAAGAAGCAAACGAAAAGAAACAGGATTAAGAATCTCCATGATCTTATAAGGTCCAATGAACCTAGCTTAAATTTAGAGATGCCACTCTCATAGGAATATTTTTGAGGACAACCAGACCAAGTCCCCCACTTTAAACCCGAGTGACCATCAGTCCTATGCCGGTTAGCAAACCGCTGGGCCCCTCCTGAGAGAGGGACAACCTCTCCACTACCTGGTCCCAAATCTGTTGCATACGCTCCACAACAGAGTCAACACCTGCACAGGCAGAAGCCTCCGTCTGTCCTGAAGAAAATCGAGGGTGAAACCCAGAATTACAGAAAAATGGAGACATCAAAGTGGCAGAGCTAGCCCTATTATTAAGAGCAAACTCAGCCAAAGGCAAAAAAGAGACCCAGTCATCCTGATCAGCAGACACAAAGCAACTTAGATAAGTCTCCAATGTCTGGCTTGTTCTCTCCCATTGGTCTGAGATGAAACGCCGAGAGAAAGACAACTGAACACCAAGCTTAGAACAAAAGGTCCTCCAAAATCTGGAAACAAACTGACTCCTCTGTCAGACACAATGTTCTCAGGAATGCCGTGTAAACGAACCACGTGCTGAAGGAACAAAGGCACCAATTCACAGGAGGAAGGCAACTTAGGTAATGGCACAAGATGTATCATCTTGGAAAACCTATCACAAATCACCCAGATGACGGTCATTCCTGAGAAACAGGGAGGTCGGAAATGAAATCCATAGAGATATGGGTCCATGGTCTCTTGGCACAGGCAATGGCATCAACAAACCACTAGAGCGAGAGCAAGGCTTGGAGCGAGAGCAAGTCCCGCAGGACTGCACAAATTCCCTGACATCACGAGACAAGGTAGGCCACCAAAAGGACTGACTAACCAAGTCTCTGATACCAAAAATTCCAGGATGACCGGCCAACGCGGAACAATGAATCTCAGACATCACACTCTTTTTCCACTGTCCGGGACAAACAATTTCCCAACAGGGCAGCACTCGGGCCTATCCTCCTGACACCCCTCCAGAGCCAGTCTCAAATTGGGCGAGATGGCGGAAAGAACTACACCATCTTTCAAAATAAAGAGAAGGATCAGATACCTCAGGAGAGTCCGCAAGGAACTCCTCGAGAGGGCATCCGCCTTAAAAATTCTTAGGCCAGGAAGAAAGGAAACCACAAAATTAAAACGTGTGAAAAACAAGGCCCACCTGGCCTGTCTAGGATAAGTCGCTGCAGATTCAGATAAACCAGATTCTTATGGTCAGTAAGGACCACCACCTGATGTTTGGCTCCCTCCAGCCAATGTCTCCACTCTTCAAAAGCCCACTTCATGGCCAATAACTCCCGAATTACCCACATACATAATTATGTTCAGTAGGAAAAAATTTTCGAGAGAAAAGGGCACAAGGTTACTTTTAGAGGTCTCTGGATCTCTTTGGGACAAAACGGGCACCTGCCCCAATTTCAGAGGCATCAACCTCCACCTGAAATGGCAGAGAAACATCAGGCTGCCGTAGAACAGAGCAGAAGTGAATCTCTGCTTAAGTTCCTGAAATGCAGAGACTGCCTCAGAGGCCAATTCACCACATCAGAACCCTTTGTGGTCAAATCAGTTAATGGTTTAACAATAACCGAGAAATTACCAATAAATTTACGATAAAAATTGGCAAAACCCAAAAATCTTTGAAGAGCCTTATAATGAAGTAGGTGGACCCAATCACAGATGGCCTGAACCTTGACCGGGTCCATTTCAATAACAGATGGGGACAAAATTAATCCCAAAAATGAGATCCTCTGTACGCCAAAAAGACACTTTGATCCCTTCACATACAGAGCATTCTCTCTCAAAATCTGGAATACAGTTCGAACATGTTTCACATGAGAGTACCAGTCATTAGAAAAAATCAAGATATCATCCAAATAAACAATCAGAAATTTATCCACAAAATCCCTGAAAATGTCATTCATGAAGGACTGGAAGACAGAAGGAGCATTAGTGAGCCCAAAGGGCATCACAAGGTACTCAAAATGCCCCTCAGGGTGTTAAATGCCGTCTTCCATTCATCCCCGTGCTTAATGCGAATAAGGTTATATGCCCCCTGAGGTCAAGCTTGGTAAACCAAGTAGCGTTTTTCACCCTGGAAAACAGGTCAGAAATCAAGGGTAATGGATATTGATATTTCACAGTAATATTGTTCAAAAGACGATAATCAATACACGGCCTTAATGAACCATCCTTTTTGGCCACAAAGAAAAAAACGGCACCTAAGGGTGAAGAGGATGGTCTGATATGACCCTTCTCCAATGACTCCTTGATATAAGACCGCATAGCGTCATAAATCATTGAGACCAGAGGGGACAGGGAATCCCACCATAACATCCTTTACATTATCTGACAGACCCTTCCGAAAAAGGGCTGCCAAAGCGTCGTCATTCCATTTGGTCAGGACTGCCCACCTGCGGAATCTCTGACAGTATAACTCAGCATCATCAAGCCCCTGATTTAATGCCAACAAGGCTTTTTCAGCTTGATCAGTGACATTAGGCTCATCGTACAATAACCCCAAGGCCTGAAAAAATGCATCAACATCACTCAAAACAGGATCCCCAGGTGTCAGGGAAAAAGCCCAATCCTGAGGATCGCCGCGCAGGAGAGAGATGACAATTTGAACCTGCTGCGCTGCGTTCCCTGAGGACTTAGATTTTAAGGCAAAAAACAATTTACAATTATTTTTGAAATTCAGAAACTTGGCTCGATCCCCCAAAAACAAATCTGGCATGGGAATCCTAGTTCCACAACAGGCAACCTAGCAAGATGGGTAGCAATACTCCGAACCTCAGTGGCAAGCTGATCCACACGGCCAGACAACTGTGCAAACTCCATTGAGAAAAAAAAAAATCCTCCCCAGCACCCAGAGATACAGAGGGAAAAAAAAAAAATGCAACAAACAGAAAAATATCTCTGACAACTCTGACAACCTTTTTTTTTTCTTTCACAATATTTTTCCCTTCTGTGAGTACCATATAAATTTCAGTTTTGGGCCGGTGATACTGTTATGATTTGGTAGCTGAGGAGTGCAGGTAAAAAAGGCAATACACCAGAGCAGTTGGAATCTATGAGATTGCAGTACCCTGACTAACCACCACAACTAGAGGCAGCCGTGGAGCGTTCCTACGTTGGTCCTAGACGCCTCGTCACAGCCTGAGAAACTAACTATACCTAAAGATAGAAAGAGGAAAGCTATCTGCCCCGGAGCAGATCCCCAAAGAACATAGAAAGCCCCCAAACATGTAATGGCGGTTAGACAAGAAGAAATACTGACACAGACAGAAAATAGTATGAGCAAACGTTGGGGCCCAAACTATCTAAATAGAAAAGGATAGGAAGGGCACTTACTGCAATCCCAAAAAACCCTGAAAAGCACCAACTCTACTAATTTCAAAAACACCTGAGATCACACGACCTCTACCACCTAAATTAGTTCTCTGGTGTAACAAAATCAAAACAGCAGCCACTGAAAAAACTGGAAAAAGCAAATGTACAAAACATCAGTGGCTGAACTAAAACTGAGAGGGCAAAAGCCCCCAGAGGGGACCCTGAAGGCCCCCACAGAAGTGCAGGACAAAATGCAAAAATCAAGCACAAAAACAAAAAGAAGAAAATGTCTAATCTGTTAGCAGGAGATGCAGACACGACACAGCAGGCTACAAAGGAAACAGGAATCAAGGATTGAGACCAGAACAATTGATCACCGGCAACCCTGATGGGAAGGCGACTCCCTTAAATAAGACCAGTCCGTAACACCTGATTCCCAATCCTCACAATCTTCACTGGACAGTTCAGTACCGCTTGTAACCACCAGAGGGAGCCTCTGCTCAGAACTCATTTCAAGTCCATTCACAACAAGCTCCTATTGGTCCGCCAGGAAGGTCCTGAAACCACTTGTGTTCTGGAGCAGTTTCCTATTGGTCCTTATCTGGCAGATCCTGTAGTTGCTACTATAAAAGGGTGGCATGGTCGTGCCGCCATGCGATAGTATCAATTACATTATGTGCTTTGCGCCAGTGTGATCTTGCACGCATGTGTTAGAGCTCGGCTAAAATAAGCCCCTAGAATACCGTCACCTCCAGTGAGGAGATTGTATGCACGTGTTTAGGGCTCAGCTGAAATAAGCCCCTAGAATACCGGCTTCTCCGGTGAGGAGATTGTCTGTTTGCGTTGCTGACTGCGTTTACTACGGACTGCTGTCCGCACAGCAGTTGTCTGTGCATTCCTGTGGAGTTAATGGGACACAGTCCATATTTCTGCGTCTCTACCTTAGCGACACTGTGATGTTATACCGCCGTATAGGGCCACAGTGTTTAAAGTTGCTACTCTGTGAAGGAACAGAGTTCACCTTACCGCCCTCTTACCAGCAGCAAGCTCAGCCTGCACGGTGGACCCCGGGCTGCGAACGCACTTATTATTTAAATTATTTTGTGCGTTCCGCCAGCCCTAACAGCCCGCTTCCAAACTAGATAACAATGGACCCTTCCCCACTATATATTCAGTGATTATCCCAGCTGATGTGTTTTGGCTAGATTCTCCCCAGCCCACCATATGCTGACATTGTGACGCTATATAATATATCCAGGGGTTAGGGACCACCAAACCACCCTCGTCCTTTGATCTCTGCAGATGCTCTAATTTGATGCGTGCTTGTCCACCCTTCCAAATCAGATCCCTAAATAGAGTATTAATTCTATAAAATTTGCTCTGTGCCAACCACACTGGAGCATTATACAGTATGTAAAGGAGCTGAGTCATAAGGATCATTTTGATCAGATTGACTCTACCTGCCACAGACAGAAATAGTTTCTTCCAGGCCCCAATCTTCTGCTGAAATTTCCCAAGCAAAGGAGTCAGGTTGAGCCGCAAATAGTCCCCTATTTTGTCCGAAACCACGATACTCAAATATTTGAACTCGTGTACCACCCTTAGGGGGAATCCCAGGGTCAAGTGTCAGAGGAGCCGCCACGTCCAAGGGCAACAACACAGACTTGTCCCAGTTAATAGATAGTCCCGAAAGAGCCCGAAATTTAGTAATGCTTTGCATAGCCACTCTCAAAGACTCCTGTGCATCTTCCAGAAATAATAATGCATCATCTGCATACAAAGCTATCTTCTTTTCATGATTTCCATATCTATATCCCTTTATATCCCTATCCCTCCGTATCGCCGCCGCCAGAGGCTCTATAGCAATCGCAAACAGCAGAGGAGACAAAGGGCACCCCTGCCGTGTTCCCCTGTACAAAGGAAAATCCTCTGACAGAAGGCCATTCACCCGTACCCTAGCACTCGAAACTGCACCCAACTTATGAATTTCTCCCCAAAACCCATAGCCCTCAGGACCCACAAATTCCACCACTCTACACTATCAAACGCCTTAGCAGCGTCTAAAGACACCACAACCCTCTGACCTATATTATCCGCCTTTGCCTGCAAATTAAGAAACAATCGCCTGATGTTAAGTGCTGTAGAACTATTGGGCATAAACCCGGATTGATCCCTATGTATTATTGTTGTTATTACTTTATTTAGGTGATTAGCCAACATCTTAGCCTGGATTTTAACATCTGTCGTTAACAGTTAAATTGGACAATAAGAGGCTGGATCCATCGGATCCTTACCCTGCTTCGGCAGTTCAATAATTATTGCCTCTCGCATGTACCGTGGCAGCTCCCCCTCCACCAAACCGGCACCGTACATCTCCAGCAAAGCAGGAAGAAGTGTCTCTCTATATTTTTATACACCTCCCCCGGGATCCCATCCACCCCTGGGGCTTTATCATTAGGCATAGAGGCCAGTGGGACATCAAGTTCCTCCAAATAAATGGCTCCTCAGGAAGCCCCTGGTCATCCGGCTAGAGTCTGGGAGCTGTATTTCCGCCAAATAACCATCTATCTCCTCCTCCTTTGGCCCCACCTGTGATTTGTAAAGATCCAAATAATAACCCGTCATCACCTCCAAAACTGCTCTGCTACCAGTATGTTCACACCCATCCCTTCCCCTCAGAGCATTATATGTGTGGAATCCCTCTGTGCTGCCATTATCCTAGAAAGGAGATGGCCCGCCCTGTCGCCCCTACTCAAAATATTTAATGTCCTGAAACATTCTCTTGCGTTCCACAGCTTTCATTGCCACCTGACATACTCTAGTCTGCGCTTCTTTCAACCTTCCCTGTGCCTCCAGGGACTGATCATTGATTAGTACCTCCTCGGCTTCCTCCAATTTTCTAATCAACATCTGATCCTTCCTGCCAGTTTCTGCTTTTACCCGGGATATCTAATTAATGCAGAGCCCTCTAAAATAAGCCTTCAAAGCTTCCCAAACCATCAAAACTGACACTGTCCCAACATTAATTCTAAATTACTCTCTAATATCGCCCCCTATATGTCCATCCAGGTCAATAAGTTGTAACCAGAATGGGTTCAGCCTCCACATGCACCCTCTAGCAGGGACAGATCCCAATCCCTCAAGTGTCACACTCAAGGGGGAATGATCCGATATTGTTCTAGCCATGTATGTTACTTCCCCAACAAGGCCCAGCATCTGTGTATTGCCCAATGTCAGGTCAATCCTTGACAAGGATGCAAAGGTGGACGAGAAACAGGAATACTTATACACAGCAGGATGTGAAATCCTCCATAAATCATGCAGAGCAGTTTCCTTCAGGACCGCTCCAAATGGTGTACAATTACCTCCCGGTCTCAACGGTTCCCGTCTGCCCCTGTCCCAATGTGTGTCTGGAATATTGTTAAAATCGCCCATAATCAGAAAAGGTACCCCCGGGGTTTCATCCATTATCTCTAGAACTCTGTAGAGCAGACTCCCACAACATGGTGGTGGAATATATATTGAGACCAGCCACATCAAGGATCCATACAATTTACAAAGTAGGCATACAAATCTACCCATTTCACAAAATTGTCCACCATATATCTAATGGTAGAAATAAAGGCTTACTGCATATGAAAGTAGATAAAATCTCAATTTTATTGATGATAATACAAAAAACAAAAAAGACATGAAAAAACAAGGACATACAGACGAACCATGGGGAAATTAGTGTCCACAAAAAAGATCAAATGCCAAATTCAATTCAGCACATGCATGTTGGTCCAAAAAATTGTCACTGCACATGATATTCCAAAATGCTACAAGATCTATATGCAAGTCTGTCAAAAATGTCATGTATAACCAGGTAAAGTGCTATATGCAATGTATAAAGTATTAATTGAACAATAATGCAGAAATTTCAAAAAAGAATATTTTTTTATTTTAATGTCGGCAAACCCTTGCTCTAATGCATGTAAATATGTTCACATTAAGGTATATTATAATGCTCACTAGTATATTCCCATAGGGAGCCATATATTGCACATAATTGAACCCTTGAGTTAAAGATTCTACTGTAATGACCAAATTGCACAGAATATTATGTGTTAAATGATAACCAAGGAATGTATATCCTACTTAATTTATGAATAATGAAAACCTGCTGAGATTACCATTGTCACCAAATAAAGTGCTATGTGCAAAATTGGAAAATATTCCTAATTAACACAGGAACCATTCAAAGTACGGTTCTAATAAATAAATAACTAAATCAGTGTATGATATATTATATCTTAATATGGAAGTGCTGCATCTCCTATGCTAACATCCTTCCCAAACACAAATCTGCGTGGCACATAGCTATAACAATGTCTAAGGTAACTCCTATAATCCCCACAGACTGAGCAACATGCTGAATACTGGGTAGTAGCGATCCAAGTAGATAAATGTCCTACTACTTACATGGATAACTCGTGGAAACCAGTTCCCCATGGCCACCCCGACAGCGCCGTTTCGCCACCTGGGCTTCTTCAGATAGGGGCCCTATCCACGAGTTATCCATGTAAGTAGTAGGACATTTATCCACTTGGATCGCTACTACCCAGTATTCAGCATCACTGTCTGCTCCCTCCTCCCCATCTCCTCCTGTTCCACATACCGCTCAGGCTTGTTTTGTGCCCATTAATCACCACCGGGCTCCGGGTCACATCCACCTGTCTTGCAAATCTTCGGAGCTTCGCCACATCATCAGCTCCCTTGAAGTTCTCCCCTGCCTCCTCCAGCTCCACTGACAGCGTTTTCTCACGGCAAGCGGCATCTTGGATCCTTCTCTCCAGCTCCCCCACAGCCCTTCTGGAGCTCTTTGTTCCGGATCCGTTTCATCAGTTTTCCATCCGATTCTTCCATTTTCTTATCCGTTTTAAGACAGATCCGGTTCCTGGGGGCTGGCCAATTGGATCTGAGCATGCTCAGACTTGAAAACCGGATCCGGTGACTGGATCCATTTTTTTCTGCATTCTGCGCATTCCAGCACCCATAGACTTCCATTGTAGCATAAAGCCGGAAGCGCCAACAAAAAACGTTACTAGAGATGTTTTTCCAGATGTCGCAATTAAAATTTCCGGCAAAAAACAGAAGAAACGGGAGGCCATGCGGCGTGATCCGGCGCTAATACAAGTCAATGAGAAAAAAACGGATCTGGCGGTAGATTTAGCTGGATCTAGTTTATCAAAAAATAGCCGGATCATGCCTGAAAAAAAACTGATGTGTGAAAGTAGCCTAATAAAGACTCACAAATCTTATGATGATAAGACTAATTGCGTGGATATTCAAAGTCCACATGATCAACAACTATTTGCTTCACCAAGAATGGAATGTCACATGATAGATAATGATATTTTCACTTGTAATAAACAGTTTTGCTTATTTGTAATAAATGGAGCTTCAATGATCGATAGCATGCACGCAATAAGAATATATACTCCTATTTTAAAGGGTATATTTCAAGAGCATCTGTTCAATAAATTTTATGGCTTCTTATACAGATACAACCTGTCTGTGTGGATCCATCTGCTTGAGCATCCTAATATTTGACAGCCATCCAATATACTTTATGGTCTACCTTGAGACCAACCTAACATTTTGGCATCCCTGAGTGCACTGGTCAAAACAGAAGGCTCCAATATCTGCAATCCGGCAATCGCAGACTAAGGATCAGAGGACACACAGACCAAATCCTCGGTGAAAAGTTAAGAATCTTAGCTTCTTACAAACTCTCTCTGTGTCTCGACCTGTCTCACAATCTGCAGACTGAATTCCGGGTATGCTATAGTCAAGTTTTCTTACAGGACCAGCCCATATTGTTTGGCAAAGAACCATAGAATATCCAAGTGTTACTTAACCCCTTAATGACCAAGCCATTTTGTAGGTTAAAGACCAGGCCAATTTTTACAATTCTGACCACTGTCTCTTTATGAGGTTATAACTCTGCAATGCTTCTACGGATCTTGGCGATTCTGAGTTTGTTTTCTCGGGACATATTGTACTTCATGATAGTGGTAAAATTTCTTCAATATAACTTGCGTTTATTTATGAAAAAAACGGAAATATGGCAAAAATTTAGAAAATTTTGCAATTTTCAAACTTTTAATTTTTAAGCCATTAAATCAGAGAGATATGTCACAAAAATTAGTTAATATATAAGATTTCTCACATGTCTACTTTACATCAGCACAATTTTGGAACCAACATTTTTTTTTGTTAGGAAGTTATAAGTGTTAAAAGTTGACCAGCGATTTCTCATTTTTCCAACAAAATTTACAAAACCATTTTTTTTAGGGACCACCTCACATTTGAAGTGAATTTGAGGGGTCAATATGACAGAAAATACCCAAAAGTGACACCATTCTAAAAACTGCACCCCTCAACGTGTTCAAAGCCATATTCAAGAAGTTTATTAACCCTTTAGGAACATCACAAGAATTGAAGCAATGTGGAAGGAAAAAATGAACATTTAACTTTTTTTCCCAAAATTTTTCTTTCGACACAATTTTTTTACATTTTGTCAAGGGTATCAGGAGAAAATGAACCACAATATTTGTTGTACAATTTCTCCTCAGTACACCGATACGCCATGTGTGGGGGTAAACCACTATTTGGGCGCATGGCAGAGCTCGGAAGGGAAGCAGCGCCATTTGACTTTTTTGGCTGGAATTGAGATTGGACGCCATGTTGCATTTGGAGAGTCCCTGTGTGCCTAAACAGTGGAAACCCCTCACAAGTGACCCCATTTTGGAAACTGGACCCCCCAAGGAACTTATCTAAATGTGTTGTGAGAGCTTTTATCCCCCAAGGGCTTCACAGAAGGTTATAACGTAGAGCCGTAAAATTAAAAAATCATATTTTTTCCACAAAAATGATCTTTTCATCCAAATTTTTATTTTCCAAAGGATAAAAGGACCCCAAAAGTTATTGTGCAATTAGACCTGAGTACGCTGATACCCCATATGTGGGGGTAAACCACTATTTGGGCGCATGGCAGAGCTCGGAAGGGAAGCAGCGCCATTTGACTTTTTTGGCTGGAATTGAGATTGGACGCCATGTCGTATTTGGAGAGCCCCTGTGTGCCTAAACAGTGGAAACCCCACACAAGTGACCCCATTTTGGAAACTAGACCCCCCAAGGAACTTATCTAGATGTGTGGTGAGAGCTTTGAACCACCAAGGGCTTCACAGAAGGTTATAACGTAGAGCAGTAAAATTAAAAAATCATATCTTTTCCACAAAAATGATCTTTCCACCCCCAATTGTTATTTTCCAAAGGCTAACAGGACCCCAAAAGTTATTGTGCAATTTGTCCTGAGTATGCTGATATCCCATATGTGGGGGTAAACCACTATTTTGACGCATGGCAGAGCTTGAAAGGGAAGGAGCGCCTTTTTCAAATGCAGACTTTGATGGAATGGTCTGCGGGTGTCATGTCACGTTTGGAGAGCCCCTGATGTGCCTAAACAGTAGAAACCCCCCACAAGTGACTCCAGTTTGAAAACTAGACCCCCCAAGGAACTTATCTAGATGTGTGGTGAGCACTTTGAACCCCCAAGTGCTTCACAGAAGTTTATAACGTAGAGCCGTGAAAATAAAAAAATCATATTTTTTTCCACAAAAATAATCTTTTTGCCCCCAAATTTTTATTTTTATAAGGGTAACAGGAGAAATAGGACCCCAAAAGCTATTGTGCAATTTGTCCTGAGTACGCTGATATCCCATATGTGGGGGGGAACCACTATTTTGACGCATGGCAGAGATCGGAAGGGAAGGAGCACCGTTTTTAAATGCAGACTTTGATGGAATGGTCTGCGGGTGTCATGTCGCGCTTGGAGAGCCCCTGATGTGCCTAAACAGTAGAAACCCCCCACAAATGACCCCATTTTGCAAACTAGACCCCCCAAGGAACTTATCTAGATGTGTGGTCAGCACTTTGAACCCCCAAGGGCTTCACAGAAGTTTATAACGTAGAGCCGTGAAAATAAAAAAATCATATTTTTTTCCACAAAAATGACCTTTTTGCCCCCAAATTTTATTTTTTCTAAGGGTAACAGGAGAAATAGGACCCCAAAAGCTATTGTGCAATTTGTCGTGAGTACGCTGATATCCCATATGTGGGGGGGAACCACTATTTTGACGCATGGCAGAGATCGGAAGGGAAGGAGCACCGTTTTTAAATGCAGACTTTGATGGAATGGTCTGCGGGTTCATGTCGCGCTTGGAGAGCCCCTGATGTGCCTAAACAGTAGAAACCCCCCTCAAATGACCCCATTTTGCAAACTAGACCCCCCAATGAACTTATCTAGATGTGTGGTCAGCACTTTGAACCCCCAAGGGCTTCACAGAAGTTTATAACGTAGAGCCGTGAAAATAAAAAAATCATATTTTTTTCCACAAAAATGACCTTTTTGCCCCCAAATTTTTATTTTTCTAAGGGTAACAGGAGAAATAGGACCCCAAAAGCTATTGTGCATTTTGTCCTGAGTACGCTGATACCCCATATGTGGGGGGGAACCACTGTGATCGCCTTACTGCGATCTTTGGGAGGCACAATGAACAAATCTACAAAAGGTGAAGAATTGGTTTTCTTTTTGCGCCGTTCCTCGTGCGGTATTGGTGATTAGGCGACTTTATTCCTCGGATCGGTGCGATTACGGCGATACCAGATTTACACCCTTTTTTCATGTTTAGCTTCTGTCACACTCTAAAAGACGCTTTTTTTTGGAATAATTTTTTGTAAGAAATTTTTGCATCGCAGTATTTTGAGAGCTATAATTTTTCCATATTTCGGCCGACAGAGTTATCTGTGGGCTTATTTTTTGCGGGACGAGCTGACGTATTTATTGGTACCATATTCGGGCACATAACGTTTTTTGATCGCTTCCTATTCCGATTTTTGTGGAAGCAGAATGAACAAAAACCAGCAATTCAGGAATTGTTTTTTTTTTTTTTTTTTTTCCTCCGTTCCGTGTGTGGTAAAATTGATAAAGCAGCTTCATTCTTCGGGTCACTACGATTACAGCGATACCTCATTTATATATTTTTTTTATGTTTTGGCGGTTTTTACACAATAAAAAATTTTATAGAAAAAATAATTATTTTTGCATCAGTTTATTCCGTGAGCTATAACTTTTTTATTTTTTCGCTGATGATGCTGTATAGCGGCTTGTTTTTTGCGGGACAAGATGACGTTCTCAGCGGTACCATGATTATTTATATCTGACTTTTTGATCGCGTGTTATTGCACTTTTTCCAAGCGGTATGATGATACCGCTTGGAAAAAGTATAATTTACTACTTTTTTGTGTTTTTTTTTTACGGCTTTCACTGAAGGGGTTAACTAGGGTTACGCTTTTATAGATGGGATTTTTACAGACATGGCGATACCTAACATGTGTATTTTTTTTGTTTTTTATTTTTTTATTACATAAAAATGTGTATTTTTTAGGGGATTTTTTTTAAATTATTTTTTAATATTTTTTTTACAATTTTTTTTAAAAAATGTTTTTTTTTAACTTGTCCCTTTATGGGACTTTCACTTTTTTTTACTTTTTATTGCAGTTACAATGCATTGCAATGCTCCAGCATTGCAATGCATTGTACCTATGATGAAAGCTGCTGTGACATGATCACAGCAGCTTCCCGTAGGTAGATGACCCGGAGGTTGTCATGACAACCCCCGGGTCATCAAGGCAGAGATCGGCCCCTGCAAATACATTGCAGGGCGCCGATCTGAGGCAGAGGGAGCTCCCGACCCTCTGCCTCCCCCCCTGAGCTCTGCGATCGCGCTGGATCGCAGCAGTCAGGGGGTTAACAGCCAGGGCGGTGGGGGCTCCGCTCCTGGCTGTCAGTGCAGGAAGCCTGGCCACTGCAGCTCCGGCTCCTGCACTGATCGCGCTGGAGAAGCTGAAATTTCAGCTTCTCCTGCACGATCGCTGCTGTGTTTGGTCAGTCAGATTGACTGACCAATCACAGCGCTGTGGGTGCGGGGACCGACGGCAAAGGTCCCCGCACCGCTTGCCATGCCTGTCAGCTGTCTATGACAGCTGTCGGCACTGATCTACCACTGCGTGTTTACACGCAGTGGTAGATCAAAGGCATGACGTGCACAGTCCGTCCTGGTGCCGGAACTGGCACCTTGCCATGACGGACTGTGCACGTCAGTGGACATTAAGGGGTTTAACTGTATATTGGATTGGATAACTTCCTGTGCTGCTTTCCCTGTTATGTGTCTAGCCTATGACTGAAGTGTGATTGTATGTCTCAACCTTGAGGGTGCGGAACAGTTCTCATGTGGTCTGCCTTTAAGACTATCTTTCATGCTAAACTAGCTTGCCAGGATTCATGTGAAAAGACGTTCCTGACAGTATACACACAAAGAAAAACTACATAGGTCCTCTTGGGGAGTGATAGAGATATGGTGTAAAAAGTCGATCAAATCAGGATAGGTCCTTTGCAGTTCTCTCTGGTGACCTACAGTGAGGCACCCTGAGTCAGAGGATAAGTCTGTCTGTGTTCTGTCTTGTCTTATATGTACTAGCTGCTCCCAGAAGATGCCATAAAATCTTGAGATAGTTAGGACTAGAGTTGAGCGATACTTTCCGATATCCAAAAGTATCGGAATCGGAATGGTATCGCCGATACCATTAAAATATCGGCGATACCCGATACCGATACCGGAAATCCAATGTAAGTCTATGGGAACAAAATATCGTAACTAAAAAAAACCCATTCTTTCCTTGTAAACACTAAATATACACACATAGAATACATATATATATATATACATGTCATTGTGACATATATATATACATATATTTATAGTTTATACACTTCTACATAGTAAAATAGCCTCTGATTCAATTGCCGGGTAAAGCCGGCTTTTGTGAAAAGACAGAAGCACCCGACATGAAATGACACTTGGTTTACATAGAGTTAACCATGTCTTTTCATGTAGTTTGATATCTGATTTGCACAAACAATTACATGAGTGGCTGTGTGCAAAATTTCACACCTGTAGGGGTTAATTAAAGGTGTAAATTCGTTGTAAAAAAAACGGACTTTTTTGCTACGAATTTACACCTTTAATTAACCCCTACAGGTGTGAAATTTTGCACACTAAAGGGTATGCCACACTGAACAATATCGCTAACGGGATCGCTAAAAAACATCACTATTTAGCGATCCCGTTAGCGATGTTGTTCAGTGCGGCATCTGCCAGCGACGAGCTTCCTGCTGTGATCTCGCTCGTCGCTGGAAATCGTTCCGGACCCTATTTTCTCGTCGGCGCTCCCGCTGGGTAAGTATATATCGCTAGTGTGGCACCTTTTCTTAGCGATTTAGCGGTACTTTTGTACCGCTAAAGTCGTTAAGAAGATCGCTAACGGCGATAGCGTCGTTAACTATATCGCTAAATGTGGCCGCACTTAGCGATATAGAAACAATCCCGCTAGCGATCGCATTAGTATGCGTCGTTATTGTGATCGCTAGCGGGATTGTTTAGTGTGGCAGTACCTTTACACTCATGTAATTGTTTGTGCAAATCAGATATCAAACTACATGAAAAGACATGGTTAACTCTATGTAAACCAAGTGTCATTTCATGTCGGGTTCTGCATTTTCACAAAAGCCGGCAATTGAATTAGCGGCTATTATACTATGTAGAAGTGTATGAACTATAAATATATATATATATATATATGTGTCACAAATTCAATGACATGTATATATATATATGAGGTGTAAAATTGCTGAAAAAAATGCGTGGGCTCCCGCCCTATTTTCGCAACCAGACAGACAAAGCCAGTGAGTGGGGGCAGATAATAATAGCCCAGAGAGGGACCATTATTTTTGGCCCCCCCCCCTGGCTACTAACATCTGCCCCCAGACACCCCAGGAAAGACAAACAAATCTATAATTAGATTCGCCTTTCTGGCACTTTGCCCGTCTATTCCCATTGCCCTGTAGCGGTGGCGAATGGGTTAATATGGGGTTAAAGCCACCTTGCTATTGAAAGGTGACCTTAAGCCAGGTTAATAATTGAGAGCTGTCAATTAGACAACTATCAATTATTAATCCTATTGCATGAAATAAAAATAAAACACACACACTTTAATTAAAAATCATTTTAATGAAATAAAGACACATGTTTTTGACCATCTTTTATTTTACTGCAAAAACCATTTCCTGTAATAAAAACAAAATAAAAAAGCAAAATTATTCTTACCTATCCCATGCACAGTCAGATCCCACGGTGTAATCCTTCAGAAAGGGTTAATGTTTACTGCAGGGACCGCAGCTAATGCTGCAGCCTCACAGTAAACCCCCAAATGAATGAGTTCCTCTCCTGGCTGACAGGAGAGTAAAGGCTGGGTCTCACATAATGATACACCAGCGATCCCGACAACGACATGCACTTGTCAGGATCGCTGGTGTATCGCTACATGATCGCTGCTGAGCTGCCAAACAGGCAGCTCAGGCAGCGATTTGGGACAGCGACACTGCGGGTAACATCGCTTAAGGGCCCGTCTCACATAGCGATATCACTACCGAGATCGCTGCTGAGTCACTAGTTTTGTGACGCAGCAGCGAGCTCACCTGCGATATCGCTGTGTGTGACATTCAGCGACGATCAGCCCCCCTGCCGGGTATCGCTGATCGTCGCTGAAATGTCAGGACCTTTTTTTGATCGCTGGTTTCCCGCTGACAGGCACGCATCGCTGCATGTGACAGGCGGGAGACCAGCGATCCGCTGGTAACCAAGGTACACAGCGGGTTTCCAGGCGCGGGGCTGTGCCTAGAAACCCGCTGTGTACCTTGGATACCAGCGCCCTGATGCAGGGGAGCTGGTATCCAAGGTACACAGCGGGTTTCCAGGCACCGCGCAGCGCTTGGAAACCCGCTGTGTACCTTGGATACCAGCTCCCTGCATCAGGGCGCTGGTATCCAAGGTACACTGCGGGTAACTAAGCGATGTTACCCGCAGTGTCGCTGTCCCAGATCGCTGCCTGAGCTGCCTGTTTGGCAGCTCAGCAGCGATCATGTAGCGATACACCAGCGATCCTGACAAGTGCATATCGTTGTCGGGATCGCTGGTGTATCGTTATGTGAGACCCAGCCTTTAGTTACCCGCAGTGTACGTTGGATACCAGCACCCTGATGCAGGGAGCTGGTAACCAAGGTACACAGCGGGTTTCCAAGCGCTGCGCGGTGCCTGGAAACCCGCTGTGTACCTTGGATACCAGCTCCCTGCATCAGGGCGCTGGTATCCAAGGTACACAGCGGGTTTCTAGGCACAGCCCCGCCCTGGAAACCCGCTGTGTACCTTGGTTACCTGCGGATCGCTGGTCTCCCGTCTGTCACACGCAGCGATGCGTGCCTGTCAGCGGGAAACCAGCGATCAAAAAAAGGTCCTGACATTTCAGCGACGATCAGCGATACCCGGCCGGGGGGTTGATCGTCGCTAAATGTCACACACAGCGATATCGCTGGTGAGCTCGCTGCTGCGTCACAAAACTAGTGACTCAGCAGCGATCTCGGTAGCGATATCGCTATGTGAGACGGGCCCTTAAGTGGAAAGCTTAATTGATTGCTTTCCACTTTCACTTCAGGTCAGCCAGGGACACAATCAGTGACGTCAGAGGGAACTGATTAACAAAAATAGGGGTTCCCTTCGAAAAAAAATGGCGTGGGGTCCCCCCTATTTTTGTTAACCAGCCAGATGAAGCAGATCGCTGAGGCCTGGATTTTCAGGCTGTTAAGGAACCAAGATCCATGGACCTTGCCAGCCTGATAATACCAGGCCACAGCAGTCTGCATATCTTGGCTGATTAACAAAAATAGGGGATCCCCTCGAAAAAAATTGGCGTGGGGTCCCCCCTATTTTTGTTAACCAGCCAGATGAAGCAGACCGCTGAGGCCTGGATTTTCAGGCTGTTAAGGAGCCAAGATCCATGGACCTTGCCAGCCTGATAATACCAGGCCACAGCAGTCTGCTTAGCTTGGCTGGTTAACAAAAACAGGGGATCCCCTCGAAAAAAAAACGGCGCAGGGGTCCCCCTATTTTTGTTAACCAGCCAAGTAAAATGCAGACTGCTGCGGCCTGGTATTAAAAGACTGTCAAGGCCCATGGATTTTGGCCCTCAACAGCCTGATAATACCAGGCTACAGCAGCCCCACATTTGGCGCATCAAAAGATGTGCCAATTGTGGCACTTTACCCGACTCTTCCCACTTGCCCTGTAGCGGTGGCAAGCGGGGTAATAAGGGGTTAATGTCACCGTTGATTGCACGGTGACAATAAGCCCGGTTAATAATGGAGAGGCGTCAATAAGACACCGATCCATTATTAATCCCAAAGTTTTTAAATGTTTAAAAAAAAGACACAGCAAGAAAAAAGTATTTTAATGAAATAAAAGAGACAACACAGTTTTCATTTCTTTTATTACTCTCTCATTCCTGCGACACCATCGATCTCCTGTAAAAAAATTAAAAAAAAAAACCAACAGTATACCACCTGTCCGACGCAGTCCATAGTAACGACTGTCCCACGACGATCCAGCTCTGCTACATCGGAATGACAGGCAGAGCCTGACATCCCGCCGCAGCACAGCTGCTTACCAGCTTCCCCGGCGGTGACGTCATCGGACTGCTTTACGGCCGCGATTACCCAGCAGTCACTGCAGTTATCGCGAGAAACTGCATGTGACCGCCAGGGAGAAGAGGATGGCGGCCATTAAGCAGTCCTGGATGTGACCGCCGGAGATCTTCTGCCGGGTAAGTGCCGCTGACTCCTGACAGACCCGACCGACGGACACTGACAGTGACAGTGACATTCCGATTCCGGTATCCGATATGACGAAAATATCGGTACTCGGAATCGGAATTCCGATACAGCCAATATCGGCCGATACCCGATATTTGCAGTATCGGAATGCTCAACACTAGTTAGGACCATACTAGTCTGCCTATTGTTAGTTCTTTTTGCTCTCTGGTTGATATATAAGATTTCTGTGTATGCCAGGCTTAATTTGAGGTACGTGCCATTTCTCACTGAGAGACCACGGAGATTTAGTGAAATTACCCTAGAGTAGTCACATTTGCCAAGTCACAATTCATTATTTTTGAGGGTCCGCATACTTACAAACTGCTACAGTATACTGAAGTCAGTTTAGGTACCACTAGTTGTGGGCAATAAGGGCACTATAGACGCCAATTTAGGGGACGGGAGAAGTGGGCACAAGCAGCACTGCACATCAGGAATACAGTAGGCATCAACCAGAGAGAGAGGATAGGCAGAAATGGGGAATAGAGATAGCAAAGAGCACCAGAAGGGATGCAGTGTATATGAGATAGTGGAGAAAAGAAAATGTAAAGTTGCTGTGAAAGATTCAAGTAAGTTGTTGAAAGGTTTAGGGATGGAGAGTGATCCGCTAGATTCTTCCCTCTGACAAGTATGGGATGGATAACTGACAATAAGATGTTTAGACAAGCAAAAGCTTGGGCAGAGGTAGCAAAAGAAATAAAAAGAGAAGGTTGCTGGGTTAAGAAGGAAACCCCGAAAGGAGAAAGATATGAAAATAAAGCAAAAATGCCTCCACCATATCAACCTCATCTCATGGCTTCTGCTCTGACAGGACCAGATCGATGACATGTGTGTTTGGACAGCAAAACCCCGATTGGAGTGAACAATGTTCTGCCTGCGGCAGGCCAAGACCCCACGGGGAGATATGGTTATATCCGGTCATCTATACCAGGGGTCCCCAACCGCCGGTCCGCGGCCCATTACCGGGCCGTAGCAGTTCTGTTGCCGGGCCGCGGAGCCACGGCACAGAACGCTGTACACACTTGGAGCCGGCGGCTGCAGCACTGTAGTGACAGCTGCAGCCGCAGACTTCAAGAAGACATCCATACTTACCTACCGTCGCTGCAGGTCCCTGCGTCCCTGTCGGCAGCAGCAGCTTCCTCCTGTGCGCGGCGGTGACATAATACCGCTCATTAAGGTAATGAATATGGACGTGAAGCCACTCCCATAGGCATGGCGTCCATATTCATGCCCTTAATGAGCGGTATTACGTCACCGCTGCGCACAGGAGGAAGCGGCCGACAGGGACGCAGGGACCTGCAGCGACGGAGCGAGGAGGGTAAGTATGATGGGAGGGTGGAGCAGAGCCATGTATACAGGGGTGGAGGATGGGGGAGCCATGTATACAGGATGGGAGGACGGGGGAGCGGAGCCATGTATACAGGATGGGAGGGTGGAGCGGAGCCATATATACAGGATGGGAGGGGGAGCGGAGCCATATATACAGGATGGGAGGGTGGAGCGGAGCCATGTATACAGGATGGGAGGCAGAGCGGAGCCATGTATACAGGATGGGAGGGGAGCGGAGCCATGTATACAGGATGGGAGGGGGAGCGGAGCCATATATACAGGATGGGAGGGTGGAGCGGAGCCATGTATACAGGATGGGAGGGGAGCGGAGCCATGTATACAGGATGGGAGGATGGAGCGGAGCCATATATACAGGATGGGAGGGCGGGAGCGGAGCCATGTATACAGGATGGAAGGGGGAGCTGAGCCATGTATACAGGATGGGAGGGTGGGAGTGGAGCCATATAAACAAGGGTGGGAGCGGAGCCACGCATACAAGGGTGGGAGCGGAGCCTTGTATACAAGCGAGTCACATTCACATTATAAATGTTATAATTAAATGATGAGTATGCACTACTACTAAACTACAACCCCGTCCATAGCCCCGCCCCTTATGACCAAAGCCCCACCCCTGCCACACCTCCATCCCCGCCCTGCCGGGCCATGGAAGAATGGTCTTTCTTGAAGCCGGTCCCTGGTGCAAAAAAGGTTAGGGACCACTGTTGTAGAAAACCTATGAAATAAATGAGTCACATAGAGCAGGGGTCCCCAACCGCCGGTCCGCGGCCCATTACCGGGCCATAGCAGTTCTGTTGCCGGGCCGCGGAGCCATGGCACAGAACGCTGTACACACTTGGAGCCGGCGGCTGCAGCACTGTAGTGACAGCTGCAGCCGCCGACTTCAAGAACACATCCATACCTACCTACCGTCGCTGCAGGTGCCTGCGTCCCTGTCGGCAGCGGCAGCTTCCTCCTGTGTGCAGCGATGACGTAATACCGCTCATAAAGGTGATGAATATGGACGTGACGCCCCTCCTATAGGCGTTGCGTCCATATTCATGCCCTTAATGAGCGGTATTACATCACCGCTGCGCACAGGAGGAAGCGGCCGACAGGGACGCAGGGACCTGCAGCGACGGAGCGAGGAGGGTAAGTATGATGGGAGGGTGGAGCGGAGCCATGTATACAGGGGGGAGGACGGGGGAGCCATGTATACAGGATGGGAGGACGGGGGAGCGGAGCCATGTATACAGGATGGGAGGGTGGAGCGGAGCCATATATACAGGATGGGAGGGGAGCGGAGCCATATATACAGGATGGGAGGGTGGAGCGGAGCCATGTATACAGGATGGGAGGGGGAGCGGAGCCATGTATACAGGATGGGAGGGGGAGCAGAGCCATGTATACAGGATGGGAGGGGGAGCGGAGCCATATATACAGGATGGGAGGGTGGAGCGGAGCCATGTATACAGGATGGGAGGGTGGAGCGGAGCCATATATACAGGATGGGAGGGCGGAGCGGAGCCATGTATACAGGATGGAAGGGGGAGTGGAGCCATGTATACAGGATGGGAGGGTGGGAGCGGAGCCATATAAACAAGGGTGGGAGCAGAGCCACGCATACAAGGGTGGGAGCGGAGCCTTGTATACAAGGGAGTCACATTCACATTATAAATGTTATAATTAAATGATGAGTATGCACTACTACTAAACTACAACCCCGTCCGTAGCCCCGCCCCTTATGACCAAAGCCCCACCCCTGCCACACCTCCATCCCCGCCCTGCCGGGCCATGGAAGAATGGTCTTTCTTGAAGCCGGTCCCTGGTGCAAAAAAGGTTGGGGACCAGTGATCTATACCCAAACTAGAATACAGGACCCAGGGTACAATACCACGGTAATAAAACTAGAAGATAGTTTAATCGCAATGGATGACGGGGTTTACCATCCTCCTCATCTTCAAACCATGGATGCCACAGGCACTGCAGGTGTGATATCCACCCCTAGAATCCAGACTGCACCCACGACTACTGTCTCCCACTACAAACTATGGGGACCAAAAGATCACTATTCAAGGACACGTCAGACCCATTTGACTTACCAATGGCCTTTTACAGATGGATGGTGGGACTAAAGAACACTTACACATTGATACACATGGGCAGATTTAGAGTTCATCTTAAGGGGAAAAATTGAGGATGTGAGAATGGAGTCAGTTCTGGGGGAAATAAACAGAATGAAGAGATCATATCAGTCAGCTCCTAAGTTAGGAATGCAGTATGTCAGGTCTTTGGAGTCAGGGATGCACTTTTGAAAGATTTGCATGCATGGTGCCTGGCGATGGTAGGAGAATCCACAATTTCTCTTCTAGATGTGGTACAGGGCCCCAATATACAGTAGCCCATTTTTGGGGTAATTTAAAACTGAGACATGCAGATTTGGGCTATGAGGGAATAGAAGAAGTGGAAGGAAACTTTTCCATGGAGCTTTTAAGGCAGGTCTTAAACCACAGCTCAGACAAAAGGTTCAGGCAGCTAAACTTGATTTGCGAACATTCCCAATAGAAGAGTTGATGCGGGTGGCAAAGGGGGTTGAACTAGATCAGAAGATGAAGCCAGTCCAGATACAGTGACGTTCAGAAAGGTCAGAGGGCTAATTCAGTCAGAAAGGATCGTCAACAGATTGAGTGTTACAATTGGCAAGAAGGAGCATATTAGCCATCAGTGCAGATTAGCTAGGAAAGAGGACCAGGCCAGGATGGATGCTCCAACCCAAACCCCACGATAGGAAACAGGCAACCCCGTAGCCATCTAACCTCATAGGGCAGCCTCAAATTCACACCCACAAAGGGGTAGTCCCAGTGCATCTCCCATATGATAGAAAAATCCCATTCCTGGTGGATATGGGGGCAGCCAAAACAGTTATCCGCCAGGAACATGTTAGATCATTGGACATATCAGATGATACCCTCTACACCCAAGGGTTTGAGGGACTGTTTCAGGAATGTAAATTGACCAAACCATTGCCCCTTTGACTAGTTGACCACACACGTCTGACTATGTTACTGATCAGTGACAAATCACCTGTTAATTTGCTAGGTTCTGATGTACTCCAAGCAATACAGGCACATATCATATACGAACCAGATGGTACAGTTAAATTGACAGCTGGGATCCCAGAATCCACGTTGTGCAAAGTTTTGGCGTGTCTGTACATAGCTGACTCCACCTCCCCACCTGATGACGATGAGGTACTGGCACAGGTCCTTGACACACTATGGGCAAAGTCTAAAACTGATATTGTAAAAGTGGAAAAACAGCCGCACTCAAAAAATCTTTCAATGCAAGAGAAAAAGATTTATTGAAAACACCACAGCGTAAATAACGTGTTGAGGTAACGTTTCGACTCCGCGTTGGGTCTTCCTCAAACCTTAGGGTAGATCACGGAAAAGAAACAGAAGAGGCCACTGTGGGATATGTCGACTTGAAAGGCTCCAGACCATGTACATACAGCACATGATACTCCATCCTACCAGCTTTCTCTGGGACCTTTAGTTGGTCCTTGCCCTGTCGGACTTCCATATACATGGCCTGGAGCCTTTCAAGTCGACATATCCCACAGTGGCGTCTTCTGTTTCTTTTCCGTGATCTACCCTAAGGTTTGAGAAAGACCCAATGCGGGGTCAAAACGTCACCTCAACACGTTATTTACGCTGTGGTGTTTTCAATAAATCTTTTTCACTTGCATTGAAAGATTTTTTGAGTGCGGCTGTTTTTCCACTTTTATGATTTCTCTGGCCTAGCACAGTTCAGCCTGCACCTATCCGCTATTACAGAGTGCATGCCTTTCCAGCTATAAAACTGATATTGGACATATGCAAGTCCCTCCCTTGATGATTCATTTGAAGCCAAGAGCAAAGCCCCCTCAAATCAGACAGTACCCACTAAGTGCCTCCCAGGAAGAGGCAATAGGGGAAAACATCTAATTGCTTCTGGGGCCCTAAAATCTACAAAGTCTGTAGCAAACACTCCTTTATTTCCAGTGAAGAAAAAGCACAAGAAAGGGGAGCCAGTCAATTACAGAATGGTACATGACCTCAGAGCCATAAATGCCGTCACTGAACTACTCACATCAGTGGTGCCCAACACACATATGATTCTGTCACAGATCACCACTACAGCAGCTTATTTTAGTTGCATTGACATGGCAAATGCCTACTTTTCTATGCCTCTACATCAAGACTGTCAATATCTGCTTTCTTTCACTTTCAGGGGCAGCAGTATACTTAGATGGTGTTACCGCAGGGAGTCCATAATTCCCCAACCTTGTATACTGCTACACTGCAACTCGTTTTTCAGGACTGGGTTGTTAAACATGCTGAGGTTGTTCTACTCCAGTAAAGTGGATGACCTACTCCTTTGTGCCCCAAACAGAGATGCGTGCTGTGAAGTCACAGTCTCACTACTTCAACACCTTGCTACCAAAGGGTTTAAGGAGTCCAGAGAAAAATTTCAGTTTTGTCAACTAAAAGTTGTGTTTTTGGGACATGGCATTTCACAGGGAGCAAGACACTTTTACAGTGGATAGGAAAAAGGCAATTGAACTGCTAAAGCCACCAACAGGGGTTCAACAATTACGCACCTTCCTAGGGCTGGCATTATATTGTAGGCCTTGGGTTCATTCTGCATCCATTCTCATGCAGCCACTCTATGATTGCCTGCCCACACAACCTTTCCACCTAACTCAGGAAGCACTAGACGGTTTTTACTCACTCAAACTGGAAATCATCTCTGCTCCAACCCTTGGCACCCCAGATTATGCTATACTTTTCCTCCTTTATTGTACAGAAATGCAAGGACATGCTTCAGGGGTCCTAGCCCAGAAACATGGCCAACAGAACATGCCTGTCGCATATTACTTAGCCCAGTTGAATCCTGTTGCAAGAGTAGCCCCATCATTTATTTGAGCAATGGCAGCTGTCTCACTTCTACCAGACAAAGCATCAGAGATTGTACTGGACTATCCAGTACCATTTACACTCCACATGACCTACACAGCATCCTCAGCCAGGTCCAACCCAAACACATTGCTGTGTTAAGGTAGGATCTAAGTGACCCTTCACGGTTGACCTAGTGATTTCCAAATTAATTAAGTGAACGTTGCTAGCAACATAAATAACCAAACAGACACGTTTTTCCATCTGGGAGGATCAAGCAAGATTCCTATCCCATATATTAACATCATCACTTTTATAGTATTAGTGAGCTTGTACTTCAACCAATAGTATAAAACCAGACCTATAACATTTAACCAATGAAAATACAAGAAAATTGACCTATAAGAATTACAGGAAAATTAACTTATAAGAATACAAGAAAATAGGAAACTACATATATGGTCATATCCACGTAACATAGGAGAGAACAATAACATACTCATTCTCAAAGTATTCTACAGTGATAAATCTCAAGGTCTCATATCTTGTCCAAACTGGAGCAGTCTGGTTTTATCACAGCCCATAACCTTTACTCTACTTAAAATCAGAAAAAACTATTTGGCTCTTTACCAGCCAGAAACTATTGCCTAGTAACAGAATTTATCTCATAAAGACAAGATGGTGATACAAGCACAAAATGGAACATTCAGTTTTGATCGTTCTTAATTTAGTCCTTCACATTCCCCCCTAGATAAATTTTGTTAACTTATGTCCAGAAATCAGAGGTACTATCCCAAGCTATAAGCTCAGGGGTACTGGTCTTCACATATCTGATGCCATGTTACCAGACATGGCTGCTGCGGCGTACCCATCCCCCTGTATACTACAATTACAAATAACAATTTTTAATAACTGTGGTGGAGATCTTTCGAAGATAGCCATGCTCTTGGCTTCAACATCTTCATCAATAACTTCTTGAAATCGATGTAGAGAAGAGCAGGGTAACAACACCTTTTGGTATCATTAGCTGTCCAAATACAGAATTTCCTAATACATACAGAAATACACCAAAAAAACAACAAGTTTTAGTATTACATACATAACAAGAATAAAAACAGCAATATATAACATACTTTTCAAGATTCCAGCTATCCAACCCCCAATACACTTAAACCAATTGGCTGGATTAAAAAGAAAATATCTGCCAGAGACTGGGAATTATTCAACAAATCTCTGTCATTTTTCATAATATTATATAAACTTTTTATTAAGAACGGGAAATTTAGGCTATCCCATATAGTTACCAATAATAACATGAAAAATACGAAAAACCAAAACATTATGTCCCCTTTATTTGCTATTGGCTTGTTTAACCAGCTTGCAGTGCGATACGTAGATCCAAGTTGGTCTTCCTTCCAGTTTCACTGACATAGGGGTGATAAGGAGGACTTAATAGGGACCGTCATACAAGGCTCTAGTCCGTGTTTTTCTGACATGCCTTTTCACAACCACAAAATCATCAGACTTCAAACTAACAAATATCGGTTTCTGCTGAATCTGGAAAAGAAAAAGAAACTAGAGCATAGGTGTTAGCAAGATTTTTACTAAACTGAATAACATATTGAACAGTACGGTCAGTTTCTTCTAATAATTACTGAGACTGGAAATTTGCAACTGGGGTCCTAGCACCAAACAATATCTTATATAGGGACAGGCCATGTTTTGCAATAGGGTAATACAAATATAGTATAGTACAATGGGTAGGAGCTCTGGCCATAGAGCAGTAGTCTCCTGCATCATTTTGGTCAATTGTCCCTTCAGTGTGTCATTCAACCTCTCAACTTTCCCCCTGGATTGTGGATAGTACGGAGTAATGGAGGCTACAGTGGATCCAAGCATTGTTAGAACCTCCTGATACACATGAGAAGAAAAAGCCGGACCTTGGTCACTTTCAACGACTTTTGGAACTACATATCTGCAGATAACTTCCATCACCAGTTTCTTTGCTGTGGTCTTTGCAGTCATGTTGGTAACGGGGAATGCTTCCGGCCAACTAGAGAACTATCGACAACCACCAGACAATATTCATACCTTCCAGATTTAGGCATTTATGGTCCACCTGGAGCCCAGTAGAATTTTTGTACCCGGGCTAGGGCCTGGTTTTTTCCTCAGTGTGTAGGTCCATGTGCCCATGCGGCAATAGCAGGGTACATCCGCTTAGGGAGACACATAAGTTGATTCTTTCTCCAGAGACCATTGTCCAATACGTGCTCCATCAGCCTTCCACTGCTTCACCTCTTCTTTTGGAGACATTCTCTGCATTGTCATTAAGCGTCTCGCGGGTCCGACAGAAAACCTCAGTCTGTTGTAGATATATCAGGTTCTTCTACAGTCAGATCTCTTGCAACTGTTTACGCTGAGAGCGTGTGGTCACCATAGTTGGTATGGTTAGTTCAACGGCAGAAGAGCAGCGGCCTTTATACGTTGTCAAAGTCTGTGGACTGTTCCTAGGACCGTGCTCCTTGACTTTGATAATGGCCACCTGAGTAGGCAACTTGATCGATTCCATGAGGGTTTTAATACTTCAGCATTTTTCACATGGAGTTCCGGCAGAGTAATAAACACTCGATTGGCTATAGAGCTCCAAAAACGTGAGCAATACTAAATGCATATCATGAGTCCGTGATATATTAGCCCGTCTGTCTTTGGCCAAAGTACATGCAGTAGACAGAGCCTGGAGTTCTGCTTCTCTTGTGCTGACTGTGATGGCGGGAGCGCAGCGCGTGCACTACAGTGTCCTCTGTGGTAACAGCATATCCCGTGTGGAATCTTCCAAACCATCAGCATATCTTGAATCATCCGTATATAACAACAGATCGGGATTTGAAGTGGATTCTCATTGACATATGGCGGAGAAGCAATTTCTTCAGTCAGAAGTTGGGAACAATCATGTTGGAGATAATCCTCATCACTGCCATCTTTCTTGGGACCTGCAGTAAAGAAGCGGGGTTGATTGTAGCACAGCGATGCAACTTGATGATACTCAGGCCACGGGATCGAGGCGGGGTGAATAATAGTCCACTGGCGTTGCCTATTGCCATGTGATTGTATAAGTACACCTGCAGCGTGTCCTCATTCTCAGACACATAAAAATGGAACGGTGGAGTATAGTCCGGGATGCCCAAGGCACGGGTTGGAAACAATAAGCCGCTTTAATTCAGAGAAGGCACGATAAAGGCTTTCCATACAAACCGGTGATCTGTCCTTATAGTTCATTATACCGTCTCTTTAAGGCATTGTAAAGGGTTGCATTATGAGGGATGCATCCGGTATCCACTGACAACAATAAGTACATAGTTCATTTTCACTTTTGGGAAAGGAAGGAGTTGACAGCTATTTTTCTTTCTTCTGTGAGGTATCTGACACCCTGAAGGAGACAGTGACCCAAAAATATCATTTACAAGACAGAACTGAAGTTTCGAGGCCGAAACCCGACAATTCAGATCGCCAAATGCTCAGAAGACTAACAATAGCAACATGGCTTCCTGCTCCGTCCATACACACAACAAAAATCATCCACATACTGAAGCAGCGTGACATGGGGGTGTCAATTGCCAGGGTAAAAGACACTCGCCCATATATTTTTACAAACTAATTGGGACTATTTAGGGCCCTTGTCCCAGAAATATCCACATCAATGTCCTCACTGATAAATAAATACAAACAGAAATTCACAATCTTGGTATAATAGAATACTAAAAAACACATTGGCAAAATCGATAACTGTGAACCAAGCAGCATCCTGAGATATCTGGAACAAAAGAGTATATATATATATATATATATATTTAGACACCACTGGAGTTTCCAGATCAGTAACTGCATAACTGCCCATAATTCTTGCACCAGCCGGTACACAGGGTAAGGTGAAGGGGGCTGGAGTTTGCTATGTGGGCACTGATAAGAACTGTCCTTGACCTGCAGAAGGGTGCTAGAACACTCCTGGCTGGCTTTTTTTTTCTTCTGATACAGAACGGGCTGAATTCTTCTAACATTTTTTTTACTTTTAATACATTGTCGGGAGTGGACAGGGAAAACATACAGGATTACATTCTGGACAGCTTCAGTAAGTAATTGTTGGGACCTAGGCATATTAGTAGGAGTAAATCGTGATTTCATTGCATATATTACATATTGACACAGCAGCTGTCCTGCTCTGGTTGCTGGGACCTGTCCATTTCTACCTGGCCATAACGTTTGTATATACGAATTAGATTTGTCCTGTATCATGGGTCCGCCTTTCTGTGAAATTGTTGCGGCCAGTCCTCCAGCATAGCGAGTTGATTATTTGCAGCATTTACTATGGCCCCAACATGCTGCTCGTAAGATCCCCTGTCCCTATCCTAAAGAGCACAATCATGATGTTGGGGTCCAGGAATAAACATTGGAATATATTTCCTGAAAATCTCTCTTTCCTCTGTGTATCCTGTCTCTGACGGGTGAATAAAGTAGAAAAGGGTGGATGCTGATAACTGCTAGCAATACTAGAGCAGGGACTGGTGCTGGCAATAGTTAATAATAAGTGCCGTCGAGTTTACCAAGGAAAAGTTAAGACTACGACACGGCAACAGGTCTCTCTCCACTGAGGATTAGTAACCCCGCATACATCACAAATCCACCAAACAGGATCATAGGATGGGGCCGCACGGCTTTGGCAACTCAGGATATATTGGTGCCCGGGTTGAGGGGCACAGAGCTTACAATCGGAAGGAGAGACTTAATTTCCTGGGAAAAGATCTTATTATCTAGCAGAGAGACCCCTTGTTCCAAATTATCATTTTAATTATTGTCTTCTGTACTTCAGTCACTTTCCAATCCTTCCACAAAAAAACTCAATCTCTGTTATAGTAATACAGCTTCCTTTTTTATTATAACCATAAACACAATCAATCGAATTCACTTTCTGTTTTCTACCTCCATATAAAAAGTTGCCTTTCTTCTAACACTTTTTCTCATAGCGTAGGCTTCATCCTCCCGCTCCAAGAATTTCCTTTGCATTTTTCTCAGATTTTTTTTTTTTCCTCTGAACCCTAAGACAGACAGTAATCAATCCATCACACAAATCCAAACTCTTCTTTAATTAAATACCTTACTTAAATTGGGCCCAGTCCTAGAGGGGGCCATATAGTCTGTCGCACCGGCCTATCTATCCCCCACCAGGGATGGCCCCACAACACGAACTCATGAAAGGAGGAGGGCTTTAGACTACCCTTCGGACACCTCTGGTTAATATTATATATAAGGGAGTTATGCATCCTAACCCATCTTCGATTACTTCACGTGCCTGATTCTAACATTGATCAGGATTCAGGATATTTTGACTAAAAAGAGAGTTAACAAATTAGTGGTCAATCCGGGTGTCCCGTCCCTTATGAGGTACGTCGAACACTGGCCCCAACGAAAATAACCTCTATATATCCACCCGAGAATTCATCCACCACGGGACAAACCTCAGATCCTCTTTCCAGCAACAAACACAGGAAAACCACACCAAACGTCAGCCCTGAACAGTATAACTGCCAACTTACCGTGGTTGTGTGGGTGATCACCCCCAATTTTTCCATGCTTATTCCGGTCCGAGGTCCTTGTCTTGTTGTCCTCCGGGGCAGAGGTGTCCCTAAAATGGGGCCCCCATTTGGGCGCCATCTTTAAAGTGGGATATAAGTGACCCTTCACGGTGACCTAGGATTTCCAAATTAATTAAATGAACGTTGCAAGCAACATAAATAACCAAACAAACACGTTTTCCGTTCTGGGAGGACAAGCAAGATTCCTATCCCATATATTACATCATCACTTTTATAGATTTATGAGCTTGTACTTCAACCAATAGTATAAAACCACACCTACAACATTAACCAATGAAAATACAAAAAAAATTGACCTATAAGAATTACAGGAAATTAACCTATAAGAATACAAGAAAATAGGAAACTACATATAAGGTCATATCCACGTAACATGGGAGAGAACAATAACATACTAAATTTCTTAAAGTATTCTACATGATAAATCTAAAGGTCTCATATCTTGTCCAAAACGGAGCAGTCCGTTTTAACACAGCCCATAACCTTTACTCAACTTAAAAATCAAAAAAAATTTGGCTTTTTAAACCAGCAAGAAACTATTGCCTATAACAGAATTTTATCTCATAAAGACAAGATGGAGTTACAAGCAAAAAATGGAACATTCAGTTTTGATCGTTCTTAATTATGTCCTTCACAGCTGTAACCTAGACATCACAAACTTCAATGTGCACTTTTAATGCCTCCCAATTTTAATTTTAAAAACGATGCATGACTTTGAATCCAGCTACTCTAATTCCAATTGATGTAGTGGATTCAAAAAGAAAGAAGGAATGGAGGGTTTGGGAAAACCACTGTTTTTGCTAATTTGACAGAGCATAAACTATTTGATGCATACCATGAACATGACTGTATAGCTCTATCGCTCAAGAAACTGCAAGATTCGCATACATTTCTGATTACCTCCCCACTAATCCAGATGTTGAGCTTTTGTAGATGGTTCAAGAAGCATCAGTGAGGATTGCCGGTTCTACACTGGGTATTCAGTGGTCACACAGCATGAGGTAATAAAAGCAAACCACTCCCTCCTCACAGGGTCTGGACAAGAGGCGAGTTGACAGCACTCATTGAAGCGTTTAGGGGCAAAAGGTAAGCGATACAACATACACACGATTCCAGATATTGTTTTGGGTGGCCCACGACTACGGTCCCAAATGGAGGGGGAGAGATTTCCTTACATCAACAGGCACTCCTATTAAACATGGACACCTCATCAAACAGTTAATGGGTGTTGCTGCTCCAAAAAGAGGGTTTCCATAGGATGGTAAAGGCACACAAGAAGCTCACTACTGATGAAGCACGAAGCAATGACAAGGGGGACTGAGCAGCCAAGAAAGCAAAAAAGGAAACCGAGGCAAACCGATACCCCTGAGGCACCTCCACTGATCATGGGAACACTGAGTGAACCAATAACTTAAGTACTTACAGGCTCTGAGTCGGCAACTACTGGGGGGGAGAAGAAGGTCTGGTCGAAAGCTGGGGTCAGGACCAGAAACTTGTGGAAGGTGGGGCAGCGGGTATGCCTGCCAAGATCCTTGTACCCGTCATGGCTCAAGTGGCTCATGGTCCAATGCACCTGTCCAAAAATGCATGTGACCTCTGTAGATAAGCAATGGGTCGCCCTTGGTTTCATAATAGTTGCTACTAGATTTTGCATAGGCATGTCTAACTTGTGCACAACACAATCCAGGAAGTGTAGTGAAGGTACCACAAAAACACATACCTAAGCCCCCTTTCCCATTTCAAAAATCTGCAGATTGACTTCATACTCTCTTCTCAGGTGGCGGAAGCCTTCCCAATGCCAAAAGCCAATACAAGGGCCACTGCAAAGAAATTGATGTCAGAATCTACTGTAGATTCGGACTAACTAATCCATAGAGTCCAACAGAGGTACCATTTCACTGGAGAGGTAATGCAAAATGTTATGCAAATTTTGGGAGTGACACAGGCATTTCACACCCCTATTGACCCCAAGCAAATGGTAAGAACAAATGGCTAAATGGTACACTTAACAAAAGATTCAAAAAAGCAAGTGAGGAAATTTGGGGAAACCTTGGACAGAAGTTTGCCTTGGGTCTGTTGTCCTTGGGGACACCCCCAAATAGAAAGAAAAAATGTCCTTTGAGGTTTTGCTTGGGTCACACCGAGGCAAGGGCCGTATTTCCCACAGACTTTTCAACTACATGTGAAAACCCTCACCATTAGTCTAGAGCCCCCAGAAGAACTCCACCCCAGCAAAAACCCAAGCCTTTAATTCTTTTCCCAGACCCAGAGAGTCGAGAAGGAACCCATTACCCAACCCTTTTAGACGGGAGGGGGCAAAAGACATACAAGAAAACGGTTGGGCCAATATTGATGGTCTCTTTCAAGTTTCTTCTTCACTACAGCCACTCATAACGCTTGGGGGAAAACCTACAGAATCCCTGCAAGCCATGAAGGTCTGGGGGAAAAAAAGAGAACCTGCCCCTGATTGCTGGAAAAACCCACCCCAGGGGGGAAAGAGGCAAGATAACCAAAAGATACGACAAAAGTATTGGTTAATATTCTAAACCTTGCACTTTTTAGATTTTTTTTTTGTAAAATAGAAAATCCCAAATGGAATTAAATTTGGTAGGAAAAGACAATCCTAAAAAATTCTAAAAGGGATTGAAGTGGCGAAATAAATTTGTTAACAGCCCGGGAAAAAAAATTGTAACCCTGGAATAGGGAAAAACTCAGGGGATATAAACCAGGGGAACAACCCGCTTAGCTCATCAGGAAACCTTTTCTTGAGAGGATAAAACTTGCGTACTCTTCCAAAGGGGTTTGTACCCAAGCTTTTACCTGGGATCATCTTGAACCCCTCCTTATAACTATAGATAAACCCTCTCTGGGGACGAAGGCTTTACGAATGGGGTTATAACCGGGGGAGAAGGGCTCATTTGGGGAAACATTTGGTTAAGGCTATCCCAACGGGACAATGAAAGAAGGAAAGGACCCCCCCAAAGACAGCAATAAAAAATCAAAGTTCAAGGTATTTGGGGATGTGAGTTACAGGAAAAGGGAGCCATAGAAACGGGTTATACAGAAAAAAATTAAGGCTTATGTGGTGAAATATATTGAAGCAAAAAAATAAATCTAACTGTATTGCATGCGCATCTGCCAGACCCCATTAGGGCAATTCCCTCAGAGCGGGGGCCAACTATTTTGGCATTGTACATATAATCCACATATACCTTAATGATAATGCCTGTGTTAAAAGCTTTCCAGCCCTAACTCGCTGGTAAAAACGATAGTACTCCCTGGGGATTTCGCAAATCCAGGAAGCAACCTGTTTGCAAAGAAAGGACAGGAATGGGGAAATGGAGAAAACCAATTTCAAGTTTGTGAAACCACCCCCCAGGCCATTACTGTCTGTGCTGCCTATTAAAAAAATATCCTAGCTCGGGATCCAAGGCTGGGGTTATTTTTTTTTGCACCTGAATCCAAGACACCTTTTTAAATTTTAAGTTTTATTTTTTTGGCACACGCAGACTACAGCCGGGGCATTTTAATACAACAAGTTAAAATCTGGCAATTTAAACTGCTTTTTTTGTCCCAGGCATCAGATCGAGTGCATAAAAAATTTCTGTTTTTTTTACGAGTGTTTTTTGGAGTTCTTACAACATTTTGGCCACCATTTTGCTGACCAAAAAATCTTTAGGGGGCCAAAAAATTAAAACACAGTTCTTTTATTTTTTCATGTGTTTTTAAAAACCACACACATCCATATCATTTCGAAACTATTTTACAATTTTAGTACTCCAAAATTTTTTTTTTCAGTGTCAAAACTTAGTATTGCAAATTTTGTGGGACAAAAAAATCGCCCACATATATAACAGATTTTTTACTCCGTCAGACATCAAACTAAACGTGGTCTACAAATTGTGGCATTTCTGGGTTAAACCCTGTATTTGCGTCTTTTTCCCTAGTTTTGTACAATATTTTGGGTAAAAAATTAAAAAAATACGCCTACATAGAGGACCAGTGGGACTGTGTCAGACTCCTATCTCTCTTGTCAAAAAATTGTGGGAATCAGGGAAACATTACCCTTTTTTGCTTTTTTGTAGTTTTTACCTTTACGGCAACAGACTCACAAACGCCCCCTACAAGCTCCAAAAACCAAGTGCTGTGTTTGATCAAGGGACTAATGATAGGTGTGGTGTTTGAAATAACAATAATACAAAAAAAGACCCACAGGCCTAAGATGATTGAGAATTACTGGATTTCAAAATCCCATGAAACAAACCTTTTTCTTCCTTTTAAAGGACTTCACACTAACGATTCGCTAACGGAAACGCTAAAGGTCACTGATTTTAAAAACCAGTAGCGATTCGTTTGCGTTAGCACTGGTGTGACATTTGCAGCGATGTGGGCCCCTGCGAGATGTCGTTGATCGCTTATGAACTTCTACTGTTTTTGGTCGTTGGGTACCGCTGAAGGGCCCGAATCACACTGAGTGTGACACCCTTTTTTGAACGAATTTTCCCGCTCCAGGGGGGACAAGATTTCCCAACGACCGCAGAGGTCGTTATACAGATCGTGATCTCTGATGAGATCTTTGTTTTTGGAAGCAAAACCAGCGACCACATAGCGATCGCACTAAAAAGAAACTCGCCAGGTCGGGCGTTGTCGGGATCGCAATCATCGCTAACGGACAGGCCTTTAGAAAAGGAATTTTACAGATAGATAATGATGTTTTCACTTGTAAAAACAGTTTCGTTTTCTTTAAATAAAAATTTAGTTTTGATGACAAAGCATGCACGCAAGATGTAGCCATTTTAAAGGGATAAGACAAGAGCATCTGTTCAATAAATTTTAGGCTTTTGAACAGATACAACCTGTCTCTTTGAACCACGGCTTGACATCCAAAATTTGAAAAACCATCCAATAACAAAAGGGGCTACCCTTAACCACCAACACCACACACCACAAAAATCTTTAATTTCCACAGAAAAAATATAAATTGCACACATTTTTAAAGACTTCGGAGGGCTACTCGACTCCCTTCTTTTTAGCCATACAGCGGATTATTATTAATTAAAAGCATAGCTCCATTTATTTTAAAGGTTTTACAGTGAAAAGGGGTATACATAATAAAAACAATACAGTATTCTTAAACAATACAAGTCACAGACTGGTACAGGAGGAGAGAGGACCCACAACCCTGGCTCAGAGTCTACAAGGGATGGTGATTCAAAGTGAGGGTAGAGTTTTTGCATCGGAAAGGAATGAGGTTACTGGGTTGTAGGGTTGTTGGGAAAAGGTTTTTCTTCGGGGTTCCCCTTTTTAAGGTTTTTCCCGGGGGGGCGAGAGTATGTATGTTGGGGTAGAGCATTCCAGAGTAGAGAGGGGCACGGAAGAAATCGGTATGCAATTGTAAGAAGGGAGATAAAGGAGATAAATAAAGAGATCTTAGGGGCGGGAAAAATTCGTGAAGGACTGCCACACAAACAACCCCGCTAGCGATCACGATAACACGCATCTAATGCGATCGCTACGGGATTGTTTCTATACGCAAGGAAACCTATTTGCGAGTCGTAAGGACCATCGGGGTTAGGATCTCCTAAACGATTTTAGCTACAAAAGTACCGCTAAATCGCTAAAAAAAGGTCTACACTCACGATATAACTTACCGGGGCGCCGACGATAAAAATAGGGTCCGGAACGATGAGAACGACGAGCAAGATCACACAGGATCTACAGGGGCCACGCGCGGGTAGAGCCGCACACAAAAACATCACAAGGGGATCGCTAAATAGTACTTTTTTTAGCGATCCCTTACGATGTTGTTTGTGGGGCATACCCTTTAGAAGTAAGGGACTAGGCCACAGATGATTAAGGAGACGGGTTTGGGATGGTTTTAAATGCAAGCATGGGGTTTTCGAACGGGTCTCTGAGTAAAGTAAAGGGGAATAAACAGATAGGAGAGCCGGGAATAGTGGGGATAGGGGGGTTTAGTTAACAGAGTTTAGGTTTTAGATTGGAGGGGGGGCGAATTTTCAAGGGAGGCAGAAACCAGGTTACCCTTTTCTCCCCCCCACAAAACTCTCAAAACACCCAACTGACTTGATGAAAACAGATGACGAGTCTGCAGAGCGCACACAAAAAAACCATGGACATCAGATGTGTGCCCAAAGTTTTAAAAAACTAAAGAGGAGGAAAGCTCTGCACCGATCCCCAAAATTTTTTCATTTGGGATCCAGGCCGTCAAAGTGGGGGCTAAAAGAATCCAGACCCGTTACCCGACGTTTAAAAACCGGGGGTGGAATGAACTGAGAGACTCTGTTCCTATTGGGACTTGGGTTGTACTTTTATCAGGCAAGAAGAGGGGGGAGAAAGACTATCAGGCGAGGGGGGAAAAGAAGAGGATGAATAAGAGGTTTTTAGATCCCACTTGTTTTGAAACAAAAGGCACGCAGCGACACTCACAGATGAATAGGGGAACAGAGGAGGTTACGTTTCGTCTTGCCACACAGATATGGAGTGATGCAACCACGACAAGCACTGCATCCTCACCACAACTCTGGCTGTGGCCAGCAGGTTTTTGGGGTGCAGTTCACATGGGCAGCAAGGTTCCTGGGCCCGGGGCCCTTTTTTTAGACCAAAAAAGGGTACCAAAATAAATTAAGCCATCTTTAAAAAAAAGACTCAGTAAGGGAAAATTTCCAAAAAATTTTTTTTTCTACAGCATGAAACCCCCTCCCCCTGGGGGATTAAAAGCATTTGTCGGGAATCTCACTGCGCTAAAATGTGGGATAGCTGCCTCGCCACCACTGGCCACCCCTCAACCACATCTGCTGCTGCTTCTTCCAGGGACAGGGGTTTCATTTGGCCCCTATTTTTTAGGAGAGGGGAAAATAAAACATGAAAACCCTGTTTTACACCCATCATTTTAGCCTGCAATTTACAGCAAATGGTGACATTCCTTTAAAAATGCTTGCAAAAATCTTAGAACTCTGACACTGCCAAGCCCATGCCATACAAATTATCTAAATTAACAGGCTTGTCCAGCAGTGGATCTACCTTCAGGAAAACTTTTCAACACCCTTCAGAAGGAAACTGTCATTACCACAAGGAAAAGGGACAGTCAAGCACATTAGACTCCTTATTTTGGGAACCCCAGGAATCTCTTTTCCCTTTAGGACCTGCTACAGAAAGGGCTTCACACCCCTACATCGGGCATTCTGCACAATTTTATTAAGTTTATTTCATTGGACATTGTGAACTGTCATTTAAATACTGGTTCTTTTTTCTTCTTACAGCTAGATCTACCTAAATTTCATTACTTTTGTGTCAATACATTGTTTTTTTTTTTTTTTTTTCTTTTCTCCCTCCTTAGCCCTCGTCAGAACTTGCTCTTTGACACATCTTGGGATCAACCCAATTCAAGCCCCTTTATTGTGACTGACACTGATCGACTGGGCGGGGGCTGGGGGGTTTAAAAGAAACCTATCAGTACTCTGGGAAAATCCTGAAAATACAAATTGAAAACACTCAGGCAGAGGCAGGGTTGTTCACACAGGACCACAGGCCAATTTTTGGGGGCATACCAAAATCCTATGAGGACTTCCAGTCGTTAAGCCCCACAAAGACAAGATCACCTCTGAAAAGGGGGAAGCCAAAGCAAAAGTCATCTCATTTAAAGCAAACTCACATCCCTATACCTATAAACTTACAGGGGGATGGGTACCAAAACCCACAGCCCAAAGCACAACCCGGAACAAAGCCAAAAGGGGGCAACAGGGGAAGAATTGCAAAACCCCTCCTCCAACTGAGTCACTCACAGAGGAGATGACACCTCCAAATCATTCAAAAGGAAGGGGCCTGAGGAACAGGGAATCACAGGGGGTTTCCCCCACAGGGGACTCCGACAGTACCTCAGACGATTTTCACCCCAAACACAAGCCGGATAGACAGAGACCAAGAGAGACTCTGGGGCTTCACCCCCCTCACACCCTTCATTGGGTTCCCCACCATCCATTAATATGGGGGGCTACAAGGGGTCCAATAAACAAGTTACTGAGGGGTTCCTGGCAAATCTATTTCAATCCTTTAGTGATGCCCTAAAAGTGAGATTCGAGACTCAAGCAATACTTTTCAGGAAACATGCAGGAGTCTTTGTAAAAAGGTTGAAAAATACGAGGAAAGGATGGACAGGGGGAGAGAGATGCA
>JARQOD010000002.1:163659954-163821580 GCA_033576555.1 Oophaga sylvatica
TTTCTTTTGATTGAGGCAGATTCAATTTCCTTTTAGTTTGCCATTTGCCTTTCTTGTGGCCAAACTTGCTGTTTCTTAATCTCTCATTGAGAGATAGTGGCATCATGGAACTAGATGCCGTTTCATCATCAATAGATGAAGCTGATGAAAAAGAATTACGTTGACTTTTGGGATTAGGCCGAATAAAGCCTTGTGTCATCCGCCATTTGTACACTTTATCATTATATCTATATACATAATGTTGGATCAAATTTGGGACAGATCATGCCAGACATGTCAGTCAAAGCAGAGATCACAAAGTAACATCTTGCCTACTTTGGTACTTTGGACACATCATATGAAGAAAACAATCACTGAAGAAGAATATCATGGTCAAATGAATAGAAGGAACAAGGCAAGGAGGAAGAACAGCAACCTGATGGCTTGATACTATCAAAATAATGGCGGATAAGACCTTGGAGGACCTATCTAGACTTAGACAAGATCAGGAAACGAGAGGAGGAATGGAGCTTACACTATTGCTGATCAATTCGAAATAGGCCAGTCCAGTCCATCACAGGTGAGTGCCGATACCGCCGGTAAGCACGGCCAAGGAAGAAAAAAGAAAGGGGATAATTCCGGCATATCAAGGAAAAGTAAATTCAAAAAACTTTTATTTGGCGTGTCAAGCCACGTTAAAGTAGTGGGACAACCTGACGCATTTTAGGCACGTTAAAAGCTCCCTTAGTCATAGGACACAAGTCAATTAACATATACAGTACAGATCAAAAGTTTGGACACACCTCATTCAATGATTTTTCTGTATTTTCATGGCTATGAAAATTGTAGAATCACACTGAAGGCATCAAAACTATGAATTAACACATGTGGAATTATACATTACACTTTACAAAAAAGTGTGAAACAACTGAAAATATGTCTTATATTCTAGGTTCTTCAAAGTAGCCACCTTTTGCTTTGATTACTGCTTTGCACGCAGAAAAGGTGAACGGATGGACTCTACATGCCTGGTTCACAACGTGAAGCATGGAGTAGGTGGTGTGATGGTGTGGGGGTGATTTGCTGGTGACACTGTTGGGGATTTATTCAAAATTGAAAGCATACTGAACCAGTATGGCTACCACAGCATCTTGCAGCAGCATGCTATTCCATCTGGTTTGCGTTTAGTTGGACCATCATTTATTTTTGAACAGGACAATGACCCCAAGCACACCTCCAGGCTGTGTAAGGGTTATTTGACCAAGAAGGAGAGTGTTGGGGTGCTACGCCAGATGACTTGGCCTCCACAGTCACCAGACCTGAACCCAATCGAGATGGTTTGGGGTGAGCTGGACTTCTCACAGCTTCAATTTTGAATAAATCCCCAACAGTGTCACCAGCAAAGCACCCCCACACCATCACACCACCTCCTCCATGCTTCAAGGTGGGAACCAGGCATGTAGAGTCCATCCGTTCACCTTTTCTGCGTGCAAAACAGTAATCAAAGCAAAAGGTGGCTACTTTGAAGAATCTAGAATATAAGACATATTTTCAGTTGTTTCACACTTTTTTTGTAAAGTGTAATGCATAATTCCACATGTGTTAATTCATAGTTTTGATGCCTTCAGTGTGATTCTACAATTTTCATAGTCATGAAAATACAGAAAAATCTTTGAATGAGAAGGTGTGTCCAAACTTTTGGTCTGTATTGTATATAGCAAAAGAAACCAATCAAAAAATATCAACACATAATTACATTGGTATGCACAACGTGTGTGTCATGCTGACCTTAAGGGCACTCAAATTCCAGTATTGCAATTAAACAAGAAAAGTCAACCAAAAAAAAAAGAAAAAAATATGAATCATAAGAAAAGAAACACAGAAGGCACAAAATTGTTTATCTTTAATAAATGTAGAAAAGGTAATTTATTAAATTCATCCCATTGGGATATTTGGTATTTAATTTCAAGATGCTGAACGCTTCCCATTGGTGAGGAGTTTGCGTCTATCACCTCCCCAAATGGGATTTTTAACCTTTTCCATACCGTAGAAATCAAACACCGAAATATCACCTTTGTGAATATTAACAAAGTTTTTGAAGCTCCTGAATATGAAGCATTTTTATTATTAATGTTGGATAGATGCTCTGCTATTCTCTTCTTTAATTATCGTTTTGGTACATCCAATATACCTAATTTGGTATTTCTGGCAGTAGATGCAATATACAACATATTGGGTATCGCAATTAATGAAAGAATTGATTTCTTGAGAAATGCCTGATATTAATTGAAAGGACTTGGTAATGTCCAAGGCATAAATGCATATATTGCATCTACTGCCAGAGCACTTGTGGAAGCCGGTAACAGACAGCCAAGTGACAGAACATTGTGGCTGTTTGACTAAACTTGGCAAAATAGAATTACCAATAGTGAGACTCCTGTGGTCTAAGTACCTGCAGCCTTGACCTTTAATTTCACGGAGTGAGTCATCCTGATTCGTAACAGGTAAATACTTTTTATTACTGATTTGATCTCATTGAACTGAGGACTAAAGGAATTGGAGAAGGTTAACACCAAATTAGTATCATAGAGAGATGAAGGAGAGACTGTATTACATGGAGTTAAATATAGGGGTGTAGGTAGTTTATTGAAGGTACTTTATTGAAGGCACGTTTTATATCTATCGTATCCTCTGTATCCTCTGTCACTTAGACTTCTTTTATGATCTCACTTTCATGAAGAAAATATTCATGAACAGAGCAATTCCGTCTGGCACTATAGAATTCACTATACGGAATTGCTTTTATTGTATGGTGCAGGTCAGGGGTAGACACACCGAATGTGCGCACTTGGGCTCAGAGGCTTCGGGGGCCCCTGCAGGATGGCTAATAGTGAGGGCAATGTGGCCTGTTTATCCGGTGGTAGTGGTGGAAAGGGCAATGATGGGGGAGAAGGTAATGATGGAGGTTGTGGAATTGGTAATGATTGGGGTGGTGGGAGAGAAGGCAATGATGGTGGCAGTGGAAAGGACAATGATGGGGTGGTGGGGAAGGAGGCAATGATGGAGGTGGTGGGGAAGAAGGAAATGATGGGGTGGTGGCAGAGAAAGCAATGATGAGGTGGTGGAATGGGCAATGATGGGGGTGACAGAAAGGACAATGATGGTCATGGCGGAAAGGGCAATAATGGGGGTGGATTTTGGGGAGGGGGAAATGCTGGAGGTGGTGGAATGGGCAATGATGGAGAGGTGGGGAAAAGACAATGATGGTGGTGAAAAGGGCAATAATGGGGGTAGTGGGGGAGGAGGAAATGATAGAGGTGGTGGAAAAGGGCAATGATTGGGTGGTGGGGGTAAAGGCAATGATGGTGGTAGTAAAAAGGACAATGATGGTGGAAAGGGCAATGATGGAGGTGGTGGAATGGGCAATGATTGGGTGGTGGGGGAGAAGGAAATGATGGAGGTGATGGAATAGGCAATGATGGGGTGGTGGAGAAGAAAGCAATTATAGAGGTGGTGGAAAGGGCAATGATGGGGTGTTGGGGAGAGTGTCATGGAAATATATATGTATTCCATATATTCAAAGTATATTCACATATATGTATTCACAGTTCACAGTTAGATAGATCTCACTTGCTAAAAAACCTTGTGCTCACATATTTCTAGGCCAGCTATAATCAGTCGTTTTAAAGAAATCTGGCCTTCATAAGGCCTTCATAAGGCCTTCATAAGGAACAAGTACATGAAGTCTTATTAGCTATCTGTTGTTTACATTATAGTTATGCAAGACAACTAGGTCACAAGAATATAAAACAATAATTCTGCAACTTCAGCTCTTTTGCCATGATTATCATAATTATCATATTTACACTAGAACAGCCAATAATCTAGCAGCTTTTAATTGTATGTTAATTGACTAACCAGCCCCTTTTTGTAAACGTATAAAACCTTGAATGAATAATAAATGTATGTCTTTGACGAACTGTTATACTGACACTTGCGTTGTGGACAGTTTTCATTTCGTTCTGAGCGCTCAAAGAAGACATAATATAGAGATTTGGACATGGCAAGCAGCAAACACTGAAGGATATTTTTATCCTAATTAAATTTCCATATCAGTTGGCGCCTGCACGCGGGGCATTGGACGAAACGCACGAGGACCCGGCCGACCGGAGAGACGGGGGTGTTGGCCCTGGCCTTGGCACACGGGACGGAGACTGCAGCTCCATCAGTAAGGTAAGAAAACTTTGTCATCTTACCTGAATGTTCCCTGTGCCTAGTCCTAGCCTACACTTCCAGCCGGTCGGACGTGGTCATCACCGCATTCCCAGGTTGTGTAAAAAGTCCATACCCTTATCCAAAAGCCCTGGGATATAAGCCGAGTTGTTTGCTGCTGTGCTGTATATGTTTCATGTTTTATGTGAACCGTGAGAAAGTTGGAACGGTGACTGTGTTTTTGCTTGCTGATTTCTGGGGGCTGTATAGCAAAAGACAAATTGCTGCATAAGTTCCCGCAGTAAACTTCCACGCACCGGGAGGCCATCCCAGTCAAATCAGACGTGAAGGGCGGGAGCTTTGTTTTGGATAAGTCCACGCAGATATTCTTCACACATTGGAGGGAAGTTATCCCAAAAAATCCAGTTGTGAGAAGCGAGGGCTTTGTTCGGTTAAGTTTCTGCAGTAAACTTTCACGCACCGGGAGGCCATCCCAGTCAAATCAGACGTGAAGGGCAGAAGCTTTGTTTGGATAAGTTCTCACAATAATCGTCCACGCACCGGAGAGCCATCCCAGTCAAATCAGACGTGGATAGTGAGAATTTTGATGAAGGCTATTGCAGATTACTGTGACCGGCGCACCGGCCAGGGCGTACGGTACAGAGAGCGATAGAACCTTGAGCCTCACCGTGCTCAGTGCAATTGGTGAGTTATCAGTTACCAGAGCAGCTTGTATGTGTCACAGATCATCAAAAGAGGGATTCGTATTCTCCCGGGTGTCTGTCTCATTGTACGTGTCAACTGTCTGTATCAGGTACTGTCGCTTTAAATCACATCTCCGTGCGCTCTGTTAGTATCTCATTCAGAGCAGTGTGCTGGCTGCAGCAGCGAGAAAACCCCTTTGACCCCCCTCCTCTGCTAATCACGTTGTCACATCTGTTTCTTGGCTTTGATTTTTATTTTTTTAAGCTAGTTTTTTGGCTACAGGTTTTAACGTGAAAATTATCAGGCATTCAGACTGAACTATATTCTTTTTTTTTTTTGCTATATTGAGGAATAATAATAATTTTTTTTTTTTTTTTTTGTTACGTGATTTCAATGTCTGGAGAGACAGCAAGCAGAGATAGAAGGGAGGGGGGAAGTGCTGGCAGCAGCCAGCTGACATTCCAGAGAGCGGTAGGAAAAAAAAACCTACGCTACCAGACAGAAGTTTTAAAGCACTTTTCTTTTTGTTTTTATCATTTTACAATCAATTTTTCCACCTCTTTTCTGTTTTTTATTTAGCTGTTTTAGTAACAAGGGTTGTTTTTCAGAGTTTTATGATTAATACGGTTTTTTCTTTTCTCCCCTTTTTGGTGAATTTATTTATTTTTTCTTTTTCTAGAGGTTTTTTTTACTAAATCTAACTTTTATTTTTAAAGTTTTCTTTTAAATACATTTTTAAATAACTTTGAAGAGATTTTTATTTTAGAATTTTATTTCTCCAGCCATTTTCTTTTTTTTTCTACAAGCTTGCTTTAGACCAAGGTCACATAGAAAAGGACAATTACAGGCTGAGAGAGAGAGCAGACACAAACTGCGCAGCGGTTTGAGTAGCCCCTCCCGTCGGGCATTCGGCATTGACAAACAGAACCAGAGTGCAGCAGTTTTCAGATTTTTAAATCACCTTTGTTGAATAGGTTTTTGGAATAGACACAGTACGTGAGAAGCAAATAGACAGGCAGCCTTTACGCTGCATAATGAAATGTTTTTTTTCTTGTTTTTTGTTATTTGAAAGGTAACGGGAAAATTTGTTAATAGATTACCATCTGCTATAAAAGAGCAGCGGTGCATCGTGTAAAAGATACAGCAAGTTAATTTGAACGGACCAGGAAATTATTTTTTTATATGAATAAGTTTGAAAAGGTGTTAAATCATCTGTGAGAAAAAAAAATCACTGACATGTCACAAGAGCAGAATTCAGAGTCACACACATCACATGTCCATCATGCAGAGACATGGGACAGGTGTAGGCTGCTCTCATTGAGTAAGGAGCCTCGTACAGGGAAAAACGCTCCCCGCCTCTCTCCACAGGGAGAAGGCATTTTTGTTTCAACCATCCCCTCTCAAGAGTCACAGGGGGGACACCCTCTCCTTTCTCTTCTCCCAGTCCCTTTCTCCTTCTTCTTCAGACTTTTCTCTCTCTCTGTGTCTCCAGCACAGGGCATCCTGTCTATCCCAAGCACAGTACAAACATTGCCAGTCATTATATCAGGAGAAGAAAGTGCAAATCTCCCTACACAAAACGCTACATGTAGCCCCCAGACACAACAGCCCACAGCTAGGGCTTCACAGGGGGGTGGTATAGCTACAGGGCTGCTAGCATGGAACCATGACACTGATCCACCGCAGCCTCAGCAAGGAAGTGGGAAATCCCCATGCAGCAAGACAACTTTAAAGCCCAAATCTCACCCAGTGTATGCACCAAGTACACCATGTCACTTCTTATCTGATGAAGATGAAGATGCAACGTCACACATACTGCCCAATACTAGGGAAGAAAACACACACAAGCACCAATAGAGCAGGGACAGGTAGACGCACCATCCTATGAGCCCTTCATCCCAAGCCAGGTGATCAGTATGCTGCCAGACCCAGGGATACACCCCATGCTATTTTGCCAAAAAATGCAGCAGATCCAGCAGAAAGCAGCCTGGATTGATCTCTGGACCGAAATGGAAATAAAAGCAGGTGATGCATTCTGGTCAATTATGAGAGAACACTTGAAGCATCCAGCAGAGTTAGATGCGTATGCCTGGGAGACAGGACCAAAGCTAATTGAGCAACTCAGAGAATGGGCCAAAAGCAGACTGACAGGACAAACTCTCAGCCTACATGTCACGAGTAGTGTTGAGCGATATTGCTCGATATCTAAAAATATCGTATCGAAATTGTATCGCCGATAGCACTAAATATCGTCGATATCCGATTTCGATAGTGGAAGTCCCATGTAAGTCTATGGGAACAAAATATCGAAATTAAAAAAAACCTTTATTTCCTTGTAAACACTAAATATACACACATAGAATACATATATATATATATACATGTCATTGTGACATATATATACATATATTTATAGTTTATACACTTCTACATAGTAAAATCGACTCTAATTCAATTGCCGGGTAGAGACGTGACATACCTCATAGAAGTCGACGGGCTCGGTGCCGAGTACCCCAAAAACCTCTGGCTCTGTGCGACTCAACTTGGGCGTCACAAACAGGATTCTGTAGCTCGCTATAAGCGAGTCCTGTGTGCCTGAATTGCACTGGTTTTGTGCTTGAGAATTGCTAAAATCATCAGAGAATGTATTTGCCATTTTTCCGCCATATCTGCGTCACGACGAGGCACTGGTGAAGAAGAAGGGCGTGCTCTTCGTGGGTGTCACTCATTCAGTGGTGTGAAAACGATGGCCGCCCACTGTAAATGGTACTGCAATGTAAGATCGTGCCCCACAGCTCTTCAGTTCCGCCTCCTCATCCTCCTCAGTGTGCGGAAACTAACACGAAGGTCCCGCCTCACTACAAAAGAGGGGCCCTCTCCAGATGCTAATGACACATGTGACTTGGCAGAGATGGCTAATGCACACGACGAGCAGAAGTGGGAAGGGATGGAGCAGTCAGAGCTCTCCCCCCACGGAAGCGACCCGATCGCCACAGAATCACCGTTGGGCACCCGGCCTGGAAACCCTCCTACGCTGCAAGAAGCGGAGGATACCCTAAGAGGCCTGGCCCGGCACCGGGAGGAGGTCGCCAGGATGGAAGCCAGCTGGCGGGCCCTAAAACTAAACTTGGAGCGGCGCCAATCCCTCTTACCTGAAGTGTCTGTACCGGAAGGTGAGGCACCCGTTCTAGTAGAGGAGTCCTTGCAATGTGATCCGGTTGACGTTGTCGCAGTGGAGGCACCCGTTCCTGCAAAAAACGCAGCACCGTCAGCAGCACCCCAGATCCCGCTGTCTGCCCCCGTCGCTGAGACAGAAGAAGCGACACCCGTCCTCATGGAGGAGGCCGCGCAGGCACCAGAGCACTACCTGCCTGTACCGGAGCCCCGACTGTCATCTGATTTAGAGCCGTCTGCTTCCTCCGCAGGGGAGCGCCGCCAGGACTGGGGGGCGACAGGAGAGCTGCCGCAAACCGGACACTGTAAGCTGCAGTGGAGTGGTGGAGACATGGAGCAGCTGGTGGAGGAGAATTTCAACCGGCGTCAGGAGGAAAAGTGGAGACGTTGGGAGAGAGAAGCAGAGCGACAAAGGGAGCAGCGAGAATCCCTAAAACTTCGCCAACATCACCTGGAGAAGGACCGGACAGATAAGGACCGGATGAGAAAGGATAAAGGAACCCTGAGTGAGCCGCGGCGTAAGGGTGCAGTACGGAACTTTAAATTGAAAGGTGGTTGGGGCTTCATCAAGGAGCCTGGACTTTATTTAGAAGTCTTTGTGACCCGGCGGGACGTGGAGGCTCACCTCCCAGAAGGACACCCGGGGAGGGACCTGTTGCCAGGAGACTTGGTGACTTACACCCGACACTGGGGTTACAATGGGTGGTACGCCCTAAATGTTACCAGGTGCGACCCCTACTCCCCAGTGTGTCAGGAACCTGTGAGACCCTCGGAGCCTTCAGCCTCCCACATCCAGGCCTCTGCAAAAGTGCCCACCCCACGCCGTAAATCTCCCCAGCCTCCCTCAGTGGTCTCCTCAGCAGCCCCAGCTATGGACATGGTAACGATAGCTGGCCCGTACCCGGCGCCTGTTAGGCCCCCTGGGGTTCGTACAGTCCGGGACATAGGGTTCCAGACCCGGAGGGAGATGAAAGAGGTGGCCACACAGACCCAGATAGCGGGTCACGACGTCACTGTACAGGCCACACGACGTCATCAGGTCCTGGTGGTCCTTGGTGCCTCGGATGTTTGGCAATCTCAAGAAGAGTACCAGGTGGTACCTGGAAGAGGCCAGCCAAAGAAGTCTAAATAACCCGGACAGGGTCCCTGTATGTAAATAGTTAAATTATTTATGTACCCGGACGGGTGAATGTTCCTAAAAAAGTTTTTTAATTTAATAAAAAAAAAAAACCACAGTTTTCATTTCTTTTATTACTGTCTCATCCTGCGACGCCATCGATCTCCTGTAAAAAAATGAAAAAAAAAAAAAAGTATACCACCTGACCGACGCAGTCCATAGTAACGAGTGTCCCATGACGATCCAGCTCTGCTACATCAGAATGACAGGCAGAGCCTGTCATCCCGGCGCAGCACAGCTGATTACCTGCTTCCCCGGTGGTGACGTCATCGGACTGACTGCTTTACGGCCGGGATTACCCTGCAGTCACTGCAGTTATCGCGAAAAACTGCATGTGACCGCCAGGGAGAAGATAATGGCGGCCATCAAGCAGTCCAGGACGTGACCGCCGGAGATCTTCTGCCAGGTAAGTGCCGCTGACTCCTGACAGACCCGACCGACGGACACTCACAGTGACAGTGACAAATCCGATTCCGGTATTCGATAAGACGAAAATATCGAAACGAATTATCGAAAGGCCGATAGAGCTAATATCGGCCGATAGCCGATATTTGCATTATCGTATCGCTCAACACTAGTCACGAGTCAAGACAAGACAGAGTCTGTGGAGAAGTTCCATGACAGAGTAATGCAAGTGTTTCAAGATTTGGGCCTCATTACCCATGATCAGACACACAGACGGATGTTGGCACAGGCTTTTGTGCATGGACTGAGAGAATCAATCAGGAAACCACTGGTAGCAGCCAGGCCTGAATACACGTCAATAGCAATGGATACCCTGCTCACAGTAGCAAAAATGATTGAGTCCCGCCGGGACAGAAGGGATGTCAAGTGTTACAACTGTGGCGAATTTGGTCATTTCCAGAACAGCTGCAGAACACTGAAGAACCCCGTCCATAGGACAAGAGCACACCAAGTCCACAGGGAACTCCACCAGTGGGACCAATATCCTGAGAGTGGATGGCGTAGTCAGATCTTTTCTTGTGGAACTCCGCAACCTCACCTACCTATCAGAATCTTCTGCTTCCTGCATGGGAATTGATGGTCAAGTCAGATATTTCCAGATTATGAAGCCCCTGAGCGTGTGGACTCAGCCAGAACACTCCATCATGTCCCAGTTTGTTGTGTAAAGAACCTGCACCCTCAACCTTTTGGGAGTGGACCTACTGCAGAAGCTGAAAGCGACTAGAGTGTTCCAGGAAGATGGGACCATGACACTTTCTTCACCCCTGACCCAAGAAGAAACAGGAACCTCAAACAACCACACTGCAGACCTATCACAGGAGGTGCTGGACATAGTACCAGAAAAGCCACTCCATCACCCAGAGTCAAGATGTCTCTGACCAACTGAAGGTCTAAGTGAACTCGCCTAAGAAGACGGCCTGAGAACTTTGACATTGGCCAGGATATTTCAACTCAAGAAGGACCCTACTCGCTTCATGGAATGGCAACACCTCATCCAGCTCTAACGCCAGAGGTTCATCTTTTGCAAGCACCAGAGGTGCCCCCTGCAATCAACCAGTTCACCCAGGCCCTAGACCGGAAAAAGGCCACTCAGCTCTTCAAACTTGTGCACAAATACTGACCTGAGACCGAGCTGGAGAAAAAGAAACTACTGATGGCCCGTGCTGAGAAAAAAGCAGCCGTTTAAGGAGACGTCCCAAGAAGAAGACTCCCTGTGACCAGAGCAGGTGCTAACACAGTGACTGTCTTGGTGGAGAATAAGAAAGCCAGCTGGTCGTCATCTCTCATGATGTGGATCCTAGTAGACGGCTTGTTTTCCCGCCAGCTCTGCACCAGCAGATGGGAGTCCCCTGCCGCATACTGAAGGACAAGGCCAAACTGGGCTGCCTCGCCCATCGGAATCAATCCCAGCTTTCCACAGTGAAGAAAAAGACTGTAAACCCCACTGAGTTCAGAATGGTGCAAGGCCTGGAGGCCGCGAAAGAGGCTACGGTATTTGAAACCCCAACAGTGCTGAACCATCACACTCTGCTCTCAAGAGTCCCAGTCACCGCAATGGTATTCACGGTGATCAACCTGGCCAGTACCTTCTTCAGTGTTTCCCCTCCACCTGGAGGCCTGCTTTCACGCACCAGTGCAGTGCATATAGACAGTGTTGTCTCAAGGTGCTCAAAACAAGCCCTTCAAGTTTCACCAAGACAATGTCCTCCAACCTCGTCAACTGGATTGCAGAATATGCAAGAGTCACTCTTCTACAACACGTGGATGACTTTCTCTTTTGTGTGGTTGAGATCGACATCTGCACAGTCTATTCCTTGTCTCTCCTACTCTACCTGGAAGAACAGCAACTAGGGTTGAGCATTCCGATACCGAAACCCAGTTCCGATACCTGAAATCCAATGTAAGTCTATGGGAACAAAATATCGGAAGTATCGGAAGTATTGTTCCCTGGTCTAGTGTCATATTGCAGAACCTGGATCCCTGATGCCTCAGTCCTAATGCAGCCTCTGTGCGCTTGCATCAACGCAACCCCGCTCCTTCTATCAGACGCAGCCTTCAACCCATTCAGGAGATTGGAAGAACTCCACAGTCTCAGCGCCAATATCAGGCCTACCTGACTATGAATAGTCTTTCCGTCTACCTGATGGAAGAAAGAAGGTCATGCTACTGGAGTCCTGGCACGTATTCACGGGGGAAAACAGAGACTTTTAGGCTGCCTCTCAGCCCGCTTGGATCCAGTTGCAAGAAGAGCACCCTCCTGCCTGATGGCAGTATCCGCAGCACACACCCTCCTGGACAAGGTTGCTGAAATCACTCTTGGACAGCCACTGGAAACTCTCACTCCACATGACATCTTGGCAATCTTCAATCAAGCTCAACCAACAGTAATCTCCCTGCCGCCAGGCATCTTTGTGGCGCCTCTACTGCCTTTGTCTCATAATGTCATCGTCTCCAGACCTACAGTCCTCAGCCCGGCCACTCTACTCCCACTCCTAAGGGGGATACTTGGATGGCTCCAGATTTGCAGATGATGAAGAAGTTTCAACACAGGAAGTGCAGTGACCAGCAATCAAGAAATCCTGTGGTCCAGAAGTCTGTCACCTAACCTGTCAGCCCAGGAAGCAGAACTGATAGCGCTGACGAAGGCCTGCCAGATGACAGAAGGCAAGACTGCAAACATCTACACGGACTACAGTTACTCGCATGGCATAGCACACGACTTTAGACCCATCTGGGCTACAAGGGACTTCATCACAGCAAACGGGACAACCGTGAAGCATCATGGAGCCTTCAGGGACCTACTGGGTATACTCCAACTTCCAAAATGGTGGCAATTTGAAAAATCAAAGTGCATGGAAAACTGAGAACAGATGAGGCGTGAGGCAATAACATGGCGGACATGGCAGCCAAAGAAGCAGCCAAAAGAAGACAACATGGAGAAGTGGGAGAGGTCGTAGAGCCGGACGGCTACTACATGACGACTGAAGAAGACAAGAAACCTGACAAAGAGACGTCCTGGAATCTGCTCAAGAAGTTACAAGACCAAGCTCCAAAAGGAGAAAAAGAGCTGAATGGGAAAAAAGCAACACGTGAAGAAGGAAGGCTATCAATAATAGACTTCAAACTCTGCCTACCACAAAGTATGCACCCTATGGTGGTCCAATGGGTACATGGACCCACATCCACATATCAAAGACACAGATGAATGATCTGATTGGTGCTTACTGTTTCGCTTCAGGGATCTCCACCCTAACAGCCAAATTCACCAGCAGCTGTCTGACCTGCGGCAAATGCAAGCCTGGACGTATGGAAGAAAGTCCCCCTCACCTTATCTGGAAAGACCACTCTACCAGCTTCAAAGGATCCAGATAGACCACATCCAGATATCGCCAAGTGAAGAATTCAAATACGCCATTGTGGTCAAAAGAAGTATTTTCAAGATGAACAGAAGCCTTCCAAGTCAGCAAAGACTACTGCAACGAAGCTACTTTCGGAAAATAGTGTGCAGATACGGGGCTCCAGAAATGATAGAAAGTGATCAGGGACCCGCATTCACAGCAAATCTGACACACGAGACCCGATTAGCAGTAGGGTCAGACCTAGGCCTACACACTCCTTACCACCCCCAGAGCAGCAGGAAGGTAGAAAAAACTGAACGAAACACTTAAGAATAGAATGCTGAAAAATTGCCCAAGAGACACGCAAACCATGGCATGACACACTCCTAATTGCACTGTTTAGTGTAAGGCACACTCTCAGAGACCCAGAAAAGCTGTTTCGTGCCTGCATCTTCTGCTAACAGATAAGACATTTTCTTCTTTTAGTTTTTTGGTGCTTGCAGTTTAGTTCAGCCACTGTTGTTTGTTCATTTGCCTTTTCCAGTTTTTTTCAGTGGTTGCTGTTTTGTTTTTGTTACACCAGAGAACTAATTTAGGTGGTAGAGGTCGTGTGATCTCAGGTGTTTTTGTAATTAGTAGAGTTGGTACTTTTCAGGGTTTTTTGGGGTTGCAGTAAGTGCCTTTCCTATCCTTTTCTATTTAGGAAGTTTGGGCCCCTACGTTTGCTCATACTATTTTCTGTCTGTGTCTGTATTTCCTCTTGTCTAACCGCCATTACATGTTTGGGGCTTTCTATGTTCTTTGGGGATCTGCTCCGGGGCAGATAGTTTTCCTTTTTCTATCTTTAGGTGTAGTTAGCTTCTCAGGCTGTGACGAGGCGTCTAGGACCAACGTAGGAACGCTCCACGGCTGCCTTTAGTTGTGGTGGTTAAGGGTATGCCACACTAAACAATATCGCTAACGGGATCGCTAAAAAACGTCACTATTTAGCGATCCCGTTAGCGATATTGTTCAGTGCGGCAGCTTCCAGCGACGAGCTTCCTGCTGTGATCTCGCTCGTCGCTGGAATCGTTCCGGACCCTATTTCATCGCTGGCGCTCCCGCTGGGTAAGTATCTAATCGCTGTGTGGCACCTTCTCTTAGCGATTTAGCGGTACTTTTGTACCGCTAAAGTCGTTAAGAAGATCGCTAACGGCGATAGCGTCGTTAACTATATCGCTAAATGTGACCGCATTTAGCGATATAGAAACAATCCCGCTAGCGATCTCATTAGTATGCAACGCTAACGAGATCGCTAGCGGGATAGCTTAGTGTGGCAGTACCTCAGGGTACTGCAATCCCATAGATTCCAACCTCTCTGGTGTATTGCCTTTTTTGCCTGCTCTCCTCAGCTACCAAATCATAACACTTATGTAATTGAATTGGTCAAAAACTAATGTCCATTCTCGAGTTTTTCTCTTCACTGCCAGATTTGATGATCCTGTCCAAGAGCCCCAGATGACATCAACCTCTGTGTAACTAGAGGGAAAGCCTGTTTGGATCCACGTATCGCATTGCAAGGAAGCTCCCGTACCAGGAGAGACACCTAAGCCATGAAGGATGTCGTGGATGCTCTGACTGACCAGACAGATGACCTACTTGATGAGTTCAAGGCCAGAGACCAAGTTAAAGCAGGATTTGAGTCACTATTGCCACTAGTAACTATAAACAAAAATGTTGATTGGATAAATTACATCTATTATAACCAGCAGAGATTTGTTACCTTTACCATAGATGCTGTAAAAGGTTTGGCAGCACAGTTAGGCCCCACTTCCATTATGGCATTCCAGAATAGAATGGCTTTGGATATGATTCTAGCTGAGAAAGGAGGTGTTTACAAAATGATCAAAGACACCTGTTGCACCCACATCCCAGACAACATTGGCCCAAATGATAAAGTCACAATGGCAATACAGAAACTTACTGAGTTATCAGAGGAACTGAAACAGAACTCAGGTGTCACTGACCCATGGGATCGATACTTTGGGTGGATGAGTGGGTGGCAGAAAATGTTGGCACAGGTTGGGACAGCCATTATGGGGGTTCTCATTTTTGCATTAATTACTGGTTGCTGTGTTATTCCTTGTATCCGCAGGATAATGGAAAAAACTGTTCAGGAGACAACCAATTTGATGCCACTGACCATTTTGGACCTCGCACCAGTCCGGATGGAACTGCCTGGCTTGACCAGATCTCCGAACTACCTCCAGACTGAGAATACACATCCTTGATGAAACATCCTATCAACTATGAGATTATGATTGCAAACACATAAACCCCCGACAGGACAGTCCTCCTGACCGCCCATTTGCGAAAAGTCTGTATTCGGTGGAGGAGACATGCGCAAGGCATATTCTCAACCCGCCGGCAGCACAAAAGAGTTGCAGCGCTTTGGGCCAGGAGCAGGTTTTTAGGGCAAGTGGTATCTAAGGGGGGACTGTCATGGAAATATATATGTATTCCATATATTCAAAGTATATTCACAGATATGTATTCACAGTTCACAGTTAGATAGATCTCACTTGCTAAAAAACCCTGTGCTCACATATTTCTAGGCCAGCTATAATCAGTCGTTTTAAAGAAATCTGGCCTTCATAAGGCCTTCATAAGGCCTTCATAAGGAACAAGTACATGAAGTCTTATTAGCTATCTGTTGTTTACATTATAGTTATGCAAGACAACTAGGTCACAAGAATATAAAACAATAATTCTGCAACTTCAGCTCTTTTGCCATGATTATCATAATTATCATATTTACACTAGAACAGCCGATAATCTAGCAGCTTTTAATTGTATGTTAATTGACTAACCAGCCCCTTTTTGTAAACGTATAAAACCTTGAATGAATAATAAATGTATGTCTTTGACGAACTGTTATACTGACACTTGCGTTGTGGATAGTTTTCATTTCATTCTGAGCGCTCAAAGAAGACATAATATAGAGATTTGGACATGGCAAGCAGCAAACACTGAAGGATATTTTTATCCTAATTAAATTTCCATATCAAGAGGACAATAAAGGGATGTGGGGGGAGGAGGACAATGAGGGATGTGGGGGATTGGGAAGGGAAGACTGGGGATTTATAATGGATTTATGTGTATAGCACAGCAGTCCCTTAGTATATAGTGTACTCGCTTATTATGTATAGCGCCATCCCTCAGTATATAGTGTAGTCACTTTTTATGTATAGCACAGTCCCTTAGTATATAGTGTACTCACTTATTATGTATAACACCATCCTTAGTTACATAGTTAGTTTCATCTCTTGTTTGCATAACACCGTCCCTTATTACATGCCATCCTCTCTAGTTATATATGGTGCCATCCCTTATTATATAGCTTCCTCTGCTGTTATGTACAGTGCTGTCTCTTATATAGTGTATTTTTGTTATTTTTGTTATTCACAGCTCCCTCTTTTATTACATAGTCCGCTCTCTTGTTAGATATAAAATGACTGTTGATGGAGGAGCCGTTGTCCAGACTATCAGTCCATTTTCTCCTCCATTAGAAAAGAAGCTTTCCCATACTCCATCAGCCATCATTGCATTATATATCTAACAAGAGGGGATGGTATGTAATAAAAAACAGGGCTCTATATAATCGAATATGCAATGGATGGTGCTATACATAGCAAGAGAGGGCACTGTATAAGGGATGGCAATATACATAATAAAGGAGACTATGTAATATATATACATGTATGTGTGGCTATATATATATATATATATATATATATATATATAATGTAGCTTTGTCACCATAAAAGTAAGGGGGCCCAGACACATTTCTTGCACAGGGGCTCCAAGCTGTCAGTATCCGCCCGTGGTGCAGGTGAGAAGATGAAGATAGAAGTGTAGTATTACCAGAGAGATCTTTTCTGTGTAGGGAAGTGTTCACAGGATGTGTAATTGGGTCACCAGGCAAATGTATATCCAAAAAAGGAGTATGAATGTCAGAAACACTTAGGGTGTGTTTCCACGATCCGGAATGCTTCAGGAATTGCTGCGTGTTTGACGCTGTGCGCTGGCGCAGCGTCAAACACGCAGCGTCCAGATGTTACAGCATAGTGGAGGGGTTTTCAAGAAATCCCATCTACACTATGCTTAAAAACACGCAGGCGGCTTACCTGCGTTAACGGACATGCGTCGCGTCTTTTTAGACTGCAGCATGTCCTATTCCCTTGCGGCGACGCTGCGTCGCCGCAAGGGAAATAACACAGGCTTGTGTAGCCTGCGGTCATTCCGGATGTGTTCCGGATGTGTTCCTTGAACACATCCGGATTGACAGCGCGTTCACTAGGGGGCGGGGCTTTGGGCGGAGCGGACTTTCCGCTCCGTCCAAAGCGCTGCGGTTCCGGATTGTGGAACCACAGCCTTAAAGTAAATTTTAGATTTAGATTGTTGGAATTAAGATAAATTGAGAATTTCTCGACTTCTGAAGGTTCATCTTGCCATACAAGCAACAGGTCGTCCACATATCTCCTAAACCAAAAAATGGAATTATAAATGGGATTGGATTCAGTGAAAATGAAAAATTCTTCCCACCACGCCATATACAAAGTCGAAAGGGATGGGGAGAATCTTGAACCCATCGGGGCACCAAGTATCTGCAAGAAGAATTGGGAATCAAACATAAAAAAATTTTGAAGTAAGAGATATGAAAGAGATTTAAAAATGAAGTTGATTAATTGTGAGGAACAATTACAGTATTTATTCAAATGATGCCGGATAGCTTGAATCGCTAAATCATGAGTTATTAGTAGAATATAAATTAACAACATCACAAGTAAAAAACCTAAAATGTTCTTCCCAAAAATATTCTCAAAAGCATGTTGAATGTAGGAAGTATCCTTTAAATTACTGAGAATTCTGTTGACAAGAGGATGGAGGTGTTCATTAACCCATAAACTCAAATTCTAATTCAAAGATCCAATACTACTGGAAATTATAGGATGGAGAGGGGGAGGAAAAATACATTTTTGTGTTTTTGGAAGACCGTGAAAAATGGGAACAATGGGATGATCAGGAAGGAGCCACTGATGAATCCTGTTATTAAATAGACCTGAATTTAAACCTTTATCAAGAATACTGGACAATGTGAGCTTGTATGACAGGATGGGATCTGACAACAAGGGTTTATAAGTGGAGCGATCATTAAGAATAGTACAGGTGCAACTCATAAAATTAGAATATCATCAAAAAGTTAATTTATTTCAGTTCTTCAATACAAAAAGTGAAACTCATATATTATATAGAGTCATTACAAACAGAGTGATCTATTTCAGGTGTTTATTTCTGTTAATGGTGATGATCATGGCATACAGCCAATGAAAACCCAAACGTCATTATCTCAGTAAATTAGAATACTTTATAACACCAGCTTGAAAAAATGATTTTAAAATCTGAAATTGTGGCCTACTGAATTGTACGCTCAGTAAACGCACTCAATACTTGGTCAGGGCTCCTTTGGCATCAATTGCTGAATCAATGCGGTTGGTACTTTTGGTACCAGTCCACACTGCCAAAAGTACCAACATCTGGAGTAAAAGCAACAGTATTACTGTGCTTAAATGGCCAGCAAACTCACCTGGCCTTAATCCCATAGGCAATCTATGGGGTATTGTCAAGAGAAAGATGAGAGACACCAGACCCAAAAATGCAGACAAGCTAAAGGCTGCTATCAATGCAACCTGGGCTTCCATAATACCTCAGCAGTGCCACAGACAGATTTTGCCTCCATGCCATGACGCATTGATGCAGTAATTGATGCCAAAGGAGCCCCGACAAAGTATTGAGTTCATTTACTAAACATACATTTAAGCAGGCCAACATTTCGGATTTTAAAATAATTTTTCAAGCTGATGTTACAAAATATTCTAATTTATTGAGATAATCACTTTTGGGCTTTCATTGGCTGTAAGCCATGATCATCGGCATTAACAGAAATAAACACTTGGAATAGATCACTCTGTGTGTAATGACTCTACTGAATACACAGTACAGACCAAAAGTTTGGACACACCTTCTCATTTAAAGATTTTTCTGTATTTTCATGACTATGAAAATTGTACATTCACACTAAAGGCATCAAAACTATGAATTAACACATGTGGAATTATATACTTAACAAAAAAATGTGTAACAACTGAAATTATGTCTTATATTCTAGGTTCTTCAAAGTAGCCACCTTTTGTTTTGATCACTGCTTTGCACACTCTTGGCCTTCTCTTGATGAGCTTCAAGAGGTAGTCACCGGAAATGGCCTTCCAACATTCTTGAAGGAGTTCCCATAGATGCTTAGCATTTGTTGGCCCTTTTGCCTTCACTCTGCAGTCCAGCTCACCCCACACCATCTCGATTGGGTTCAGATCTGGTGACTGTGGAGGCTAGGTCATCTGGCGTAGCACCCCATCATTCTCCTTCTTGGTCAAATAGCTCTTACACAGCCTGGAGGTGTGTTTGGGGTCATTGTCCTGTTGAAAAATAAATGATGGTTTAACTAAACGCAAGCCAGATTCAATGGCATGCCGCTGCAAGATGCTGTGGTAGCCATGCTGGTTCAGTATGCCTTCAACTTTGAATAAATCCCCAACAGTGCCACCAGCAAAGCACCCCCACACATCACACCTCCATGCTTCACGGTGGGAACCAGGCATGTAGAGTCCATCCGTTCACCTTTTCTGCGTCGCACAAAGACACGGTGGTTGGAACCAAAGATCTCAATTTTGGACTCATCAGACCAAAGCACAGATTTCCACTGGTCTAATGTCCATTCCTTGTGTTCCGTAGCCCAAATAAGTATTTTCTGCTTGTTGCCTGTCCTTAGCAATGGTTTCCTAGCAGCTATTTTACCATGAAGGCCTGCTGCACAAAGTCTCCTCTTAACAGTTGTTGTAGAGATGTGTCTGCTGCTTGAACTCTGTGTGGCATTGACCTGGTCTATAATCTGAGCTGCTGTAAACCTGCGATTTCTGAGGCTGGTGACTCAGATAAACTTATCCTCAGAAGCAGAGGTGACTCTTGGTCTTCCTTTCCTGGGGCGGTCCTCATGTGAGCCAGTTTCTTTGTAGTGCTTGATGGTTTTTGCAACTGCACTTGGGGACACTTTCAAAGTTTTCCCAATTTTTCAGACTGATTGACCTTCATTTCTTAAAATAATGATGTCCACTCGTTTTTCTTTACTTAGATGCTTTTTTCTTGCCATAATACAAATTCTAACAGTCTATTCAGTAGGACTATCATCTGTGCATCCACCAGACTTCTGCGCAACACAACTGATGGTCCCAACCCCATTTATAAGGCCAGAAATCCCATTTATTAAACCTGACAGGGCACACCTGTGAAGTGAAAACCATTTCCGGTGACTACCTCTTGAAGCTCATCAAGAGAATGCCAAGAGTGTGCAAAGCAGTAATCAAAGCAAAAGGTGGCTACTTTGAAGAACCTAGAATATAAGACATATTTTCAGTTGTTTCACACTTTTTTAAGTATATAATTCCACATGTGTTAATTCATAGTTTTGATGCCTTCAGTGTGAATGTACAGTTTTCATAGTCATGAAAATACAGAAAAATCTTTGAATGAGAAGGTGTGTCCAAACTTTTGGTCTGTACTGTCCATTTCAGTAGGCCAACATTTCAGAATTTAAAATCACTTTTCAAGCTGGTATTATAAGGTATTCTAATACTAAGATAATGACTTTTGGGTTTTCATTAGTGTTGAGCATTCCGATACCGCAAGTATCGGGTATCGGCCGATATTCGCGTTATCGGAATTCCGATACTTAATTCCGATACTTTTTCCATATCGTATACCGGAATCGGAAGTTCCCATAATTCTTTGAGAGGCAATGTGATTTTAGTCAGCCAATGAGGAATCCCACGAAGTGTGGGCACATCCTGTAATGCTGCGGTCATCTTAACTAATGGCATGGCTGTGATTGGCTGCTGAAATGATGTCAGAATGCACTATAAAAGGCGCCGCCGCCATTTTAGCGTCACTGTGCTGTGAACTCAGTAAGGGACAGAACGCTACTCTGCTCACTCTGAGGGACAGTTAGATATTGCGATTTTGTGTACTACTGTGCTTGAGGCAGGCTAGTTTACCAACCGCTGTGTAAAGCTTCATTTTGCCAGTGTTGTTTTAACAGCTCTGTGCAAGGTGTGTGTGTGTGACAGTGCAGGTGACGCTGCAGTTTGCTCTGCATCCACCGCTGTTTGTAGGCATCTGCACGTGTCACTGACTCTTTTTTTTTTTTTTTTTTTTTTTATTTTGTGGAATTGGTGCAGCTCCATTATATTAGAAAAAAAAATCAAATCTATTAGTGTGACGTGCTTCCATCCGTATACAATACATTGGTTGCAAACACTATAGAACTACACAAAGGAGCTTTTCACAGATTGTGGACAGTTGTGTTTCAGTGTTCACTTCAGTCTGTGTTTTTTACTTTTTTTAGTGCAGATCACGCTCCAGTTACATGTTCAAGCACTGCTGCTTGTACTCTGCTGAGCGTGTCTCAGTGGCTCATCCTTTTCATTTATCTCCAATTGGTTCTGCTACATTCCATTTAAAATAAATCTAATCTATTAGACTAATAGATTAGATTTATTTTAAATGGAATGTAGCAGAACCAATTGGAGATAAATGAAAAGGATGAGCCACTGAGACACGCTCAGCAGAGTACAAGCAGCAGTGCTTGAACAAGTAACTGGAGCGTGATCTGCACTCAAAAAAGTAAAAAACACAGACTGAAGTGAACACTGAAACACAACTGTCCACAATCTGTGAAAAGCTCCTTTCTGTACTTCTATAGTGTTTGCAACCAATGTATTGTATACGGATGGAAGCGCGTCACACTAATAGTATTAGTGTGACGCGCTTCCATCCGTATACAATACATTGGTTGCAAACACTATAGAAGTACAGAAAGGAGCTTTTCACAGATTGTGGACAGTTGTGTTTCAGTGTTCGCTTCAGTCTGTGTTTTTTACTTTTTTGAGTGCAGATCACGCTCCAGTTACATGTTCAAGCACTGCTGCTTGTACTCTGCTGAGCGTGTCTCAGTGGCTCATCCTTTTCATTTATCTCCAATTGGTTCTGCTACATTCCATTTAAAATAAATCTAATCTATTAGTGTGACGCGCTTCCATCCGTATACAATACATTGGTTGCAAACACTATAGAAGTACAGAAAGGAGCTTTTCACAGATTGTGGACAGTTGTGTTTCAGTGTTCACTTCAGTCTGTGTTTTTTACTTTTTTGAGTGCAGATCACGCTCCAGTTACATGTTCAAGCACTGCTGCTTGTACTCTGCTGAGCGTGTCTCAGTGGCTCATCCTTTTCATTTATCTCCAATTGGTTCTGCTACATTCCATTTAAAATAAATCTAATCTATTAGTGTGACGCGCTTCCATCCGTATACAATACATTGGTTGCAAACACTATAGAAGTACAGAAAGGAGCTTTTCACAGATTGTGGACAGTTGTGTTTCAGTGTTCACTTCAGTCTGTGTTTTTTACTTTTTTGAGTGCAGATCACGCTCCAGTTACATGTTCAAGCACTGCTGCTTGTACTCTGCTGAGCGTGTCTCAGTGGCTCATCCTTTTCATTTATCTCCAATTGGTTCTGCTACATTCCATTTAAAATAAATCTAATCTATTAGTGTGACGCGCTTCCATCCGTATACAATACATTGGTTGCAAACACTATAGAAGTACAGAAAGGAGCTTTTCACAGATTGTGGACAGTTGTGTTTCAGTGTTCACTTCAGTCTGTGTTTTTTACTTTTTTGAGTGCAGATCACGCTCCAGTTACATGTTCAAGCACTGCTGCTTGTACTCTGCTGAGCGTGTCTCAGTGGCTCATCCTTTTCATTTATCTCCAATTGGTTCTGCTACATTCCATTTAAAATAAATCTAATCTATTAGTGTGACGCGCTTCCATCCGTATACAATACATTGGTTGCAAACACTATAGAAGTACAGAAACGGGCCTTTCACAGCTACTGAACATGGGTTTTTAATTTTTAACTAAAATATGTATTTTTTCAAATGACACAAATATAAGTAATGTTGAAGAGGAATAGTCCTACATCCATTGTTTGCACAATATTACAGGTGTACATCATGTCCCTTAATCAACAATGTATTATTATATTTACTTGTATGCTTTTATTTAAAAGCCAAGAACACAGAAGGATAACCTTCGCACTGCAGCTGTTGTCAAAGTTCAACCCACATTATGCACTTCCAACATTGCAGCATTTGAGGCATGATGTGAGTTGGATTGGTCAAAGTTATGGAGTGAGAAGGTTCACCATCAGTACCCTATAGCATAAGTATGCTTTTGTGTTAGCATTTGTGTTAGACATGTGGATATCTGCCATAATATGTCACAATTATTTAGTTACAGATTTGTTACCAACACTAATCATTGAATGGTTTTAAATTTGACGTTTCACTTGTTTACAGCTTAGAAATAAGGGTGTAGCCTGATATCTATGTGTAGCACTAGCCACTTTAACATGTCATGTTTTTTTAAACATGTGTAGGTAGGTAGCAGTAATTTTTGCCGGACACACAGCAGGGGAACAGCAGGCGTTACTGAACCCCACTATCACTATAGCTTGTGTATTGGTCTGTGGACACGACACTTCTGAGCAGCAACTGGCAGTGTTGTAGCCCAGGGAGTATAGCTCAGGTGGTAGAAAGATGAACATAACAGGAGACATGGAAAACGTTGTCAACCAGTTAGTTAATCTGAAACCGGACAGGCAAATTCAGGCGAGATCCATGCCTAGTTCATTTTCAGAAAAGTAAGCCGTTCTACATTATCGTAGGATAGTCGCATGCAACAGTCTGTTAGTACACCACCTGCAGCAGTAAAGACGCGCTCCGATAATACACTGCCAGCAGATCAAGCCAGCACCTCCAATGCATACTGGCTAAGCTCTGGCCATGTATCCAGCTTAGAGACACAAAACTTGAATGGGGAAGAGCCATCTGGGAGTACACTGAGAGGGCAAGACATGTAGTCTGTCACCATCTTACGGAAATGTTGCCTCCTGCTGACTGGAGCCGTCTCGGATGGTGTAGACATTGGTGGCGCTGCCACAAAACTTCGACACATTTGGAACATACTGTTCTTGCCCTGTGCAGAGGCGCTGCTTGTGCTCCCTCTTGTTGCAGAGCTGTCTCCACTGCCTCGACGCACAGAGCTGCTTTGTAAATCAGTAGCAGCAGCAGTGCTCTCGGCTGGAATGGAGAACATTATGGATTGCACCAGTGTGTCTTGGTACTTCCGCATTTTACGCTCCCGGTTCAACGGTGTGATGAGGCTTTGTAAGTTGTCCCGGTAGCGAGGGTCTAGGAGGGTGTACACCCAATAATCAGACGTGGTGTGAATGTGTTCGATGCGGCGGTCGTTTCTCAGCCACTGCAGCATGAAATCAACCATGTGCTGCAGACTCCCAACTGGCCAAGAAACGTTGTCCCCTGCAAGAGGCGTCATCTCCGCCTGCTGTGCATCACCCCACCCTTGGTCTACATACTGACTAGAGCATTGTCTACCTCCCTCTGGAGCGATGTCTTCCTCCTCCATTGACTCCTCACAAAGTCCTTCAAATACATATAAATTTACAAAATTTAAAACTCAAAATTTAAAAACTTTGTATCATAATTCTGTAACATCAGTTTATGGAAACACAATAGCATTACAAAAGGATAGACAAAAAATGTACATTATGTGCTTTGTAAATACATTAAAAGTTTGTAATGGTTATGAAAATATAGACAGCGACTCTGGAGGTTCAATTGTTGATACAGCATGGTACTTTGAAAGTCCTCCAGCCCTTTGTGAGGAACCACGTTGCGCTGACTGTCCAGAAGGTGATGGAATTTGTGACTCCTCATCCTCCTCACAAAGTCCTTCAAATACATATAAATTTACAAAATTTAAAACTCAAAATTTAAAAACTTTGTATCATAATTCTGTAACATCAGTTTATGGAAACACAATAGCATTACAAAAGGATAGACAAAAAATGTACATTATGTGCTTTGTAAATACATTAAAAGTTTGTAATGGTTATGAAAATATAGACAGCGACTCTGGAGGTTCAATTGTTGATACAGCATGGTACTTTGAAAGTCCTCCAGCCCTTTGTGAGGAACCACGTTGCGCTGACTGTCCAGAAGGTGATGGAATTTGTGACTCCTCATCCTCCTCACAAAGTCCTTCAAATACATATAAATTTACAAAATTTAAAACTCAAAATTTAAAAACTTTGTATCATAATTCTGTAACATCAGTTTATGGAAACACAATAGCATTACAAAAGGATAGACAAAAAATGTACATTATGTGCTTTGTAAATACATTAAAAGTTTGTAATGGTTATGAAAATATAGACAGCGACTCTGGAGGTTCAATTGTTGATACAGCATGGTACTTTGAAAGTCCTCCAGCCCTTTGTGAGGAACCACGTTGCGCTGACTGTCCAGAAGGTGATGGAATTTGTGACTCCTCATCCTCCACCTCTTCCAAAACCTCATGCCTTAGTGCTTGCAGTGTTTTTTGAAGCAGGCAGATAAGGGGACAGTCAGGCTGACTAGTGCATCATCTGCACTCGCCATCCGCGTTGACTCATCAAACGCACGCAAAACGTGGCAGATATCCTTCATAGAGTTATTCGCCACTCATTACACTGGCAGTGGCTGCCCATTCATTATAGGATCCAATTCTAATTACTGGTTCTCACCAACATAGCTCTCCACAGCGCAGCACCCCCCTACATCTCCTCCCTTATTTATATTTATCGGCCTAACCGACTGCTGCACTCTGCAAACGACCTTCGACTAACCTCTGCACTAATCCGTACCTCCCACTCCCAACTCCAAGACTTCACCCGCGCTGCGCCAATCCTCTGGAATGCTCTACCCCAAGAAATGAGGACTATCCGCAATTTGGATGGTTTCAGGCGCTCCCTCAAAACACATTTGTTCACAGTGGCCTATCACATTCACTAATCAAAGTCATTCTATGTGTAATTCTGTGTGTGTAACCCATTCACTATCTCCATGCATCCCTCACTTCCTTAAAATGGCTGGACCATCATTGTAAAAACACCATTGTATATAAACACCTGTACTTTGTATCTCCCACACCTCATTGTAGATTGTAAGCTTTCACCAGCAGGGGCGGCTGATTTTGCTTTAATTATTGTATTGTTAACGTTGTTACTTATGACTCGTGTTTTGAAACTGTTAAACTGTAAAGCACTGCGGAATATTATGGCGCTATATAAATAAATAATATTATTATTCTTATTATAGAGGCCCACTCAGTAGTGGTGAAGTGTGAACGCCGCAAATTGCGAGTTGACTGCGCCTGATGCAGCTGATACTCCATTACTGTTGGCTGCTGCTCACACAACCGCTCCAACATATGTAACGAGGAATTCCACCTGGTGGGTACGTCACATATAATGCGATGTTCATGAAGGTGAAATCTGCGTTGCAGAGCTGCAATCAGCGATCTGGCCATGCTGGAACGTCGCAAGTGAGCGCACTCTAGGCGGACCTTGTGCAGCAGTGCATCAAGATCCGGATAGTCCCTCAAAAAACTCTGCACGACCAAGTTGAGCACATATGACAGACATGGTATGTGAGTGAGGTTGCCAAGGCCCAGAGCTGACACCAGATTTCGGCCATTGTCACACACTACCAAGCCTGCCTGTAGATTCTCTTCCAAAAACCACACGTCGCTCTCCTGCTTTATGGCATTACAGAGCTCCTGCGCTGTGTGGCTAAGATTCCCCATGGAAATTAATTTCAGGATGGCCTGTTGACATTTGGACACGGCTGTGCTCATATCGGTCGCAACAGGTAAACGTTCACGGGTCCATGTGGAGGTAGACCGTGACGGCTCCTGCAGCGATGATTCTGAGGAACTGGAATAGGAGGAATCAATGTGTACAGACTTGATTCCTGCAATCCTTGGAGTTGGCAGAACACGTACAGCGCCACTCGCAAGATCAGTACCCGGCTGCACAACATTGACCCAATGGGCAGTGAGGGAAAGGTATTGTCCCTGGCCATGGGTGTTAGAACCCTCTTGTTAGGTTTTGTTTCAGTTTGCTGGTCACATGACCTTTTTTCCCTATTTAGTCTGGCTCCGCCCTTCTGGCTTTGCTTGACTTCATTGTATTATCTACTGTTAAGCTAGCCGGGTGCTTAGGTGCCTTAATCTGTGAGTTTTGCTTGATGTTAGGATCACAAAGTATTTATTTTTCTGTTTAATTATCCATGCTACAATTTATGTTAGGAGGTGTCCACCTTTTCTCCCAGTCCCTAGATCTTGTAGGGATTACTCCCTCGCAACTATAGGTCTTCGTTCACACTAGATGAGGACTTTAGGGGTCTGGTCGCAGGATCAGGTTCCCCGTTACATCGTAGGGATTCAGCTTAGTTGTATTGTAGGGACAGAATTCCCTTCTTTCCTTACTGGTTGTAGCAGATCATAACAATGGGTACTGGTCCACGCATCGGTGGTCAGGTGGACCTTGCTACTGAGGGCTTTTAGTAGCGCATGTTTAATTTTTCCCTCAACATGCTTTTGCAGACCAGGGACGGCTTGCCTGCTGAAATGAAATCGGCTTGGCACATTGTATTGTGGGATTGACAATGATATTCAGTTACGGAAACTGTCTGTCTCCACCAGCCTGAATCACAGCATTTCAAGGGACAGGAGTTTTGCAATGCCAGCATTCAGAGCCTGTGCTCGTGCATGGTTTGCGGAGTATGGCCGTGTTTTATCCCATGCCTGTGCTACCGCTGGCTGTTTTGTGGCCTGGGAGTGTGAGGATGACAGGGAACTTGCTGCTGTGTGTGGAATAACAGTTTGTCTCTGGACAACAGTGGCCGAGGTTCTTCCATGGCGATCCTGTGAGGAAGCATAACCAGCTGTGTGTGAGCTCGATGAAGAGGCTTCAACACAACCTGAAGATGTAGGTGCTGCTGTAGGTTGGCCTACATCTCCAGTGTGTCTTTGTAACTCAACTACGTGCTTTGTCCGCACATGTTTCCACATATTTGTGGTATTGAGGTGACTGACACTTTTAGCTATTTTTAATTTTTGATTACACAGCTTGCATTTCACATAGCAAATATCATGTGCAAGTGTGTGAAAAAAGGACCACGCAGTGCAAGTCCTGGGAGCGCACGTTTTGACTTTTGGAAGACAACTGCTCCGAACAGGTGCCAAACTGGAGGCTACAGGCAACCGAGTCTGCAGCCTAACTCTCCCTCCTGTTTGTACCGTTGGGGCAATGTCTTCCTCTATCTTCCTTCTATCACTAACCATTTCTCTAGGCCTCTCCCAGCTTTCAACCAAAGTACTGGTTCTCACCCACAAAGCTCTCCACAGTGCAGCACCCCTCCTACATCTCCTCCCTCATTTCTATCTATCGGCCTAACCGACTGCTGCGCTCTGCAAACGACTTTCGACTAACCTCTGCACTAATACGTACCTCCCACTCCCGACTCCAAGACTTCTCCTGCTCTACGCCAATCCTCTGGAATGCTGTACCCCAAGAAATTAGGACTATCCACAATTTGCATGGTTTCAGGCGCTCCCTCAAAACACATTTGTTCAGAGCGGCCTATCACATTCACTAATCAAAGTCATTCTATGTATTCTGTGTAAGTGTGTGTGTGTCTCTAGCCCATTCACTATCTCCATCCCTCAGTCCCTTAAGATGGCTGGAACATCATTGTAAATGCACCATTGTATATAAACACCTATACTTTGTATCTCCCCCATCTCATTGTACATTGTAAGCTGTCACGAGCAGGGGCGACTTATTTAGCTTAAATTATTGTATTGTTAACGTTGTTACTTATGACTTGTGTTCTGAAACTGCTAAACTGTAAAGCGCTGCGGAATATGATGGCGCTATATAAATAAATATTATTATTATTCCTCTGAGCTGTCCCACCACCTTCCTGTTCTTCATGCCATGTTGGGTATTGGACCTCATCATCTCCACTACCCTCTTCCAACACCTGCTGTTGGGTGGTCTGGCCAGCACCATGCTCAACAGAAACTGGCACCTGGGTCTCATCATCATCATCAGATGCGTTCTGCGGTGTGCTGACCATCGGCACTGTCTCACCCGCCTCTTCAGATTCAGAGAGACACAGCTGTTGCGCATCACTGCATACTCCCTCTTCTTCACATTACAGAATGCTGCTTGGCTGGGCCCCTGTTTGCAAGCCAATAGATTCTGAGAACAGAAGCAGACACTCAGCTGGCTCCTGTACAGAACTCTCTGACTGCCTGGGCAATTTGCCAGGCGGTGAAGAGACAGATGGTTGCCCAACAGTGCTGTGGTCCTGAGAGGAGGTGGAAGCAATTGAAGTCGATGCATTGGCTGAGATCCAAACAACAACGGCTTCAATTTGTTCTTCCCGCAGCAGGGGGGTACTCCGAGCTCCTACAAAAGTGCGCATAAAGGAACGCTCACGGCCCGGGGAAAACTGGTGGATGCTGTGTCACTGGGGGCCGCAGCAGCCACAGAATCCCCACGTCCTCTCCCTGAAGAAACTCCACGACCACGTGCCTTACTCCCTGCCTTCTTCATCTTGGTAGATTGATAAAGAAAGTCTGAAAAGTTATAAGGCCTAAGTGTGGTTATTCCGCAGAGACTGCAGTGAACACTGCACACAACTGTTCAGTAGGTGTGAAAGGCCCCTTTGTGTACTTCTATAGTGTTTGCAACCAATGTATTGTATACGGATGGAAGCGCGTCACACTAATAGATTTTATTTATTTGTAATAGAGTGGAGCAGCAACAATTAGAGAAAAATTTCAAGGATGTGCCAGTGACACACGCTCAGCAGACTACAACCAGCAGTGGTTGAAGAACTAACTGGAGCGTGATCTGCACTCCAAAAAGGAAAACCTCAGACTACAGTGAACACTGCACACAACTGTTCACTACCCAACGCGTCTCAGCAGGAAGGCAGTCTGTGCGTCAAAACAAAGGCGCAAGCATACATCCACGTACCCTGTTTATAAAGCTATATAAAAAAAATTATGTAGTAGTGACGCACACTTTATTGAGGTACAGTATTACATCGCCATTCACCATCTGTGGCTATGCAGTCTCATCTATATATACCTTATCTATCCGTTGTCATGCTTGCAAGTCGACAGTCAGGCATAAATAGCAATTTTCACTATGCACTATGCACTTTTTAAAGGTTATGTTTGTTAATAAACATGATTATTGCCACATATTATGAGTATTACATGATGGAAATTGTATAATTTTGTATAAACTGTTTAGTGACATTATTCAGCAAATGTAACATTTTAGTAATGTCACAGATAACTTGTAATGCTGATGATGTTTTGAAGTCAGACATTCATTGTCTATACAATAAAAATGGTGTACATACTGTTACTTATCCATCATTAATGGATTCAGATATGTACTTGTATGCTTTTATGTACAACCGTATAGCAGATTCCTTAACTAATTTATTTTGTGGTTTGCATTGCTGTTCAACATGTTAATGTATGTGTTTATGTTTGTCAATTCTTTATTTATCTAGATATTAGTTTAAATGAAATCATCATCTTATGGTAGTAAAGGTTATCTTTCTCTTGTTTGAAGTATAGACATTTAAAATTGACAGGTAACAAGGAAATTACTTGATCTAGTATTTAAACATCCTCCTTGACCCTGGGCTCCAACACCGCCAGTTGTTGCTCGGAAGTGCTGTTAGCACAGTCAACACTTGCTCCTGTGTTACTGGGGTTCAGTAACGTCAGCTGGTCCTCGGTTGTGCCATTGGCTCTTTTCCTTCTGCTGCCCCTCCGGGTTCCAGTACCGTCAGCTGGTTCTCCGCAGTGCCTTTGGCCTAGGTGCCTCCATCTTGGTATCCGAGTTCCAGCAACGTCTGCTGGTCCTTGGTAGTGCTTTGGAGCACAGGTACCTCCTGCTTAGTAACCGTGTCCCAGTAACGTCAGCTGGTCCTCGGTTGTGCCATTGGCTCTTTTCCTTCTGCTGCCCCTCCGGGTTCCAGTACCGTCAGCTGGTTCTCCGCAGTGCCTTTGGCCTAGGTGCCTCCATCTTGGTATCCGAGTTCCAGCAACGTCTGCTGGTCCTTGGTAGTGCTTTGGAGCACAGGTACCTCCTGCTTAGTAACCGTGTCCCAGTAACGTCAGCTGGTCCTCGGTTGTGCCATTAGCTCTTTTCCTTCTGCTGCCCCTCCGGGTTCCAGTACCGTCAGCTGGTTCTCCGCAGTGCCTTTGGCCTAGGTGCCTCCATCTCGGTATCCGAGTTCCAGCAACGTCTGCTGGTCCTTGGTAGTGCTTTGGAGCACAGGTACCTCCTGCTTAGTAACCGTGTCCCAGTAACATCAGCTGGTACAAGATTGTGCTACAAATACAAGATACGGAACAAGAGACACAAGAACAATAAGCAGAAGATCTAAAAGCAGAAGAACATGAAGTATAAGACCAAAATGAAGAGCAAAATATATGCTCTAAATTCTAAGCAGAAGAAGACTAAGCAGTGTATGGGGGTGAGTCCGTTCCTCCTCGTGGTGCCCCTGGAAAATGCCTGCTGCTGCAGGCTAAACTGAACACGGACAAATACTGTTGTAATTTAAATCTTTTGTGACAGCAAGAACGGAAGGATGAAAAATTCATACTTTGACAGATTACAAGTACAGGATTCTCTGTCACAAATAAGAATATGATGAAGAAGATGAAGCAGAATATGAATAAGAATAATAGTTTAATAAGAAGAATATGAGTAATGTTAACAAAGATGAATAGCAAGAAGTTTAAGAAGAAGATAAAGAAGGTGAAGATGAAGAATAATTTGATGAAAAAGATGATGCTGCAGAAGATTATGAAGGAGAAAGTGTGTGAAAAGTTAAAAAGGTGAAGATGAAGAGCATGGAAGTTGTGTAATATACATATTTGCCAAAATATAAAAAACGTTAACATTGTCAATTTCTTCGTCAATCCGAACATCTTTAAAAAAAAAAATATTTATGCTATTCCATTTGATTGGGTTAAACATCTATGCCTTTAATGTCTCCTCAACCTTCCACAATACATTCTACATTACTCTTTCTTGTTTTCCTTCATGTACAATTAACCAACAAGGCAAGAATGGGTTTTTTTTAATTTCGATATTTTGTTCCCATAGACTTACATGGGACTTCCGGTATCGATATCGGGTATCGCCGATATTTTAGTGATATCGGCGATACCATTCCGATTCCGATACTTTAGGATATCGGAAAGTATCGCTCAACTCTAGTTTTCATTAGCTGTAAGCCATAATCAACAACATTAACATAAATAAACACTAGACATAGATCACTCTGTTTGTAATGACTATATAATATATGAGTTTCACTTTTTGTATTGAAGAACTGAAATAAATTCTTTTTTAATGATATTCTAATTTTGTGAAATGCACCTGTATGTGCCAATTTAATGTAAAGAGCAGTGTTAAGCACCACAGTAAAACCCCCTTTATCAGACTGTCTTATAATACGAGTACGATCATACAGTTGTCTTAGATCCCTTTCAACCAAGGATATAAAACAAGTCCAAAGATGGAACCCTGGATTGTAAAGGGTTATACGAAGAGTTATGTGGTCTAATTCGAACATCACTATCCTGTATGAATTCGAAGTTGCAGAATCCTCACTGGAAGTAAAATTTGTAGGTGGAGAAGTCAAAGAATCTCACTTGTCTGTTTCAAAAAAATGTCTTTTGACAGTGAGTAGTCTGGTAAATTTATTGACGTCCTTAATCGTTTGAAACAGATCAAAACGTCTGCTAGGAACAAAACTGAGACCTTTATTCAAAATATCAATCTGTGCTTCAGAGAGAATTGTGGGAGTTAAAATGACCACACTGGAAATGCACGAGGGTTGTTTCAATGCATTCTCCTCTTGTTCCTGGTAGGATACCATTTACATAATGCATTTTCTGCTCCTTCTACCTCCTCTCCTTCAGATTCTGCGTTATTTGATGCTGGTGTGTTTTTTCATATAGACACCATAGAGTTACGTATTTGTTCACTGTTGGAGAAAAGATTGATAACGAATTATCCCTATCACAGTCAGTGGTATTATCATCAGAAATAGTGAAATACACAGATTTTTTGTGTTTATAGTTCTGAGAAAATTTGGAAGGATAATTTTTTTTCTAAATGGACTTAGTACGGCCGTCTTGTATTGGGATCTTATTCCAGGTAAAGAGTTGTCATTTTTATGGTTCATGGGGTCTCTGGATAATTTAGATTTTTTTGTTTTTATAATATTATCCTCAAGAATCATGATGTTATCAATAATTTTCTTGGATAGATTGTTGAAATCCAGAGTATTCTTATATTTGGCAATATTGGAATTCACCTTATCAATATCTGATTTTTATTCTGTAAGGCAAATTTCTTTGTATGAGATGATTAGTTCCATTAATTTAAAGGAACATTAAGACAAAATCTGAATCCATTTTGTCACAAAATCTTGTGTCTTTGTATCCTATGACTAAGGGCACTTTTAACACGCCTGAAATGCATCAGGTTTTCCCACTATTTTAACATGGCTTGACAAGCCAAAGAAAGTCTTTGACAAGATAAATCTTCCTACAGATCATTCATCCAAGTCTCCACTGCTCAAGATGGAGCCAAAGGCTATTAAAAAACGTTGTATAACACGTATATATTGGTCTATTCAAAAAGATGGTGCGCAAGTAAAGACCAGCATTTGAAGTAATATCAGTGATAAATAGCCAGTGGCTGAAAATCAAAGCAAAACTGCTTAATTGCCCATTGCAACCAATCAGAACTTTCATTTTTCAAGAACCAAATTTAAGATGTGCTTCGACAGCGTGATATGAGATGGCTGCACTGAAACCAGAAAAAAACTGTTTAGATGTTATTTGCAAGAAAGTAGTCTGTTGTGACAGTATAGCAAAACTTTCAGAATTGATTTCATAAATGTGCACTTCATGGAAACTGAACTTCATGTTGGGTGCAGTAAACTCAAAACCACTAAAACCACTGAGTGTTTATATCAGGGCAAAAGGCCAAACACTTCAGGAGAGATAGTGAACATGTTTGCGCATAGTCCTAGAACGTGGACCAAGACAAGGTGCCACATTCCGCATTATAGGAAAGGAAAAGTATGGCTGATTAGGGCGCTCAGGCCAAGATAGACACTTGTTATAAATAGAAAGGAAACTTCTTTACTTGGTCAATTTCTCCTCACAAAGCTTTTCTGCCTTCATCATCACATGTTGATTGTTCACATTTAAAGAATTGACGGCCTTACCCCACAGAAGTGGCATCATTTTCACCACAGTAGAAATAGTAGAATAGGGACTGACTGGTCTTTCTCTACACCCAAATCAGCAGATGGACACTCAACCATGAGTGTCCATATTTCCAAAAATTATTGGCAGACACCACCAAAGTGGCATCAATTTCAACACAGTAGAAATAGTATAATGGGGACAGATAGGTCTTTCACAACACCCAAACCAGCAAATGGACACTCAACACAGAGTGTTCACATTTAAAGAATTGAGGGCCTTGCACCACAGAAATGGCATCAATTTCACCACAGTAGAAATAGTATAATAGAGACCGACAGTACTTCCACTACACCCAATCCAGCCAAAGGACACCCAACCAGGAGTGTTGACTGAGTGCCTGACACCACCGAAGTAAAATAACTGTCACGAGAATAGAAATAGTATAATTGTGACCGAGACGTCTTCCACTACACCCAATACAGCAGATGCACACCCAACCAGGAGTGTTCACCTTTAAACATATGAGGGCCTTACACCACAGAAGTGGCAACAATTTCCCAAGAGTAGAAATAGTATAATTTGGACCAACAGGTCTTCCACTACACCCAATCTAGCAGATGGACACCCAACCAGAAGTATTCAAGTAAGGGATGAGGAAAAGACAACACACTTAGCTTCCAGATGCCGCTGCCAAGCTTCACATGCAGATGACACTGAAGACGGACTGTTATGTCCCATGAATGAGACATTTTACAGACTGTCCTGTGCATTTTACATGCTGTATTGCAGTCTCTCATATTGTTTACTGTTGCTATGTGTCCCTGTGTTTGCATAGCTGAAATCCTCCCTTTACATCAAGTTTGTCCCTCCTGTCTCTCTGTCTCCCTCTTCTGGTATGATGTCATTTCCTTCTTCTTTCTCCTGTGTTTCATTCTCCATCTTGATTTTATCAGATTCACATGTGTTTTCAGTCTGTCTGAAGAAAGTCTTTTTTACCTGCTGCTGTTTGTATGCATTCAACAAGAATTCTTAAAGAAATCAAAGTCTCTTCTGGATTCTTCATAACATGTGTGCCGGCAGCTGAGTTAAGCCATCTGCGATCGTCGCCAATTGTAAGTAAGGTGAAAGAGATCCGGCATCTCACAGAGCCATATTTACAGCCACAGGCCCCGGGGACAGAATAGTAAAAAAGACTCTTCAGATTCATCTGTAAAACCCACAGCTTCTATAAAGCTACAGAACTTCCTGCAGAGCATCCGCTCTCAACATATAAGAGTCTATACAGCTCCCCTTCTCCCTGTGCAGCAGGATGGCTGAAGGAATGACTACACGGTCTCTGCCAGACCCATTGTCAGAGGAAGAGTGCATAGACCCTGATCCACCATTTAGTGAGAAGGCTAGACGTGTCACAAAGCCAACATGGAAAATAAGGGAGAATCTAGAATCCAGTAAACATGATCTTCTCCGTGCAACAGCAGAGCTATGGCAAAAACTCTTATGCCACATAAATAGCCTGTCTCAGCCTGCTTCTCTCCAACGACCACTGGAGGGAGCTCTCGCACAACTGTGTTCAGATTATCAATGTTATGCAAAAATAACAGACCAATATATCGCAGTGTTAAAAAGACTTAACCCATCAGTTATCTGCAAAGAGCTGCAAGCTTTCCAAAAACTTAACTCTGAGAGAGAAAGCATGGTGCGCGATATAAAAGCCAAAACAGAGGCAAGAATCGCACTAATAGCCGAGATGTCATCTTGCATTTCTGGCTCTGCCAGACAGTCAAAGCGACCATCTAAGTCACGCTCTTCAAAATCCTCAACCCCCAGTGAACAGCTCATAAAAGCACGTGCGGAAGCTGAGGCCACTAAAATACAAGCTGCCTTTGCTCAAAAGGAAACTGAAATGAAAACTGAGGCCACTAAAATACAAGCTGCCCTAGAGGCCTTAGAGAAGGAAACTGAGATGAAAACTGAGGCCACTAAAATACAAGCTGCCCTAGAGGCCCTAGAGAAGGAAACTGAGATGAAAACTGAGGCCACTAAAATACAAGCTGCCCTAGAGGCCCTAGAGAAGGAACGCCAACACGCCATAGCCATGGAAAAGTTAAAGGTCCTGGAACAAGCCATCAGTGGGAGCCAAAGAGACAGCATCAGTTTAAGTGGTTTTGATACTGAAGACCCTCTTAAGCGTACTAGAGACTATGTACAAAGCCAACACAGTGCTATCCCTGCTCCTGCAATCCTTCCTGACCACACAGATGCTCCCCTGAAACATCAGGGTTTTGATACTGAAGACCCTCTTAAGCATACTAGAGACTATGTACAAAGTCAACACAGCACTATCCCTGCTCCTGCAATCCTTCCTGACCACACTGATGCTCCCCTGAGACAACAGGACACAGAGGTCAGTGCAATTACAATACGCTGCCAATCTTGTATCCTGATCCACCTCTGTGCACCGAAATGTACCAGAACCTGCAAATCACCAAACCTTATACTCAGAATCCTACGTACAGGCCAATATGCAGGCCAGTCACCACACTCCGGTCAATCACACAATTCCAGTCCTATGTGTGGCAGAAACTAAGCTCATTAAGCCAGTTAATGGACTGAACGCCTACGCTGCCCCATATATACCTGCATTCCCAGGTCAAATCACAGACTGTATGAACAAAGCTATCCAGCCAGCATCGATCCTTCCAAAATCGGAGAATGCTGATATGACTGGCCTCGCAAGGTACATGATTCGGCGCGATCTAACTAAGACCGGTCTTACAGAGTTTGACGATAAACCTGAGAACTACAGGGGTTGGAAGTGTACCTTTGAAACCACGATCAGTGATCTCGGCATCACCGCCGCTGAAGAGCTAGACCTGCTAATCAGGTGGCTTGGGCCACAATCCACGGATCGGGTCAAGAGACTTAAATCTGTCCACATCAGTAATCCCATTGCTGGTCTCACTGCTGCATGGAAGAGGCTAGAAAGAAGCTATGGCAGTCCTGAGGTCATAGAAAGGGCCCTGTTCAAACGACTAGAGGATTTTCCAAAGGTATCTAATAAAGACAGTACAAGGTTCCAAGAGCTCAGTGACCTCCTGTTAGAGCTTCAGCTGGCCAAAGCAGACCTGTACCTTCCTGGCCTCAGCTACCTGGACACTGCTCATGGGGTAACCCCAATAGTTTCCAAGCTGCCGTCCAATATCCAAAATAAGTGGGCCATGCTTGGATCAAAATACAAAAGGGAAAACCAAGTCTCCTTCCCTCCATTTTCCTACTTCTGCGAGTTCATCGAAAATATCGCAGAGTGTAAGACCGATCCAAGTTTTTCCTATGGAGAACACAGCGACCCTGTTTCATCTACTAAACATGACAGTCCACGTCTTAACTACAGGAGCCACCAAGCTCCAATGTCCATCAAGAAGACTGATGTTCTTCCGGCACCTTCAGTATCACAAGATAAGAGCGACAAAGGTGAGAAGGTTGAGAATCCTAATCGCCAGCGTCCAATTCACAAACTGTAACATCCCTGAAGAAGTGCATCGGCTTCAGGAAGAAGCCCCTTCAAGAACGAAAGGAGCTCTTGAAGAAGTTTGGAGTATGCTTCAGGTGCTGCGCCTCTACCGAACATCTTGCTAAGGACTGTGTCATCCCCATCAAGTGTCTAGAGTGCGACAGCGAAGACCACGTACAGGCGCTCCATCCGTCACAGCCTGACTCTGCGTCTTCACCTTCACCCACCACAAGCCATGGCGGGGAGAGTACAGACCAAGTGACAAGCCATGTTGCAGTATCTTCCTCATGCACTGATGTCTGTGGAGAAGGTCTTCGAGACAAGTCCTGTGCGAAGATTTGCCTGTCATGGGTGTATCCCAAGGGCCATCCAGAGAAGGCAGTCAAGGTGTACATTAGCCTGGATGACCAGAGCAACAAATCATTAGCCAGGTCAGAACTCTTTGACTTGTTTGACTTAAAAGGAGACGTCTATCCCTACACCTTGGGCACCTGCAGCGGCGTTTTACAAACCTCTGGAAGATGGGCCAGTGACCTCATAATAACTTCTCTTGAGAAAGGCGCCACGGAGATACCACTACCCACGCTTGTAGAGTGTAACCAAATACCATTCAATAGGGAAGAAATCCCAACACCAGAAGTCGCTCTTCAGCATCCTCATCTCAGAATGATAGCCAAAGAGATGCCACCCCTGGACGATAAGGCAGACATCCTAATTCTCCTCGGCAGAGACATTATACGACTGCACAAGATGCGTCAACAAATCCACGGACTACTCAATGAACCATATGCCCAGCGCCTCGAGCTGGGCTGGGTCATCATTGGCAACGTCTGTAGTGACCAGACAAAGAATCAGAACGACATCTCCTCTTACAAAACCGATATCACGTCGGATGACAATGACTTGTCCTCCCTGTCATACTCACGTCACCAATGGATGAAGGAGAAGTCAAACGACACTACGTGTCAACGGCAACCATCCGATATTTCAAGTCCGTTTTATCCTCGAGACTACAACCTCGAGATAACAGCATTCGATCCTTCAACCAAGGACAACAACTCACTACCTACAGAGGGAGACAAAGTGATCATCAGGGTCATGAGCGTCAAACCCACCGCAGACAACTATAACAGCTGGGTAGCTCCCTCACCTTCTCTTCCAGCAAAGACTAAGTTGCCAAGGGATCCACAGCAAGTAACTGCTAAGTTCCCAACCTTTGATACCCATCTCCATCACAAGCCTGGTCAAACCGAAGCCATGCTAGACTTCAGTGCTCAAAGTGAGAGCCCCTTTCTCAACAGCCTACCTCTGACCGATGGTGCCAGCGTTTTCCCCACGCAATTCAGCCTCAGCTCACTGGCGGATGTTGAACAAGACACGTTCACTTCCCAAGCATCACCCTGTAAGGAACTTGCTATCGAACGAGGAGACTCGCTTGTTGAAAACAGCATCGACGGTCCTCTCGGGTTTAAGACACCCATCGCAGTTCTAGGCAGGGTACCACTGAGACAGCTTGCTACTCCGGATATCAACGGGAACACTATGTTACATCTCAGAGACAGCAAAGATGGGAGACGGCGAAGAAGTCTCTAAAGGCCTTACAACAAGTCCTGCCCCGTAGTTCTGTAAAGACTCTTTCAACCGTCATCAAGAGACAAGTCTACCTTTCCTATGACGTGTCTACGAAGACTACAGCTGCAGGAGCCTCTCCCAGCGCTTCAGAAACCGACAAAAAGGTACAGAAGCTGAGTTCTCTTTACCCTGGACATCCTTTCAGCTGGTCAGCCATCCTATCTGCTGACATACATTTCAGGCAAATCATCTGCTGGCTCCTTCGAGCAGGAGTCACATGATCTTAGCTTTGTCTCTGAACTCTGCCACGGCGGGGAGCATTTCTCTGCATACTACTGCCTTGCTAGTATGCAGAACTATCAGCATCTGAATGAACTTTGAACTTTCCTTTGTTAACTTGAATTTCGTCTTTTGATTGTTTGGGTTGGTGGAGGCGTTTGCATGTTGCAGCTTCCCCAATCTGAAGATGGTTTTTTCCATAACTTGGTTTATCCAACCATTGAGGACTTCACGTCATCAACCAAGAATTGGACTTACAACTGTTACAGTTTATTTCCGCATGTTGTGTTTCTACTTTATGTCTTTCAGGTCTACAGTGACATCTCCAGTGGACATCATAAAATTGTGAAATCTATAGATTTCAGACGGGGAGTGTTATGTCCCATGAATGAGACATTTTACAGACTGTCCTGTGCATTTTACATGCTGTATTGCAGTCTCTCATATTGTTTACTGTTGCTATGTGTCCCTATGTTTGCATAGCTGAAATACTCCCTTTACATCAAGTTTGTCCCTCCTGTCTCTCTGTCTCCCTCTTCTGGTATGATGTCATTTCCTTCTTCTTTCTCCTGTGTTTCATTCTCCATCTTGATTTTATCAGATTCACATGTGTTTTTCCAGTCTGTCTGAAGAAAGTCTTTTATACCTGCTGCTGTTTGTATGCATTCAACAAGAATTCTTAAAGAAATCAAAGTCTCTTCTGGATTCTTCATAACATGTGTGCCGGCAGCTGAGTTAAGCTATCTGCGATCGTCGCCAATTGTAAGTAAGGTGAAAGAGATCCGGCATCTCACAGAGCCATATTTACAGCCACAGGCCCCGGGGACAGAATACGGACTCCAACCTCCACTCAGCGTAAGATATCCCACCAGGACCACAAATAGTTGATACATGCTGGCACAAGAGAGCTCCACACACATCGGCTGGTCTCCAGAGAAACTCTATCACCAACAGACAGCTGATGCATCAGATGACCATTTAAAAGATGGTGGGAGTGGTCACCACCCACATCAGCTAACCCAGCAGCACTGCAATTACACTAGACTGCTAGTGGTGTGGGGATAAACTGACATTAATCCCCGCTGGCCTTAAAGGAAAAAAGTTTAAACTGAGTGTAACCAGAGCTGCCACAAATCCAAAACTGGATCGTGAGAACATCCTTTGGAATTATTAACTGCAACAAGCTTCTTACACCTCTCAGAGGGAGTTTTGCATCACTCTTCTTTTGCAAACTGATCCAGTTATATCATATTTGAAGGGAGCCTTCTCCCAACAGTAATTTTAAGATCTCTCCACAGGTGTTCAATGGGATTTAGAAAAGAAAGGGATTCTCCAGCGTAGGTTGAATATTTAAAGCTTCACATTTTTACTTCATAAAAATAAGCATTCTAGCATACCACTGTATACCCAGGCACAGACAGTGATACACCCTCAGCCTGCAGGACAGCTTTAATTTCTTTGTAACCTGATTGGGGCTGCTTATTCACCATCTGGACTATACTAGGTTGCAACCTTTAACCAATTTTTCTCTTCCGTAAGCATCCAAGAAGATTAGTTACAGTGCCATGGGTTGTAAACTTCTTGATTATATTGTTGATATAGGGTCCATTGTGCGCGTTGATTATATTGAACACTGTGGACAAAGGAACATCAAGATCTCTAGAGATGGACTTGTAACCTTGAGATTGTTGATATTTTTAAACAATTTTTATTCTCAAATACTCAAATAGTTCTCTTCTACTCTTTTTGTTCTCCATGCTTAGTGTGGCACACACAGACACAGTTCAAAGATTGTGCCAGCTTCTCCCCTTTTTGTCTGTTTTCATGTGTGATTTTCATATTGCTCACACCTTTTACATGCCACAGATGAGTTTGAACGAGCATCAGATTCTTGAATCAGAATTGTTTACCCAGAATTTTGGAAAGCTGCCAATAATTTTGCTTGGCAAATTTTTGAAGGTTTTGTGTGAAATTATGTCCAATTTGTCCATTCTGAAACATATCTTGCTTTATACTGTCTACTGCACATATTTCTCTACTATTAAATGGTGTGAGGTTTTCCCTCACTACCAAGTTTGAAATTTTTAAAACCATATAGGATGTATAAAAACTAGTCAGAAATTTAACACTTAAATGTCATTTTTTCCACGTGAATCCTCAGCAGCAGAAACACATAGTTCCAATTCATATGAGAATCCATATGATTTTTTTCAAAATATAGCTCTGGCAAAAAATATGAAACCACCACATCAAAACCCTGTCATGGGCAGCCCACTCTCCAGAACTGAACCCCAGTGAAAACCTCTGTAATGTAATCATGAGGATGATGGATAGTCACAAGCCATCAAACAAAGAAGAACTGCTTAAATTTTTGCGCCAGAAGCAGTGTGAAAGACTGGTGGCAAGCATGCCAAGATGATTGAAAGCGGTTTCTAAAAATCATGGTTATTCCACAAAATATTGATTTCTGAACTCTTCCTGAGTTAAATCATTGTTTCTAAATGATTACAAACTTGTCTTCTTTGCATTATTTGAGGTCTGAAAGCACTGTTTTTTTTATTTGGACCATTTTTTTTGTCCGAAAAAAATACAAAATGTATTGCTTGGAAATTCGGAGACATGTTGTCAGAAGTTTATAGACTAAAAGAACAATTTACATTTCACTCAAAAATATACCTATAAAGAGAAAAATCAGACAAACTAAACATTTGAAAGTGGTCTCTTAATTTTTGCCAGAGCAGTAACTTTTTTTTTCCTTTGAGGAACTTACCCATTTAATCTCACTTAGAAATCTACAATCTGAATAATTGCTAGCAGTGGATTCACTTATTGAGACTTTTACAATACACAATTCCTTTTACTATCTAGTGCATTCTAGACCAGCAAACTTGGATCAATTTAAGCAACTTATAGAAAGGGATTTAATACTCTTTGATCAACAACCGAAAAGCCTAAAGAATAATTTAACTAAGGAAGAAAGGTCTGCTGTTATGGAATTACGGAACAATAAGGACTTACTAATAAAAGTGCAGCAGATAAGGGTTGGGAATTGTGATAAACTCTTTGCTGTATCTCAAGTGAATTTAAATGCCCTAAACTATAAAGATATATACACCAGCATGTTATCTGATCCCATGCCAATCTTTCAATGGGAATATTGTAAATTATTAGAGGAAGGGATGGGTTTAATTGCTCTGGATAAAAAAACTTTTTAATTATTTATATATTAAAAAAAACCCATTGTACCAATTTACAATGCTATCCCCAAAATTCACAAATTTTTTTCCCCCTATATTCAAATTCATTATTTTGGAATTGGTTCACTAGGGGAAAAATTGGGAGTATGGATTGACCATTATTTACAACCTCTCGTATGTGAATTACCAGGTTATATCAGTGACACAAAAGAATTAATTACCACACTACATCATCATAACTGGTGTCCCTCTTACAAGTGGCTTAGCTGCGATATAATGAAACTCTATCCATCCATTCCACATACTATACAGTAGCTATAAAAAGTCTGAACTATTTTCTTAATAAATACAATTCTTACACCAAATCAGTCCAAGATTTTTTGATTATAGTAGTTTCTTTTTCACTAGCACACAATAATTTTTCATTTGCTAAAAACAATTTTCAACAGAAACAGCGTGTTAGTATGGGAGGTAAATTGCCTACCCTCCCTAGCAAATTTAGTTGTGGCATTTGAGAGGATAGATTTCTATTTAGTGATTCCAATCCCATTTGTCATTTGATTGAATTTAATGGTCGCTATACAGATATGACATTTACAGAGGGTACGGAAAGTATTCAGACCCCTTTAAATTGTTCACTCTTTTTTTCATTGCAGTCATTTCCTAAATTCAATAGTTTCTTTTTTTCATTAATCTAAAATCTGCATCCCATCTTGACTGAAAAAAAAACAAAAATGTATAAATTTTTGCAAATTTATTAAAAACGAAAAACTGTAATATCACAGGGTCATAAGTATTCAGACTCTTTGCCCATTATTGAGTAGAAGCATCTTTTTGAGCTAGTACAGCCATGAGTCTTCTTGGGAATGATGCAACAAGTTTTTCACACCTGGATTTGGTGAACCTTTGCCATTCTTCCTTGCAGATCCTCTCCAGTTCCATCAGGTTGGATGGTGAACGTTGGTGGACAGTCACTTTTAGGTCTCTCCATGTTACACTCGGTCCCAGCACTGGCTCTGCACTCCGTTCTGCTCTCTCACCTGTCCCATCTGCTCCTTGGCGTCCTGTGTCCTCCTCCACTTCCTGGCACGCGGCTGGCAGGCCTCCAGATTGTCTGCTTAGGATGTGAGGCCGCGCCCACGTCTCTCTTAAAGGGGCAGCGTGCATTTTTTTAAAATAGCTAATTAACCAATGGCTGCGCACTCAGTACTATATCTGGTCACTCCACCATTAGGGGAGTGCCGGAGCAACGTGTTCTATCATTGCTACATCCGGTTCCGTTCCTGATCTGTCTGCGCTGCGTCTGCAGTCTCTGTGCTTCGCTGATACTGTTTGTCTCCTCAGATCATTGCTAACCCGTATCTGGCTAACCTGGACAATCTCGGCTATTACTGGCGCAAGTGTCATCCCGTTCCGCCATCAGCCATCCGTACCCGTGGACCGTGACAAGGTCACTGGAGCCAGCCTACTACCATCCGTTCTGGACCAGGACCTTATCCTTCTCAGTCAAGAACCCTCCACGGACTCTGTAAATACTTGTTACCCTTTTGGTCCCTCTGGGACAGCTGCCACGTGTCCGGGGTCTAACTGGAGGTAGCACCTGTGTCCTCTGGGTATTCCATTCTGGTCCTGTTCGAGGGGCCTTACTAAGGGTACCCGGGGCTCACTAGTTACGCCCCCTTCGGAGCCCCCCAGACCGCGGTCTCGAGGTTCCACATTAAAAAATAAAAACGAATGTGAACTTCACCACCTCTGCCTCCGCTTCCATTCGTTACACTCCAGAGATGCTCAATTGGGTTTAAGTCAGGCCTCTGGCTGGGCCAGTTAAGAATGGTCACAGAGTTGTTCTGAAGCAACTCCTTTGTTATTTTAGCTGTGTGCTTAGGGCCATTATCTTGTTGGAAGGTGAACCTTCGGCCAAGTCTGAGGTCCAGAGCACTCTGGAAGATGTTTTCATCCAGGATATCTCTTGAGTACTTCAGAAATTCTTTTGTAACCTGGCCAAATCTGTGCCTTGCCACAATTCTGTCTCAGCTCCTTGGCTAGTTCCTTTGACCTCACGATTCTCATTTGGTCTGACATGCACTGTGAAATGGGAGATCTTATATAGACAGGTGTGTGCCTTTACAAATCATGTCCTATCAGTTGAATTAAACACAGGTGGACTACAATGAAGGAGTGGAACCATCTCAAGGAGGATCACAAGAAATGGACAGCATGTGACTTAAATATGAGAGTCTGAGCAAAGAGTCTGAATGCTTATGACCATGTGATATTTCTGTTTTTCTGTTTTAAGAAATTTGCAAAAATGTCAAAATTTCTGAGTTTTTTTTCAGTCAAGATGGGGTGCAGAATATACATTAATGAGAAAAAAATGAACTTTTTTGAATTTACCAAATGGCTGCAATGAAACAAACAGTGAAAAATTTAAAGGGGTCTGAATACTTTCCGTACCCACTGTATAGGGAAAGGTACTGAGAAATAAGCTGAAGATTTTTTTGATTATATCAATAGTAATTCCTTTAATCTCAAATGTACACTTTTTTATACCACACATATACAGTATATTATTTTGATATCACTTTAGTGGGCAATATTTTGAAGAAAAACATTTCCATTTTTCCATACAGGAAATCAACAGACAACTTAGTTTTGGAGGCACATTCATGTCATACTCAATACATAATGAAATCCAGAAGGTGATTTAAATCAGAACAAAGAGGCACTGCTCTTCGATTAGCAGTTTTTCTACATAGATTAATAAAGTGAGACTATACAAAATGGACATTGGGCAAAGTGAATTCAATAGTCGCAGGAATTGACAGGAACAATCTGTTAAGTGACAAAAAAAAACTGTGAAAAACACTGCAAACAGGAATAATGACAAAAATAGCAAACATATTGTGACTTTTTCAACAGTATAGTCCGCAATATTATGAGATAATAAATATCATTAAAAAACATCTTCCCAAAAAATTGTTAGAGACAGTGAACAATAATAACATGTGATTTATTGCATGAAAAGCATCCACATTGGGTACTATTTTATCTGCCTGTCTGTTTTCAAAACCTGCCGAAAGCTTTGGGTTTGACAAATGTTGACATTCTCATATATTTCATGCAATCGTGTCACTAAAGGTAAAATCTTTACATCTGTTACGGGAGAACAGTTCTCTGTTAGTCACTTTATCAACTGTAACACCACTGGGGTAACATATCTGGTTGAATTTTGTATATTTAAAATACAGTATCTTGGCTATATGGTAGAACCCCTGAAAAAACGCATCAGGAAACACATGTCAGATGCGGCCAGTACAACAGTGTGTCACTGTCAGCGGTTTCCAGCCATTTTTCCCAAATCCACAAATGATATTTTACCGCACTTAAATATATGAGCATAGAAAAGGTCCACAAGCCTGTCAGAGGAAGGAACCTCTAAAGAAAGATCCTAAATAAAGAATTATTTTGGATTTTTAAACTGCAAACCAGGATTCCAGGGGGATAATGAACATTAGACAAGATCTTATAAAGCAATAACCCATATATTTCGGATTATAAGACGCACTTTTTTCCCCAAAAATTTTTTTGGGAAAAAAAAATACATCTTAAAATGTATGCAGCTTACGAAGTGGGGCCACTGCAGTGGAGCATAGTCCCAGGGTCTGCTGCAAGAAGCTGGTGGTGGCAGGAGAGGGGGTGGTATTGAGAGCCCAAGACTAGGAGAAGGGGCTGTTTGGCGGTGTGACGCTGCGGCAGGCTCCAGTCTGTCACAAAATGTGAACGTAGCCCCTGCACTTTCCAAGGTTTTCATGAAAAGCAAGCACAGTTGATAGCATGATTATAACTCATTTCTTATTTAAACTGAATACCTTCTTCTGTTCCCCCTGTATGATCTCTGTAGGATCATACTAAAGTCAAAAAGAGTGAGATAACTTACTGACACCTCATATTTATGAGACATTTCAATTCTGAGATGATCACAGTGGTCCACTGAAAAAAATAGAATAGCTACAAGTACATATATCAAACATGTTGAAGCTCTAGTTAGCTCCATAGTGGAGTTGTGATAAAATCATTGGTTTACCACAACTTTCAAATCAAAAAAGTGGTGAGAAACTTTCTGACCTTTAAAACAATGTTGGTCATTTACAAAAACTGCTGCGAGCAGGGCAATCAATATCAATGTAGAAGACGGAGCCTATTTAAGGCCTTCTAACACTCACACCTTGGTGGTTTCCTACGCTTCACCTGCAGTCAAAAGTTTTTTGACCTCCTCAGTCTGCCTGCAGTTTCCAACATTTCACCTGTCTAGCTATGGTTTCCAGTCCCTCTACTCACCAACGGGCTGCACCGACGCCTATGGTACATGTGCCCACCTGGACACTGGGCTTAGAGAATCCACCTCATCCAATGAGCCTCTTGAACTTCTCATAACAGAATTTCAAGGCCATGGATCCCAGATGTACATCAGCAACAACACTGTTGCTGAGGGTTAAAGACTTTCTTTGGGAGGGGCCATTTAATGGAGGATACTCTTACATGCATGTCCCTGGTATGTGCTCTGCTTCATCTGCCCCGGTACATTGAACTTTCTGGTGCTCCATGTCGAGCTTGCACGTGGTCTGGCATGGTTCCATGTTATAAACTGCTTGGCCCCATTTAAGAACTTCTAAGACACATATCGAGGCCTCTTCTATGTGTCTGCCGGCAGTTTTCAGGATGTCTTCCTGGCTGTGTGTGCCATTCTTGTTTGTTGACTTTCCTGTTACTCCAGAGTGTTATCTGCTACCTGCTTTTGGTTTCCTGCATGCTACCGGCTTGCCTGCAGCTTTCTGAAGTCCTCCAACTGTCACCGGTTTCCAGCACTCCTCCTGTCTTCCTACAGTTTCCAGTCCCTCTACTTACCAACCTTCTGCACTCATGCCTGTGGCCCATGTGCCCACCTTTACCTTGGTCTTAGAGGCTCTAGCTCACTCAGTGAGCCCCTTGAACGTCTCATAAAAGATGTGCTGTTGGCTGACTCTTGTAACCAAATTTAAGGGCCATATGTCAATAATTCATGCACAGTAGTATTATAATCCCAATGAATGGAGAAGCTGATATCCATTTACTTATATGTGTGTTCTGAACTCAACAAAGCAGGATATGCCATAGGGAGGACCCACAACTAGACATTAAGTATTAGACATTAAAGACATATTCTGTGGTCATGCCACATGTCAGTGATTGGAATCTGTTTATTATGTCTCCATGGCCCATATTGAGTAAATCTGCTGAATTTTTTCCAGGTTCACTCTTTTCTGTTACTAAGTAGATTTCTTAGTCCTTTTGAAGCTGCTGTGTTCCAGCTCCAACTAGACTCTTTCTGACATGAATTGATAAACTTAGTACACCAGCCTCCTAAGGTGTATAAGATCTATAATGTATGTAGTTTGTATTCTGAAGTCTTGCAACAAATTCTTTTTATGTTAAGGCCTCAATATACATTTGACAAACATTGACCAAACCCACAGATATCGACAGGTTCAGCAAACAGTCTAATGTGTATGAGGGCCCTGAACAGATTATCAATGGAGTTAATGATCTCTAATGTCCAATTTCAGACTGCTGATCCTTTTGTTCTCTAAAGATAAGCTGCTGTCATAGATTTCTGGACATGACTCTCTCATATAGGACACAGGAACAGTTAGCAGATTGAGTTCTCCTGTGTATAGGACAGACGGGCAAGATTGCTGCTGGCTGAATGATTGACCGAACCATTATTCTGCTGATCGCTATCCATAGTGTAGAGGGGAGTGTTACAACAGTTGAGAAAAGGATATTGAAATATAAAAATATAGCCCACCTAAGCAATGGAAGGTGAATGACCTCTGTATCTATGTATATTAACTGTATTTAGTCTTTAATTAAATGGATACATTGAGTAGTTGGCAATAATAGTGTCAGTAAATAAATCTATCTTTATTCTTGCTAGCAATACTCTGTGAACAGGAAGCATTATAAAGGTTTTACTGCTCACTTAATAATACTATTTGCAAAAAAGGAATTAAAGTACCTAAGGCAGCAAAATCATCATAAAAATCATTAAAATAGACAAATTTGAATGTCTTCCCTGGTTCCATCAACCTCACAAGCAAAGCCAGCACCTACTAAATTTGACTTTGTGTTAATTAATTGTGCAATGTTAGTATATAAAAGAGGTACATGTCTGTATTTAATGATTGTCTGGAGACAGTAAGGTTCTACAATTATTTCCATGCTTTTAAAAAAAAAAGAAAAGTTTTTGTAAACAGATCTAAAGGTATGTAAATTTACTGAGAGCAAATCTACTGCAGAAGTCAGTGACATGAATATGTTAATGGCAGAGGTTGTTTCTTGCAGAGCTGAAGCTAAAATAGATGAAAGATTTTATTTGGAGGTTATGGTATTTTAACTGAATCTCTATGAGGTAGCTGCGGGCAACTCACAGCTTCCAATTTTCATAAGCTATTAAAATACTGCTCAATGTGAATTTGGATAAAGAACATATCCTATTGTATAGACGTAATCATCGGGTTTTTTTTTATTATGCTGCCAACATTTATAACTGGAGTTATGGACAAGCAACTTTTGTCCTGGTTTAAAATGTATTTTTCTTAACTAATAAAAATTCATATCCTGTTGTAACGATGCATATTGCATCTTAGTTTCCTCGGCTTCTAATGTCTTTAAAAATACAGGAGAGGTTGAATTTAGGCTCCCAGCTCAAAAACAGCAGGAGATTTGAGTTACTCATCTCTAATTTAAATCCCATTATAGCAGAATATTTATTGTTTGATTGCATTTATTTGTGAAAGTGACAGAATTTATAGTTTTCATTTACATAAAACTCTACAGGGACCTGTCCCATCCATGCCAAACATTAAATCTTTTTTTACAGCAATCATTATGAACTGGATCAAAGTAAAATTTAAAATACTAGTGACATTACACAATAATAAAACTTGTCAGTAAAAAAAGCAAATTAGAAATGGAAATTAAAGTTCCATTTTGATAAACACTGGCTATGTACTCAGCAAGTAGTAGCCCTAAATGTGATATAACATAGAGTAATATTCAAAAGTTTTAGGCAGCTGTGAAAAGAATGCTGCAATGTAAGAATTTTTTCAATTATAGAACTGTTAATTGTGTTAATAATTTATTTTTATGAATTAACAAAATGCAAAGTGAATAAAACATTTTTTAGATCAAATCAATATTTGATGTGACCGCTATATGCCTTCAAAACAGCATCAATTCTTCTATGCACACTTGCACACAGTTTTTGAAAAACTAAGCAGACAGATCAAACATCATAAACATATCTTCTGTGGATGTAGAATTGTTCAACTCCTCATGTTATCCCACACAGACTCAATGATGTTGAGATCAGAGCTCAGTGGGGGCCATATCATTGCTTCTAGGATTCCTTGTACTTTTTTAGGCCTCCTTCACATGTTCGCTTTTTGTGTCCGTATGTGGTCCATCTTTTTAATCCCTTCACCATCTTGGGTTTTCCAGTTTTGAGTTTTCGATTTTTTTGCTCCCCTTCTTCCCAGAGCCATAACTTTTTTTGTTTTTCTGTCAATATGGCCATGCGAACGCTTGTTTTACTGTGGGATGAGTTGTACTTTTGAACAAAACTATAGGTTTTGCAATATAGTGTACTGGAAAACGGGAAAAAAATTCAAAGTGTGGTGAAATTGCAAAAAAGTGCAATTCCACCATGTTTTTTTTTTCTTTTTCACTTAATGCAAAAACTGACCTGCCATTATGATTTTCCAGGTCTTTACGAGATTGTAGATACCAAACATGTATAGATTATTTTTTATTTACTGTAAGTGGTGAAAAAAAATCCAAAAATTCTAAAAAAAAAAAAAAATCGTCATTTTCCGAGACCTGTAGCGTCTCCATTTTTCATGATCTGATCTGGGGCTGGGTGAGGGCTTATATTTTTGCATGCCGAGCTGACGTTTATATTGATACCATTCTGATGTAAATACGATCTTTTGATCGTGTGTTATTGCATTTTAATGCAATGTTGCATAGACCAAGAAAACGTAATTCTGTAGTTTTTTTTTCATGTTACACCATTTATCAATCAGATTAATTATTGGTATTTACTGACAGATCGGGCGATTCTGAATGTGGTGATACCAAATATATGCTTTTTTATTGTTTTATTTTGCCAGAGATTGACAGCGGCACATAGCATGTAAACAGCCGTGGGTGGATTGCAATTCCACCCACGGCTACTAGGGATACATGTCAGCTCATGAATCCACTGACATGTGGCAGAAAAGTTGCGGGCTCTTCGTCGGAGCCTGCAGCAAACGGGGAGGCCACCTGGTAAAAGGTTTAGGATGGTAAATATGAACATCCGCACACCCATTGTATTCAATGGTGGTGAACAAATGTCAGTTTTTGTCAACAAATCTTTTGCTGATAATAGAACTTTTGGCTGAGAAGTTTTCATTACTAGAGCAAGTTTGTATCGCTCTAGTGAATTTGCCCCTGAGAATAGTCTGGATGGTGTGCTTAGGGTATGAACTAGAGGATAGCAAATTTGCATTCCTCAAAGTATTCTTCCTACAAGGGCTTATACCCACTTGCGAGAAAAACAACGGTCCGATTTCAGGACCGAAAAAACAGACGAGTGCTATGCAAGTGTCATGCGAGTGTAATGCGATTTCCATGTGATTTTTCCATGGAACATCTGCATGACAAGCGTAGGACATGCGTATGCAATCCGTATGCAATGCGATTTTAGCATGAGGTTTTACATAGAGCAGTTTACTCTCTGTAAAAACTCATGTTAAAATAGCATTGTCAATAAAACGGTACACATTGTTTAAAAAGCAAATAATCCTATATATGTATATATATATTTCATAGAGATATAGATAGCAGAATAGCCGATAATTCAATTGTCGGCATCTGTAAAATCATTACAGAACCCAACAGGATATGAGACATGGTTTACATGCAGTACATCATTGCATATTCGTTACTTTTTAATATGTCCCTCACTAATAATGTTAGTAAAATTTTGGAGCTGTAGGTGTTAAATTAAAGGATTAATTCACGGAAAAAACTGGCGTGGGCTCCCGGGCAATTTTCTCCACCAGAGAGGGCAAGCCAGTGACTGAGGGCAGAAATTAATAGCCTAGAGAGGGACCATTGTTTTTGGGCCCCCCCCTGGCTAAAAAAATCTGCCCCCAGCCACCCCAGAAAAGGCTCATCTGTAATATGCGCCTATTTCGGCACTTACCCTATCTCTTCCCATTGCCCTGTAGTAGGTGGCATGTGGGATAATAAGGGTTAATGTCACCTTCCTATTGTAAGGTGACATTAAGCCTGGTTAATAATGGATGGCTGTCAATAAGACACCTATCCATTGTAAATCCACTAGTCTGTAAGTGGTTAAAAAACACACACATTATGAAAAAAGACTTTTAATGAAATAAATAAACACATTTTTTCCATCTTTATTATACTCTTAATCCCAAATCAAAGCCATCGTTCTCCTGGAAAAAAGACAAAATAAAAAAACAACAATATACACATACCTGTCTGCCGTACAGTCATGTCTTGCTCTTCAATCCATCTGAAGGGGTTAAAAACTTTACAACTGGGAGTGGTGCGACCCCCCCAGCTGTAAATCATGGAGAAATGAAGGAAAAGCTGCCTGTGCAGCCTCCCCGCCTCACCTGAGGTGAGCTCACCAGTGTGGGAAAATATTCAGAAACTTTCCCATGTTAATCAGTTCATCTCCGGTAGGGCGGGGAGGATGCGCAGGCAGCTTTTCCTTCATTCCTCTGTGGTTTATAGCTGGGCCAGTCGCATTAGCACTGCTCCCAATTGTAAACTATTTCATCATTTCAGATGGATTGCAGCGTGGGACTTGACTGTACATCGGACAGATATGGGTTTATTGTTGTTTATTTATTTTGTCTTTTTTCCAGGAGAACGATGGCTTTGATATGTGATTAGGAGTATAATAAAGATGAAAACATGTGTTTTATTTATTTCATTAAAAGTCTTTATTCTTAATGTGCGTGTGTTTTTTTAACCCCTTTCAGACTAGTCGATTAACAATGGATAGGTGTCTTATTGACAGCAGTCCAGTATTAACCAGGCTTAATGTCATCTTACAATAGGAAGGTGACATTATCCCCTTATTACCCCATATGTCACCTGCTACAGTGCAATGGGAAGAGAAAGGGTAAGTGCCGGAATAGGCACATCTTACAGATGAACTTTTTCTGAGGTGGCTGGGGGCAGATCTTTTTACCCAGGGGGCCCAAAAACAATGGTCCCTCTCTAGGCTATTAATTTTTGCCCTCAGTCACTGGCTTGCCCTCTCTGGCAGAGAAAATTGCGCGGGAACCCACGCCATTTTTTTCTGTGAATTAATCCTTTATTTTAACACCTACAGCTCCAAAATCTTACACACAGACACTACTAACATTATTAGTGAGGGACATATATAAATCTAACGGATATGCAATGGTTTACTGTATGTAAACCATGTATCATATCCTATCAGGTTCTGTAATGATTTTACAGAAGCCAACAAATGAATTAACGGCTTTTGTTCAATCTTACTGTGCAATATAAATATATATGTGTGTGTCACTGACATGTGTATATATATATATATATATATATATATATACAGTACAGACCAGAAGTTTGGACACACCTCCTCATTTAAAGATTTTTCTGTATTTTCATGACTATGAAAATTGTACATTCACACTGAAGGCATCAAAACTATGAATTAACACATGTGGAATTATATACAGTACTTAACAAAAAAGTGTGAAACAACTGAAAATATGTCTTATATTCTAGGTTCTTCAAAGTAGCCACTAGAGTTGAGAGACTTTAGTCGGATCGGGTTTCAGACCACCCGACCGAAACAAAATTTGAGTCGGACAAAACTGGTCCGACTAGGACAAAAAAAGTTGGAGTTTCATCCGAAACCCGACCCCAATGCAAGTCAATGGGGAATAAAAGTCGGCATTGAGTGGATTTTGTTTAGGTCGGGTGGTCTGAAACCCCATCCAACCAAAGTCGCTCAACTCTAGTAGCCACCTTTTGCTTTGATGACTGCTTTGCACATTCTTGGCATTCTCCTGATGAGCTTCAAGAGGTAGTCACCGGGAATGGTTTTCACTTCACTGGTGTGCCCTGTCATGTTTAATAAGTGGGATTTCTGGCCTTATAAATGGGGTTGGGACCATCAGTTGTGTTGTGCAGAAGTTTATATGTATTCTATGTGTATATATCTAGTGTTTTGTGAACTGTTAGTGTGATTTCACAGTAGCCGGGGATGAATTGCCGGTTTTTCAAAGGACACCAATGCGTATAAATCGAACAGCACTCACATGGTGCTGTCCAATTTTGTTCTCGCACACATTGTCTTGTATTGGCGAGTCTCGTCCTAGAATTGCAGTAATATGCAGCATGCTGCGATTTTTTTCTCAGTCCAATTTTGGCTAAGAAAAAACTCGCAATTGAGATGTCACCTATTGAATAACATTGGTCCGAGTGCAATCCGATATTTTTAAGATAAGTGTCAACTTTACATGTAACATTATTTCCATTAAAACCAAAAAACTGTCACTCCAAACACTACAACCAGAGAGTAAGTGAACAGAACAACACAAGATCCAAAAATAATGAATAAATGACAATTTTTATTAAATACTGATAATTAAAAAGGTAAAAAATAGGCAATTGCATACAAATGTAATAAAAGAAACAAATCAAGCAGGGACATCATTATACATAGAATGAACATATATATACAGTATATATATATTGATATATATATTGATACATATATATATATACATATATGTATATATATGTATATACATCTAATATATAAAGCTGAATGTATGTACAGTCATGGCCAAAAGTTTTGAGAATGACACAAATATTATATTTTCACATGATCTGCTGCCCGCTGGTTTTTATGTGTGTCTAACAGATGTTTTTATCACAGACAGAAATATAATAATTGCAAACATACGAGTAACAAAAGCTTATATTGACAGTTAGAATGAGTTAATGCAGCAAGTCAATATTTGCAGTGTTGACCCTTCTTCTTCAGGACCTCTGCAATTCTCCCTGGCATGCTCTCAATCAACGTCTGGACCAAATCCTGACTGATAGCAGTCCATTCTTGCACAATCAATGCTTTCATTTTGTCAGAATTTTTAGGTTTTTGTTTGTCAACCCGTCTCTTGATGATTGACCACAAGTTCTCAATGGGATTAAGATCTGGGGAGTTTCCAGGCAATGGACCCAAAATCTCTATGTTTTGTTCCCTGAGCCATTTAGTTATCACCTTTGCTTTATGGCAAGGTGCTCCATCATGCTGGAAAAGGCATTGTTGATCGCCAAACTGCTCTTGGAGGGTTGGGAGAAGTTGCTGTTGGAGGACATTCTGGTACCATTCTTTATTCATGACTGTGGTTTTAGGCAAGACTGTGAGAGAGCCGATTCCCTTGGCTGAGAAGCAACCCCACACATGAATGGTTTCAGGATGCTTAACAGTTGGCATGAGATAAGACTGCTGGTAGCGCTCACCTTGTCTTCTCCGAATGAGGCGTTTTCCTGATGTCCCAAACAATCGAAAAGGGGATTCTTCAGAGAAAATAACTTTACCTCAGTCCTCAGCAGTCCACTGCCTGTACCTTTTGCAGAATATCAGTCTGTCCATGATGTTTTTTCTGGAGAGAAGTGGCTTCTTTGCTGCCCTCCTTGAGACCAGGCCTTGCTCCAAAAGTCTCCGCCTCACAGTGCGTGCAGATGCACTCACACCTGGCTGCTACCATTCCTGAGCAAGCTCTGCACTGCTGGTAGCCCGATCCCGCAGCTGAAACACTTTTAAGAGATGGTCCAGGCGCTTGCTGGTCTTTCTTGGGCGCCCTGAAGCCTTTTTGGCAACAATGGAACCTCTCTCCTTGAAGTTCTTGATGATGCGATAGATTGTTGACTGAGGTGCAATCTTTCTAGCTGCCATACTCTTCCCTGTTAGGCCATTTTTGTGCATTGCAATGATGACTGCACGTGTTTCTTTAGAGATAACCATGGTTAACAGAAGAGAAACAATGATGCCAAGCACCAGCCTCCTTTTAAAGTGTCCAGTGGTGTCATTCTTACTTAATCATGACAGATTGATCTCCAGCCATGTCCTCATCAACACCCACACCTGTGTTAATGGAGCAATCACTGAAAAGAGGTTAGCTGGTCCTTTTAAGGCAGGGCTGCAATGATGTTGAAATGTGTTTTGGGGGATAAAGTTAATTTTCTAGCCAAATATTGACTTTGCAAGTAATTGCTGTTAAGCTGATCACTCTTTATAACATTCTGGAGTATATGCAAATTGCCATTAGAAAAAGTGAAGCAGTAGACTTTGTAAAAATTAATATTTGTGTCATTCTCAAAACTTTTGGCCATGACTGTATGTGTGTATGTATGTGGGTATGTTTGTCCGGGATTGGAATCCGCACCGTCGCACTTACGGGCATGAAATTTTGCACGCCCGCACGTCTCGACCCCAGGAGCATTATAGGCTATGTTTTGAATCGAAATTTTAACCCCGCGCGTTCCAAATCGACAAACAATTTTGGCCCTATCTACATAATGGGGAGAAAGCTGAATGCTTGTGTGTATGTCCGGCATAGGAATCTGCATTTACGGGCATGAAATTTTGCACACCCGCACGTCTCGACCCCGGGAGCGTCATAGGCTAGGTTTTGAGTCGAAATTTTAACCCCGCGCATTCCAAATCGGCAAATAATTTTGGCCCGGGATAGGAATCTGCACCGTTGTACTTACGGGCATGAAATTTTGCATGCCCGCACATCTCAACCCCAGGAGCATCATAGGCTATGTGTTGAATGGAAATTTTAACCCCCGCACGTTTTGGTGTGTGATTTTTATGTGCAGAATAAATTTTTGTTAACATAGTCTATTTTGTTACAGCTAATAGCAGTTATTAATTAACCCGGGCGAAGCCGGGTACTACAGCTAGTATGTATATATAAATTCAAATTCAAAGAAGCTTTATTGGCAGGACTAAATACACATTAGTTTTGCCAAAGCAAGTGTACAAAAGGGAATAGGGATAGGGATGTTGGGTAGGGGCAGATCTAGGGTAGGGGCTATGGAAGTCCATGGCATAGGGAGGGGTGATGGGGCGCAGGCAATATATATATGACACATATATATATTGATATATATATATCAATAGAGTGCTATTTATTTTGGTTCCCACATAATGAAAAGTGGCACACTACTGCTTATACTGCCTCCTTTGACTCCAAAACAAGTGTCCCAATTAACATGTCAACAAACTGCTATATCAGCCAGCTTAATTTAATGAAGAATAACACCTCTATTGTATAGTTACTGCCAGGCCAAATAAACATATGACACAATGACAAATAGGCACTGCTGAAGTAATGAGGAAACAATAATAAGTGTCTGAAATGGAGACTTACATAATGTGCGATGTTCGAGCCTTTGTTTCTCAGATGTAGTTCAGATGGGATCTAGAGGGGGGATTTGGCCATAAATCTGGCCAAGTTGGAGAGCAAATGGATATACAGACTGGGTAGCATAGCCCCATATCGGCTTAATGAGAATTTAGGTTTTAGTGCCTTTTTATAATTTTGTGGGCATTTTTAATTCATTTTTTAGTGATTTTAGTAGGGGTAGAGGGATTTTATGTGTTATATTTTTATATTAACTTTTATATTTTATTTTTTAGCCGGATGAATATTTATGTTTGCCATTTTGCACAATTACATACAGCTGAAGTTTATGAGAAATATATATTGAAGATCGCATTGCAACCATGGACAGTCACAAGCCTGCTTGTTGAGGAATTCTTCTTTCAAGCCATTATTTAATGACTATTCACTTATTATTAATTACATATTATAATATGTTTATTATATAAAATATTTTTGCACAGTATTTACACTTGAGCACTTTAATATCAAATTGTCTATTAATTGTCTATGTATCATTATGCATACTATGTTCTGCACTTTATATTTATTGTTATTAATAATCATTGTTTAGCATTGTAGCACTTTATTGTTCACATTGCACATTATTATGGCTTTTAATTTAATACTGTGGTCCGTAGGAGGTAACTTTGTCTTCCTGGTGTTGTTGGTAGTAGTGTGCGCAGTGTCCTCCTGACCGCGGTCTGACTTGTTGTCTCCGGCAAACCATGTGGATTTGCTAGCACACATAGCATCTGTTGCTATGTCGCCTGGACGCTCTTCAGTCCATGGACCGGAGATGACGTTTCAGGTTCCAAGACTGCGGCGGAAGGACGTGGCGCGCTGCATCATGCTTCCTAGCAACGCCAGTGAAGCACGTGAGCTGATCTGCTCGTGCATTGGGCATGCATAACTATATTACATCCGGCGTCTCTCTGCCCTGACTCGTCCCCTGAAGAAGTGTGGACGAAACGCGCGTCGGGGTAGAGAAACAAAGGCTCGGACATCGCACATTATGTAAGTCTCCATTTCAGACACTTATTATTGTTTCCTCATTACTTCAGCAGTGCCTATTTGTCATTGTGTCACATGTTTATTTAGCCTGGCAGGAACTATACAATAGAGGTGTTATTCCTCATTGAATTAAGCTGGCTGATATAGCAGTTTGTTGACATGTTAATTGGGACACTTGTTTTGGAGTCAAAAGAGGTAGTTTAAGCAGTAGTGTGCCACTTTTCATTATGTGGGAATCTAATTATATAGCACTCTATTGATATATATAGAAGTCCATTCCGTGTGTAATGATGTCCCTGCTTGATTTGTTTCTTTTATGACATTTGTATGCAATTGCCGATTTTTTATCTTTTTAATTATCAGTATATAATAAAAATTGTCATTTATTCATTATTTTTGGTTCTTGTGTTGTTCTGTTCACCTACTCTCTGGCTGTAGAGTTTGGAGTGACAGTTTTTTGGTTTTATGATAATTTTATAACACAAGTTATTATTGGATACTTGGTTGATTTTATTATTTCCAGTAAGCAATACATCCAAAAAGGAACATTCATTGATGGGATACTGCATGGGAAGTGCAAATTGCATTGGTTTGTATTCAGATACCAAGTAAATCGCATCTCCATACCAGTAGCACGTCGTCCACATATCTCCCATGCCAAATTATATGTGAAAAAAAAGGATTATTGTCAAAAAAAATAAAAAAAATCATTCCACCACGACATAAAAAATATGGTTAGGGATGGGGAAATTTTTGAGCAATTTTGAGCTCAAGTCATCTTCTCGACTGACAGGTAAGGGATATGGCTGTTATTATTTTTGATCTTTTACAGGGGACATGGGCATCAGTGGATTATAGACGTAAAGGTGAATAGAAGTTTGTTTTGCTTTTTTGAAAAAATGTGTAAAACGGGTTGTTTTGTTTTATTTCAAATGAAGGATTTTATTCTTGCTGTGTGTTTATTTCAATACTTACTATTGGGTTAGTGATGGGGCATCTTATAGACTCCTCTTCATGAGTTGAGGTTTGGGTGTGTCAGTGTTTCTTTGCCAGCTTCAAAGAAGGAGGCTCTAAGTTAGTCAGGTCTAAGTGAGATTGAACTCAGAACAGAAAGGACAAAGCTACTTACGTACCCTCGAGGAACACAGTGGTGTGGTCGACCCACTGCAATGGCAGATACAGAGGACAAAAGTTCTGGATTTATTTTGTGAGTTTGAAAATAAAGACTTTTTCATTGGACTAACCTGGATCACTGTTTCTTTGCCTCACTGTGTGAACACCGTTGCATTACATATGATGGAGAATGTGGGGAGTGTGAACTGAGGCATACCGCAAAGCAAACTGCATGTCGGAAATTAAGTCTGTGACATTACAGCCCAGGACGGCGAACAAAATGGAGGACCTACTAAAGCAGTTGGTCCACTGTCAGCATCAATAGCAGCAGAAGCACCACCAACAGTAACAGCAGCAGCTGTTGCAGTTTCAGTGGTAACAGCAAGAGCAACACCAACAGCAGCAGCAGACAAACAACCTATTTTTTCTAGCTTTTTTGCATCCTCATTATATTACCAATAATTAGGTGATGTTTCTGGTGAATTATATTTGTCTCAGGATGTTATCCCCATAATCGTTTAGGGTATTTATTACCTATAGGACTATTTTGTGATCAATTGACTATATTGTTGTTGTTTAACAGAGTCTGCCCTATGGATTTCAAGGCCAGAGAAAATTCCTGGCAAGCTAAGGCTTCTGATATTTTTAAAAAGGGATCTGATTCCACATTTACTCCCACTACCAATGCTCATCAGGAGGTTATTAAGAAATATAGGAATGCATCACATAAAAAAATGAAGGTTTGGTGGACTAAAGTGACCTTGGAAAACTATGTGGCTCAAAAAATAATTCCTAGAGGGTTAAGAATCAATACATTTCCAACCTTTGACTTAGAGGATGAAGATCTTATCAACAGGTGGATTAGGGCAGCTAACAATTGCTCCCTAGAATTTATTAACATAATCATTGAGAAAAACACTGCCACCTTGAGGAAAGTTGAAGGTGAAATTGAATCCTTACAAAAACAGCTATCACAAGAACTAAAAGCAGATAGTTTTCAAGATATGGTGAAGAATTTAGAAAAGGATCTGGAGAGATGGGAAGGACGATTAGCCAAGATAAAAAGAAAAAGTATGAGCGGGATATTAATGATTTTCAGACCAACAGGATTTTTCCTTGGCAAATTAGAAAGAATATTAATTCGAGAAATGTATCCAGGAGTGCTTCATCCGTGTCATTATCCTCCATGAGTGAAAGTGGGGAAACCTTTAAAGAAGATTTTCGTGGTCCAAGGACACGCCAATATTATAAAAAGAAGAATCCAGGACGGTCATATTACCATGATGGGGATCGTAGAGATGACTCCGTGAAGGTAATTAATTTGTCCGCTCATACCCTCACTATTGCTCAGAAAGAAGTTTTACAGAAAGGGTTCACTTTTTCCCCTTCCTCTAATTTAGATCCGTTCACTACAATAAAAGACTTACACCTTTTTGCTAGAAAATTAGTATTGAAGAGGCTACATTTTAAAAGAGTACAGGATGATGTTGAATTTACCAATGAAGAAAGAGAGGCGTTGGAAGTATTGGAATCTTTATTGGAAGAGAATTCGTCCCCAGTAAGTAGATTTCCCATCGATCTCATTGAGAAACCGAAAAAATTTCCACCCCTATCCTTGGTCCCTGCAGTTGACACGTTTACTAAAATGGTATCTGAGGATATTGAAAGGTTGGCTAAAAATAAATCTGACAGGTTCCACAATAATATGTCATTACACGAAAGAAAGGCTTTGGAGGAGTTGTCCGCATGGGATGATGTTGTCTATAAGGTGGCCGACAAGGGTGGCAATGTGGTCATCTGGCCGAATCAGATGTATGAGGCACAGGCCAACAAGATACTACAAAATAAACAAGAATATAAGACTCTTTCATTCAATCCTTTGATTAAATTTCAGGCCGAATTAGTCAACATCCTTGCGGCCGCCTATGACAACAACATCATCCCCAAGAGATTGTTAGAGGTGCATCAAAAAATGTGTCCAAGATTGGCCACCTTTTACCTGATACCTAAGATCCATAAGGATCCTGTGGATCCACCAGGGAGACCGATAGTGGCAGCTAATGAGAGTTTGTGTGAAACTATTTGTAAAGTCATTGACCATTTTTTACATCCTCTGGTCAATCAACTCCCATCTTTCATAAAAGATACAACGGCAGCATTAAGGCATCTTGAAGGTCTTGAATTGTCTGACAACATGGTATTTGTAACTGCAGATGTTGAGGCTCTTTACTCCTCCATCAGACACTCGGATGGCCTACGTGCCGTCAGGAGATATCTAATTTCCAGCACTATTGAAAAGGAGATGTCGGAATTGATCATGACTCTCCTTGAATTTGTCCTTACTCACAATGCCTTCTCATTTAATGGTAAAATCTTTCTCCAATTACAGGGGATGGCTATGGGGGCGGCTTGTGCCCCCTCATATGCCAACCTCTTTATGGGTGCATGGGAGTGGTATATTTTTCAAGAAAATGAAATCAGGGGTGCTGAGCATGTACAAAACTGGGTCAGATATATTGATGACATCATGTTTATCTGGGAAGGACCAGTACAAGATCTTCATGACTTCATGTTGAGACTCAATGACAATGAATTGAACATTCATCTGACATATAAATTTGGGAGAAGTATTGAATTTCTTGACTTATTAATTTCAGCATCTCCTGAAGGCCTCATCAATACTACATTATATAGGAAGCCCACTGCCACAAATTCACTTCTTCACGCTACGTCATCACATCCCAGAGCAACTATAAATGGGATACCCATAGGCCAATTTTTGCGATTAAAAAGAATTTGCTCAGACGAATCTCAATTTGAAAAACAAAGCAAGGACTTGAGAGGAAGATTTTAAGAACGAGGCTATAGCCACAGAATGATCCAGAAGGGATATACGAGAGCTAAAAATACTACTCGGGAATTGCTATTAAATAATAAGCCTTCCAATACAACTACAACTTCTGATAACCAGGTAAGGTTTATTACCAATTTTTCTAACAATTGGCTGGATCTGCAGAAGATTATCCGAAAACATTGGCCGATTCTGTTTTCGGATCATTCTCTTAAAAATGCCTTGCCTGTGCAACCACTTTTTGTAGCTAAACGATCACCTAATTTGGGTGACATACTCTCACACAGTACCTATGACCCCTTGAGAGGAAAAGCTCAATTAAAAAGTAAGGGAAGGGATGGTTTCTTCCCTTGTGGGCTGTGTAAAGGATGTGCCAATATGAAGAGAAGTTACTCCTTCAGTAATTCTGATAATACTAGGACTTTTCAGATTAGATCACATATTACGTGCTCCAGTAAAGGGGTCATTTATTATGCAGTATGTCCTTGCCGCAAAATTTATATTGGTCTCACTAGTCGGGAATTAAAGATCAGGGTCCGGGAACATTGTATTGACATTTCAAAAGCTAAAAATACTAATGACATCTCGTCATTAGAAACCCTTCCCAGACACTTCAAGAGATTCCATGCATGTAATCCCAATATGCTGACAATTAAGGGGATTGATATTGTTGATTTGGGTCTTAGGGGTGGTGACATTAAAAGAAGACTGGCTAAAAAAGAATGCCAGTGGATTTATCGACTGGATACAGTGGCCCCACGGGGCCTTAATGAAAGTTTTGGCTTTGGGTCTTTCCTGTGATTTTCCTCGTTTCTTCATCCATTCATTTATTCCTATTTTTCCCTATATACCTTCTGGTATTGATCATAGGCTTATGGGGGGGTAGGGGATTGTTTTGGTTCATTTTATGTGTTTTTATTAATTTTTACTTTTTTCAGTTTATCATTAGATATATATTTAATCAACATCATGATATTCTTTCCATTGGAGAAGAAGTTCAGTCCATGAAGAGATATGATATACGTCAAAGATTGTCCTGGGACCGAAAAATCATCTTTTTGCAGAAGATAATTTCAAGATATTGAGCATTTTATTAGGACATTTATCAATATGCATTTTTGGATGGTTTCAGGCTATTGTTTCTCTTTTCTTACTATCTATTCTAGATAACATTATTGTTGTTGGTGTTTAGCATTAGGATAGCACAGGTTGGGTTTATAACTATAGGGAATAGTACATTTATAGGTTATCCACCGTGTATCTTATTGGAATGATATGGTCACCTTATACTTACCGGCCCGGCAAAAATATTGTTATGAGAATTATCTTTTTGGGACTAGAACTCGTGTGCTGTTTCTATTTCTGTGGTGATCGCACCCCAGGTCACGGACTGAGCGCGTCCGCGGGCTGCAGACCTATTTGGGGTGAGAGGCGCTGTCCAGGAGCAAGGGGAGGTAACGCGTCATTAGTGACGTTGCACTAGCCCCTCCCATGACCGCGCCTCTCGCTCCCCATTTGCCACATGGGTCTGACAAACCTGCGCATGCGCCGCCTTACCGTGTGACGTGGGGTCCGGCCCCTATTTTTATTGGCTACCGGGTCTTATTATTTATTCCCCATATGTGAGCGGAGAAGCTTGTTATGGGTCTAATTAACAATGTGACCGTTGTTTTCTTCATGACCCGATAGCCAATCATTATGCACTATAGGTAATTGTCTCTCCAATGGCATCATAGATGCGTTATATTTAAACCTGGCGTTCTCCTACCCCGACACGCCTCCCGAAGAAGGATAGCGAAACGCGCGTCGGGGCAGCAGGGACGCCAGGATCCTCACTAGCAATCGCAAGGTAATAACAACATTGGCCCTTCTGTACTTATTGGGGATTGTATCCGTAGTATGGTGACAGGATATACTTGTAGTGTGGTTTAGTAGCTTGAATATATAAGGATATGCACTAAATACTTTGCAGTGCCAGTCACATTTCTATGGGACCCTTCCATTGTGGCCTTAGTAGAATATACATGAACGTTTCTGTATGATGCCTGCTGCTTAGTTGAGATCCATGGCTAAATGTCCCTGGTTTTGTTGTTTCAGTGTACTTTTTTCACTTTTTAATAATCTTTAATAAAGAATTTATATTTTTTCTAGCTTTTTTGCATCCTCATTATATTACCAATAATTAGGTGATGTTTCTGGTGAATTATATTTGTCTCAGGATGTTATCCCCATAATCGTTTAGGGGTATTTATTACCTATAGGACTATTTTGTGATCAACTGTGTGAACACCGTTGCATTACATATGATGGAGAATGTGGGGAGTGTGAACTGAGGCATACCCCAAAGCAAACTGCATGTCGGAAATTAAGTCTGTGACATTACAGCCCAGGCCTGCGAATAAAATGGAGGACCTACTAAAGCAGTTGGTCCACTGTCAGCATCAATAGCAGCAGAAGCACCACCAACAGTAACAGCAGCAGCTGTTGCAGTTTCAGTGGTAACAGCAAGAGCAACACCAACAGCAGCAGCAGACAAACAACCTAATACTACAACAAATTGTAGCCCTGCAAGAGATGTCCACACTGCCTAGCTTGGTTTGTCATGAGGCCCAATACAAAGTCAGATCAGCACTGAGGAAGATGTGTCCTGAGGACGACATGAAGGCCTTCCTTACAGTCTTTTATCGCACAGCAGAGTGGAAAGCCTGTCAACTTCTCAGTTTGCTGAAGTAATGGCCCCATTCCTGATGGGAGATGACCAGAAGGCCTGCTTTGACCTCATTCAGTTGGATTCCCAGGACTATGGAAAACTCAATTGTGAGATCCTTGCCTGACTGGGGGTTAATACTTACACAATGTGTGTACCAGTGGTCTTTTGTGGAGATACAACCTGCCAGGTCTCAAGAGTATGACCTGTTGCAGTTAGTCAAAGGTGGCTCCAGCCTGAGACCTTGAGCCCATCCCAAATGGTAGCTAGTTGACCAGTTGGTGCATACTCTACAAGCAATCATACAGTGTTGGGTGGGGCAAGGGAATCCAGGTAACCTAGACCAGGTGGTTAACCTGATTGAGCGTTATACAGCCACGCAGATCTTCTTACGGGACTCTGCCACACTGCGAGTATTACACCAGCCCCTGCATGCCCAGGAGCCTGGGAAAGAGTCATGTCCCTCTGCTGGGGACAGTAAGAACCAAGCTATACTGTAGGGGTACCCCAGAGTGAGGGTGGCAGGAGACCAGTTCCCCTAAATCGGTCTCAAGGACTAGTGGTGCCAAATGCCCCTGACTGCTGAACCCATGGACTGTGAGTTTACTTGCAGGTATCGATGTATGCCATGGCCTTTTACGCCATGGACACTGTCACCCCAGTTGGTGAACTAAATCTGTGTCTGAGTCCTCTTGGACTCAGGGAGCCTAATGACACTCGTGCATGGGTCATTAATCTCTAGCCTAGAACCCACTGAGGGAAAGTCAGGGTCGTGTGTATACATGTATACACTGAGAACTCCGGAAGTACCCAACAGTGGCGGTGACCTGTTCAACTCCATGTTGGCAAGTTAAACATGTGATGGGGTAGTCAAAACCCTTCCTTACAGGTCCTTGTTGGGAAGAGACTTACCCCTGTTTTGGTTCTTGTGGCAGAGTAAAATAAACACTCCTAGGATAAATGTCAGTCCAGGTGCAGAACCTGAAGATCCTGAGTCAGGGATACCTGCCGTAGGGGTCACCCACCTAGGGATAGAGTGTAAACCGATAAATTTCCTTTAGGGGTATTGGCAGGAGAGGTTGAAGAGACCCCATCAATCCCAGAGCTTGATGTGCCCCGGGGAACATTTGGGGCAGCCCAGCATCAGGATCCCACTTTGACCCAGGCACGGGAAAAGGGCGATAGAGATAAATGAGGTGGCTCAGCAACCTGGGGCAGAGGCCGTTTTTCCATGAATGGTGTTGTTAGGGTCTGTGGAATGCATCAAATATAAGATGTAGAGAGGTGCGTTCGCAGCCCGGGATCCACCGTGCAAGCGGAGCCTGCTGCTAGTAAGATGGTGCAAGAAGCAAACTCTGTTATCCCGCAGAGTCGCCAAAATAAACGCCGTAACGCGCTGTGGCAATATGTGCGAACTCTGTTATTTGCACACTCACACAGGGCACAGCGCGGGAGCACTGCCTATGAATGCTGTCCTCATTCAGCGCCAGCAAACGATACCTGACAGGGAGCTGCCTCTCCACACATTGATGCCCACAGGATCTAGCCACACAAGGACATTGCCTTGGTTTCCTTTCTCCAAACTTTACTATATTCTGGCACTGGACTCTTTTGAGCGACATTTTGATAAAGGCTCTGGTGGAGCCGAAACGTTAAGATCGCTCTTTCCTTTTTGTCCTAATATGTTGCCTAGTTTATAATAAAAACGAGTTTTCAAGCATTATTCCTTGTCTCATAGAGTGCGGTGTACTCATTATCTGCACAGTATTAGACCGGGCGAGACGCTGGGACCGACATATTTGCTGAGCAGGCTCCACTGCGGCCGGAGATGGATAGGGGACCGCAGCGGGACTGGTTCGAGACTCCCCTTGTGCAGCAGCGGGAACTCGAACCCTAACAGGTTGTCAACCAGGAAATGCTATATCGGGTTCACAGAATCTGGGACCAAGTAGTGGAACAGCTGGTAGTGCCCTAATCTTACAGTCAGACGGTTCTAGAGATGGCCCACAATCATATGCTGGGTGGACACCTAGAGGTTCAAAACAGACTCAAGAGCGGATTCTGCAGTGGTTTTTAGGCTTCAGATTTATGCCGAGTGCAGAGGTTTTTTGAAACATGTCCGGAGTGTCAACTTACCACCCCCAGTGCAAGTTTCCACAGTCCATTGGTACCTCTACCCTTTATAGAGGTACCTTTTGAGATGATTGCTATGGAGCTGGTGGGGCTAATAGTAAAATCCGCCCCTGCCAACCAGCATATACTGGTGGTACTTGATTATGCCACACGTTACGAGGAGGCAATACCACTTCACCACACCTCAGCTAAACTTATCGCCTGGGAGCTGTTTGCCATGCTCTGCCACCTTGGGCTACCTAAGGAGATCCTTACTGATGAGAGGACTCTATTTAAGTCCAAGGTGACAAATGAACTGTGTAAGCAATCCAGATAAAGCAATTCTGCACGTTGGTTCCTTTCACAAACCAATGGATTTGTTGAAAAGTTTAACAAATCCCTTAAATCAATGCTAAAAAAGGTTGTCTCCAAGGATGGGAGGGGTAGTGACATGTTACTGCCCTTTTTAATATTTGCATCCGTGAGATCCCGCAAACGTCAATGTGATTCTAACCCTTTGAACTAATATATAGCAGGTATACAAGGAGGCTGCTGGACGTAGCCAAAGAGATATGGGAACAGGAGCCTATTCCCCATAAAAGCATAATCAAGCATGTGGCAAGTATGCAGGACTGGGTCAAGGTGGTCATGCCTATAGTGAAAGAACATCTAATGGATGCTTAGGCAGCACAGAGCCGAGTGTATAATTGAAAGGACACAGTCCTATCCTTTAAAGGGAACCTGTCAGCAAGATTGTGCTCAGTAACCTACAGTGTCAGGTTGGTATACTGATTAAGATGATACCTTGGTTGATTAAATCCGTCATGTTTGTTGTTTAATCTTTATTTTCAGTTTTGAGTTAATGAGATTCCCGTGCTTCGGGGCAGGCCTGTCGAGGGCTGGTCTTTATGTGGTGCTCTTCTTACATATTCATCTGTATGACTTATGACAGGTCACTGATCCCAATATATATATATTATACTGATTATGATACAGGTGCTACTCACAAAACTAGAATATCATCAAAAAGTTAATTTCAGTTCTTCAATACAAAAAGTGAAACTCATATTATATAGAGTCATTACAAATAGAGTGATAGATTTCAAGTGTTTATTTTTGTTAATGTTGATGATTATGGTTTACAGCCAATGAAAACTCAAAAGTCATTAGTCATGAGTTTCAGTAAATTAGAATACTTTATAACACCAACTTGTAAAATGATTTTAAAATCTGAAATGTTGGCCTACGGAAACAAATGTTCAGTAAATGCACTTAATACATGGTCGGGGCACCTTTTGCATCAATTACTGCATCAATGCGGCTTGGTATATAGGTGATCAGCCTGTGGCACTGCTGAGGTGTTATGGAAACCCAGTTTGCTTTGATAGCAACATTCAGCTCATCGCATTGTTGAGTCTGGTGTCTCTCATCTTCCTCTTGACAATACTCCATAGATTCTCTGTTTTTAAACCAGGTATTGGTACTGTTGGCAGTGTGGACAGGTGCCAAGTCCTGCTGGAGAATTAAATTTCCATCCCCAAAAAGCATTTCGGCAGAGGGAAGCATGAAGTGCTCTAAAATTTCCTGGTGGATGACAGCGCTGACTTTGGTCTGGATAAAACACAGTGGACCTATACCAGCAGATGAAATGGCTCCCCAAACCATCACTGATTGTGGAAACTTCACACTAGACCTCAAGCAGCTTGGGTTATGTGCCTCTCCACTCTTTCTCCAGTCTCTGGGACCTTAATTTCCAAATGAAATGCAAAATGTGCTTTCATCTGAAAACAACACCATGAACCACTGACCAACAGTCCAGTTCTTTTTCTTTTTGGCCCAGGTAAGACACTTCTGGCATTGTCTATTGATCATGAGTGGCTTGACACAAGGAATGCAACACTTGTAGCCTTTGTCCTGGATACATCTCTGTGTGGTGCCTCTTGAAGCAATGACTCCAGCAGCAGTCCACTCCTTGTGAATCTCCCCCAAATTTTTGAATGGCCTTTTCTTAACAATCCTTTCAAGGCTGCGGTTATCCCGGTTGCTTGTGCACCTTTTTCTACCACACTTTTTCCTTCCATTCATCTTTCCATGAATATGCTTGGATACAGCACCTTGTGAACAGTCAGCTTCTTTAGCACTGACCTTTTGTGGCTTACCCTCCTTGTGGAATGTGTCAATGACTGCCTTCTGGACATCTGTCAAGTCTACTTAAACAGACTAAGGGATCTTTTTAAATGCTTAGGAAGCCTTTTAAGGTGTTTTTTGTTACTTATTCTAGTTTACCGAGATAATGACTTTTGAGTTTTCATTGGCTGTAAGCCGTAATCATCAACATTAACAAAACTAACACTTGAAATAGATCACTCTGCTTGTAATGACTCTATATAATATATGAGTTTCACTTTTTGTATTGAAGAACTGAAATAAATTAACTTTTTGATAAGATTGTAATTTTCTAAGAAGCACCTGTATATATTGAAAGAAAAATACCTTCAGCAAGCAGGCACCAGCGCCTGCACTGCAGAATGATCTCATGTATAATGTCCAATATATTGATTTATTTATTCATATCCATTAATTATGAAATAAAAAAAAATCTTTCTCAAAAACCTTTCCCTGCCATACAGGTGTTAGCACCCTGGGGTGTTACCCATTAGGAAAGCACTTTACTAATAACAAATTTAGGCAGATTAGAGACCTAATTTTTTATATTCTTGAGCATTTTGTACATTAAATTAATAATAAAAGTAAAATTTTAAAGGCTTCATAGTGAGGGTTTATTTGGGTTCTCCCCAATCTGTTAATAATTAACCTGGGTAACTTCCTCTTTACCGCTCTGTGTGAGCACCGCTGCATTACTGCTGCTGCCTTAGCAGTTTCCCAGCCATCCCAGCTTTGACATAGTAGGATGGGCTGTGTAAAAAGGCGTCTGCTCCAAACGTCAGATGAGAGCAGTAGCGTTCTGTCAGGTATTGTGAACGTGCATTCCTCTATTCATTAAATCTGACAGGTTGAGCGCAGCAGTGGAGCGATTTAAAAGAAAATTACATGTACCCTGACTTAGTACATTTATCTAAGTCATCATGACAAGTTTATTGAAAGACAGGAGGATGGTGCAAGCAATACAAACTGATTTAATCTGCCCTGGATATTTCTGTTCAGTAAGTGAAAGAATATTCTTGGTAGCGTGAGTATCCAGAATTAGAATGTATGATACACTGTATATCTTATGTGTGTTGTGTTTGTAGTATATACACATAGTCATGGGCAAAAGATTTGGCATCCTTGTTTTAAGCATGGATGCACGTAAAAACTTACCTGTGATAACAGGTATGAATGATATGAAAATCACACCTGAAACACATCACATAAAAAACCTACTTACAATTCCAACAACTACCTGCTCTTTATCTTCCTACTCCTACTGATTTCAGGGACATCTCTAACCCTGGTCCACCATCCCCCAACCTCAATCCCTACCCCTACCTCATACCGAAACCATAATAATCTTATTAATATTACTTGCACTCCCTCATCTCCTTCTTTCAATTGTGCCCTCTGGAATCCACGGTCTGCATGCAACAAGCTATCCTTCCTGCACAACTACTTTCTGAACCACTCTCTTAATCTGTTGGCCCTCACTGAAACCTGGATTCAGGATTCTGACACTGTCTCCCCTCTGCCATTTCCTATGGTGGTTTACAGTTCTCCCATTCCCCGAGACCCACAACAGACATGGTGGTGGAGTTGGCATACTCCTGTCCCCACAATGCACTTTCCAGGTCATCCCCCAATTCCATCACTCTCATTCCCTTCTTTTGAGGTCCACACCATCAGGCTCTTCCATCCCCTCTCCTCAGAGTACGGTCATATATCGGCCCCCAGGCTCACCCACCCAGTTCCTTGACCACTTCTCAGCCTGTCTGCCGCACTTCATGTCCTCAGAACTACCAACCCTTATCCTTGGAGACTTCAACATCCCCATTAACAGCCCTACTTCCACATCTGCATCTCAGCTTCTATCACTAACCACTTCTCTAGGCCTCTCACAGCTTTCAACCTCTGAAAACACAAGGATGGCAACACCCTTGACCTGGTCTTTGTCCGCCTCTGTCAATCTCCCACCTAAATAACTCACCGCTTCCACTCTCTGACCACAACATTCTCTCCTTCACGCTCACAAATCCTCCACCACCCCAGCGCACTCCTACCTACCACACATTCAGAAATCTACAAGCCATTAACCCTCAGACACTTTCAGACTCCCTACACTCATCGCTGTCCCCAATCTCCTCTTTTTCCTGTCCTGATCTGACTGTTCATCACTACAATGACATTCTTAAAAGCACCCTTGACCAAGTAGCACCGCTCACCCTCAGAACCTCCAAACAGACAGTAAAACAGCCCTGGCTCACATTGCAAACTCGACTTCTTCAGCGATGCTCTAGGAGTGCTGAACGCCTCTGGAGAAAAACCCGCACACCAGAAGACTTCATCCACTTGAAATTCATGTTAAGAACTTATAATGCTGCCCTTCACCTCGCCAAACAGACCTACTTCACCACACTGATCTCCTCACTAGCCAACAACCCCAAAAACTTTTTGACACTTTTCACTCCCTCCTCAGGCCAAAAGCACAAGCCCCTATCACAGACATTGTGCTGACGACCTGGCCTCCCACTTTATAGAAAAAATAGATACTATCCGTCAGGAAATCTGCTCTCAACCACCAAGTGCTGTGACTCCCATCCCACCCTGCATTTCCCCTGGCTCACTTTCCACATTTGATCCATCACAGAAGAAGAAGTCTCCAGACTCCTCTCTTCCTCTCGTCCGACTACATGCACTACCGACCCCATCCCCTCACATCTCCTCCAGTCTCTCCAGTTGTCACAACTCACCTAACTACAATCTTTAATCTCTCACTCTCTCTGGCATTTTCCCATCCTCCTTCAAACACTCCATCATTACTCCATTACTAAAGAAACCTGCTCTTGACCCTTCCTGCACAAACAACTACAGACCGGTCTCCAATCTCCCTTCATCTCTAAACTTTTGGAGCGCCTAGTCTACTCCCGCCTCACCCGTTACCTCTCCACTTACTCCCCCTAGACCCCTTCACAGTCCAGCTTCCGCCCCCTACATTCGACTGAAACTGCACTCATCAAAGTGACCAATGACCTTCTTACAGCAAAACGTAACGGCGACCACTCTCTGCTCATTCTACTCGACCTTTCTGTAGCTTTCGACACTGTTGACCACTGTCTCCTACTGTCTAGGCTCCAGTCACTAGGTTAAGGACACTGTTCTCTCCTGTTCTCCTCCTATCTTTCTGACCGCTCCTTCAGTGTTTCGTTCTCTGGCTCCACGTCATCTCCTCTTCCTCTCACTGTCGGTGTACCCCAGGCACAGTCCTTGGCCCCCTTCTCTTCTCTCTCTACACGGCCCCAATTGGACAGACCATCAGCAATTTGGCTTTCAGTACCATCTTATGCCGATGACACACAACTATACATGTCCATCCCCGACCTTACCCCCCGCTGTTCTACAGAACACCACCGACTGTCTGTCCGCAGTCTCCAACATCATGTCCGCTCTAATCTGAAACTTAACCTCTCCAAGACTGAACTCCTTCTGCTCCCGCCGTCTACTAACCTCCCTAAATCTGACATTCCCTCTCTGTGGGCGGCACCATAATAACACCCCGGCAGCAGGCTCGCTGTCTGGTGTTATGTTTGACACCAAATCTCTCCTTCACCTCCCATATACAATCTCTTCCCCGCTCTTGCCGTCTACACCTAAAGAACATCTCTAGAATCCGCCCTTTTCTCACCATGGAAACAACAAAAACCCTCACTGTAGCATTGATCCACTCCCCCTGGACTACTGCAACGCTCTATTACTTGGCCTCCCCATTACTCGACTATCCCCTCTCCAGTCCATCCTTAATGCAGCAGCCAGGGTCATCCATCTGGCTAATCGGTACTCGGACGCGTCCGCTCTTCGCCAGTCCTTACACTGGCTGCCCATTCATTATAGGATCCAATTCAAAGTACTGGTTCTCACCCACAAAGCTCTCCACATGCAGCACCCCCTACATCTCCTCCCTCATTTCTATCTATCGGCCTAACCGACTGCTGCGCTCTGCAAATGACTTTCGACTAACCTCTGCACTAATCCGTACCCCCACTCCCGACTCCAAGACTTCTCCCGCACTGCGCCAATCCTCTGGAATGCTCTACCCCAAGAAATTAGGACTATCCACAATTTGCATGGTTTCAGCGCGCTCCCTCAAAACACATTTGTTCAGAGTGGCCTATCACATTCACTAACCAAAGTCGTTCTATGTTTAAGTGTTGTGAGACAGTGAAGGAATATGTGGTGAATGAGGTGTATATTTCACCTAAGTACCTTGCTGACTGGTATGAGCGAAATGTGTGGCTTTGTAAACCTGGTGGTAAAGAAAGGTCACTACACCTGCCATTCAGTACACGCTTGCAGCTCAGACCTGAATCCACTCAGGTGTTGATTAGGAAGCCAGAAGTAGGTGCTTGGGAGCACAGTCAGAGAGCTCATTCAGTCTGGACAAGGGGTCCAGGCACAGAAGGTGTCTCCAAGAGTGTGGGAGCTGTCTTTAGCCCGGACACAGGGAGGTGTCCTGGCACAAGGAAGCAGTCTCTAAGAGTGTGAGCTATCTCAGTCTGGGTGCAGGAAGTACCCCGGACACAGGAGTAGTCGCAGTGAGAATCCGTGCGAATAGCGACTGAATAGGAGGTGACCTCTCTCAAGTCTGGACATTGGAGTTGCCTTCAGACACAGGAGGAGTGTCTGTGAAACTCCATACTGGTAACCAAATCATATGTGTTGTTTTGGGCACAGACTGTAGAGTCTGGGTCCCGGATAGAGAGGGCCATCTATCTAAGTGTAATTAGAGGCTAGACAAGCCCAGGTTTTCTGTTTATGATTTGTTTTTATCTGTGTGCTGTGGACTTTAATAAAACTGGTTGCGGCCAGTTTTCACCAAACTGCTGTCTGAATGAACTGTTTCCGTGCCATTCTGTCTACCCAGACAGCGATCCTAGAGCTAAACCCCCCGGAAAGGCTACAATTGGCGGAGAATGCTGGGGCAGCGCAGGGCCTGGTACAGTTAGTGCTGGAGTGTGTATGCAGCACAGTGGCGAGAGACAGCATTAAAGGTGAAGTCTATTGAAATAGCAACAGAAAAAAAAAAAAAGTGTGTGTCAGCAGAAACGTCTATTTGGAGCAGTCTTGGGAGAGACAGTGGCCCTGATAGGTCTGCAGAGAGAAAGTGTATGCACAGCAAAGCTGAACTTGTTGTGAAAATGACTGGGAATGTGCAGCAGCAAAAGAAAAGTTTGTGGAGCAGTCTTAAAGAGACAGTAGCCCTAATAGACTTTGCCAAGAAAAAAAAAAAAAAAAGTGGTTGCACAGCAAGGCTGAATTTTCTGTGGAAAAAAAAGCTGTGTAGTGTGTATGTCTTGAGTGAAGACTGCCGTTGTTAAGACAGAGAAGTCTGACAGCATGGATGACAGCATGGAGGTGCTGTTTGAACAAATGGCGCAAGTTAATGTGCAACATAAGACCTGCTGTGATTGAGACAGATGAGTCCGGCAGTATGGAGGAGCTCATTGAGTACCTGGTGCAGGCCCAGCGAAGCATGGAGCAGCAGCGCCTGCAGCACCAGCAGCACATGCAGCAGGCCCAGCAGCAATTCCTGCAGCAGCAGGAGAATAACCGGTTATTTGTTGAGCAGATGACAGCACCAAAAAGGATTTCGGTGCCGCGTCCCGAAGTAATGTTGTGAAGGCACCGGCGTTGTCCGCTATAAAGAAGGCGGTAAGACGGTCCTTGAGAAAAATGACACCTCGTGATGATGTGGAGGTATATCTTACTAGGTTTGAGAGACTGGCAGAGAAGGAGAATCTGCCACTATCTGAATGGGCCATGGCGGTCGTACCCTATCTGATTGGGGAACCCCAAAAAGTCTGGGCTGACCTGAGCAAGCAGGACAGCGAAGACTATGCCAAGTTGAAAGCGGCGATTCTTACCCGGCTGGGTGTTACGGTGACAGCCCGTGCCAGGGGAGTTCGTGACTGGAGATACAGTTGGGAGTCTGCAGTCAGCAGGCCTGATTATGGAGTTGAAAAGGTGATAGTGGACCGCTACACCCAAGCACGTCCTCCTGAGGTACAGCCGTCTGAGAGGTCGTCACTTCGGAGTTCCCGGACGCTGAACTCTCGCGGTAAGAGCGTTCCAGCTGTTGGGGACATGGGGTATGCTGATAAGCGGGTTCAGGCCCGAGGGGACATGTGGGTGGGGAGAGTGTGATGGACAGTGTTGGAGCTGGCGTGAAATTGCAGCCAACTGTCCAATAGAGGGGGAGCCTATGTGTTGTGATGATGGCAGATCCCTCTCTCTCTGCGCAGAACCTGTGTGTGTGTCCACCTCAGCCGAAGAGACTGGACCACAGGGGTCCCCGGTGGTTGTAAGTGACTGCCCAGCACAGGCCCTCTTGGACTCAGAGAGTCCAGTGACTTCCGTATGTGACAGCCTGAGTGATAGGGACTTCATCCCTGATAAGCACCTGAGTGTGGTGTGCATCCATGAAGACACCAAAGTCTACCCAGAGACTGCCGTGGACTTGGTCCCCAAACTCGGGGAGGTTTCATATGAAGTGGGGGTAGTGAAGACCCTGGTGCACCCCGTTATATTGGGTAATGACTTTCCCTGGTCTAAGGATCTCTGGGGGAAAAATGTTTCTGATGGACAGTGTGATGAAGCTCCTACTGAGGGTGCGCAGTCCCGAGGGGCGGAACACAATGCTAGTGGGCCGTTAAACTTATGTGATAATGATGATGACCATGATAATATTGATAATGATAATGATGATCATGATGAGGATGCTGATATTGATAATGATGATAATGCTAATCATAATAGTGATGATACTGATGATGACCGTGATAAAGATGACATTTCTTTGCAGGTGAAGTTGGGAGACGAGGATGGTGGTTCTCGGGAACCGAGTGTCCCTGACCTGCCTGGCTCCTGTGACAATTTTGGGAGTGAGCCGGTGCGAGACCCCACTCTTAAAACGGCACAGGAAAATGTAATTGTTCTGAATGAGGTTCCCCAAGAGCCTGGCTCTGAGGAGAGGTTTCCTCATGCTGCCATGAACAATAACCTATTGTATAGGGACACTGAAGTCCAGGGAGAGGTCGTAAGTCAGCTCCTGGTATCTGAGCTATATGGAAGTATAGTGCTGGGGTTATCACATAGTCACATACTTGAGGGACCACCTGAGGGAAACCAGGGACCAGATGGTGAAGTTAATGTTGTGGATGACATGTTAACTAAGGTTCCAGATCAAGATGTGAATGAGAATGAATTGTATAACCCTGACAGTGAGCCGGATGTGAATGAAAATGAAGTGTCTAACCCTGGAAGTGAGCCAGATGTGGCTGAGAAAAGGGGGTCAGACAGGGATAGTGGTGGTGATAGTGAGTCATCTGATGACAATAAAGCAACCAGTGCAAGTGAGGAAGGCATGGTAGCAGAGGAGATTGAGAGTCCTGAGAGGAAGGCTGAGGCTGACCTTGCAGTCGGACGGAGGATGGCATCTGAAGATGTTGTACCGTTGGCCGGTTCCCTGGCGAAGACTAAGGTGAAAGACAGGACTCTGAAACTGAACACAGCACAAGTGGATGCTGTTGAAAATGAGAAGTTATCAATGTATGGTGTGGATCTGCATCAGGCCAAGGACTCGGAAGGTGATGCTGCAGAGGTGGAGAAAGCCATGGAAGTGGTGGACACCAGGCCAGGTGCCTCACCAGAGGCTGATGTCTCAAGTGAAGCTGTGAGGAACAAGACTGAAGATGTGGGGAATGACTCTGCCCCGGAATATGTTTCTGCTGGAGACAGCGGCGTGGACGGTGTACTGTCCGGATCCGTGGCTGCGACTCGCGAAGCTCGGGCCGGAAGTTCGGCGCCCGCTGCGCCATCGGAGTTCCCGAGCGACCCAAAGGATCTGGATAAATCCCAAGATGAGATTTTGAGACCTCGGGTTGGCCTTGGTGAGCTCAGGCGCATTTTCATGGAGTCTACACTTGAACCACGTCCCAGTGAGTGGGAGGGGCGATGTGTCGCTCCGTTGCCGCTGCAGATACACGGGAGCTCAGATGGGATGCAGAACGTGGTGGAAAAGAAGACTGATGGTAGGGCTTCTGAGCATGTCCTACCAGAAGAGCCTGAAGAAAGGGCCGAAGACGTAAAGGACGTCCAACAACTACAGGAGAAGATGCGTAGCCATGAGGATCTCCTGGAGAAAGAAGTAAGAGCTCTGAGTCTTATGCAAAGTGAGCCTGTACCAGAAGAGGATAAATTATGTGTACCGACCAAGAAAAACGATCAGCTCCCTCTACAGTGCCAATCGTTTGAACAGTGTGGCTCGGAATGGTCAGAGACCATGACAGAGGCGCTTGGGTTCTGTGAGGTAGAATTTATGAATCAACTGATATTTAAGAAAGTAGATGTGCTAAAGAAAGTTCAGGGGGAATTAGAGAAAACCCCTATACCTCCTGTGACAGTTGGTGACATAGGGTCAGTGCCCCAAAAACAGGAGGTACGAAAGTTTCTGAGGAAGAATCAGCAGAGCTGTTCTGACGTGCCTGGTCGTACTTATCTGGTGAGCCACTATACCGAGACTGAGGCTGGCACTAAAGTCAAGATGAAACCGTGCAGGATACCCGAGGCCCGCAGAGAGTATAGGCCTGGAGGGTACAGGGTAGTGCGGATGCTTCAGATGAAGAGAAAACTGATGTTGGCTATGACAGTGGTGAGGATGAAGCTGATGAGGGCCATGACTGGTCCAGAGTTCACTGTCTCTGTTGGATTGTTGACCAGCCCTCCGGTCTGGATGACCAGCCCTCCGGTCTGGAGAAGAGGGAGGGGATATGTGAGACAGTGAAGGAATATGTGGTGAATGAGGTGTATATTTCACCTAAGTACCTTGCTGACTGGTATGAGCGAAATGTGTGGCTTTGTAAACCTGGTGGTAAAGAAAGGTCACTACACCTGCCATTCAGTACACGCTTGCAGCTCAGACCTGAATCCACTCAGGTGTTGATTAGGAAGCCAGAAGTAGGTGCTTGGAGCACAGTCAGAGAGCTCATTCAGTCTGGACAAGGGGTCCAGGCACAGAAGGTGTCTCCAAGAGTGTGGGAGCTGTCTTTAGCCCGGACACAGGGAGGTGTCCTGGCACAAGGAAGCAGTCTCTAAGAGTGTGAGCTATCTCAGTCTGGGTGCAGGAAGTACCCCGGACACAGGAGTAGTCGCAGTGAGAATCCGTGCGAATAGCGACTGAATAGGAGGTGACCTCTCTCAAGTCTGGACATTGGAGTTGCCTTCAGACACAGGAGGAGTGTCTGTGAAACTCCATACTGGTAACCATATCATATGTGTTGTTTTGGGCACAGACTGGTAGAGTCTGGGTCCCGGATAGAGAGGGCCATCTATCTAAGTGTAATTAGAGGCTAGACAAGCCCAGGTTTTCTGTTTATGATTTGTTTTTATCTGTGTGCTGTGGACTTTAATAAAACTGGTTGCGGCCAGTTTTCACCAAACTGCTGTCTGAATGAACTGTTTCCGTGCCATTCTGTCTACCCAGACAGCGATCCTAGAGCTAAACCCCCCGGAAAGGCTACAGTGTGTATGTGTAGCCCATTCACTATCTCCATCCATGCCTCACTCCCTCAAGATGGCTGGACCATCATTGTAAATGCACCATTGTATATACACACCTGTACTTTGTATCTCCCCCACCTCATTGTAGATTGTAAGCTCTCACGAGCAGGGTCGGCTTATTTTGCTTTAATTATTGTATTGTTAACGTTGTTACCTATGACTTGTATTTTGAAACTGTTAAACTGTAAAGCGCTGCGGAATATGTTGGCGCTATATAAATAAAGATTATTATTATTATTATTATTATTATTACCTGAAACCAGATCTAAAAGTAAGAAGTTGATTCAATCTTTACACTGTGTGTCTGTTTGTGCCACACTAAGCATGGGGAACAGAAAGAGGAGAAGAGAACTGTCTGAGGACTTTAGAAGCAAAACTGTTGAACAATAATATCAAGAATCTCAAGGTGACAAGTAGATTCCAGAGACCTTGATGTTCCTTTGTCCACCACATAATCAAGAAGTTTACAACCAATAGCACTGTAGCTAATCTCCCTGGACATGGGCAGCAGAGAAAAGTTGATGAAAGGTTGAAATGAAGGATAGTCTGGATAAGCATCCCCAATCAATGTTCAAAGAAATTCCAGCTGTCTTGCAGGCTCAGACTGCATCAATGTCAGCGAGAACTATCCATAAACATTTGAATTAAATGAAAGGCTATGGCAGGACATCCAGGAACACTTTACTGCTGACTGACATAAAAATCTAGACTCCAGTTTGACAAAATGTATGTGAGCTCTGAAGTAGCCAGCAATGAGTCTGGATCTAAATCCCATTGAACACCTGTAGTGAGATCTTAAAATTGCTGTAGTTAGAAGGCACCCTTCAAATATGAGAGACCTGGAGCAGTTTGCAAAAGAAGAGTGGTCCAAGATTCCAGTTGAGAGGTGTAAGAAGCTTGTTGATGGTGGCAATACTTTATTGAATCACCAAAGATCAATAACATATAGTACAGTCCCAGCAAATACACAAGATGATGCAAATGACAGAGTCTCACCATTCTGCTGGCTCGCCGGGAATAAGAACATCTTTGACTTCGGGACTTCCAGAACCAACTACCCCAATCCGAGGCACCCCACTTTTCATGGGTACTCACAGAGAGGAGGTAGCGGCAAGATTAGTAAGCTGAGAGTCCATTGAGGTATGTGGCCAGGTGACCCTATTGTCCAAACCTGGGTTCTCCAAATGTTTCTGTGGGTTCAGTGTTGGCCAGTGGATCAAATCTGTATTCCTCCAGTTGGAGCCATGGTGTCTTGACTGCTGTCCTGTAGAGTCTCTCTATATAAAGAGATAGGTCTCTTTTTATACCCACAGCAGTTCTTTAGGCCATTATCCACAATTTGGGGAGAGGTGAGAGGAGGTTATCTCTCATTGTTCGAGTGTGCAATTAACCTGCATATTTTGTCCTTCGATGTTTGCAGAACAACAAGCAGTATGGACTGATACAATAGGTAGTCAGCAGGCAGGTGCCAAATTAACAAACATTTATTGTTCTATTTACCTGGACCTTTGTCACCAAACAGCACAGTGAGTTTATGTAGCCCTTCATACAGGCCCACTCACTGATTCCAAAATTGCAGACACCTGTGATGCTAATTAGTGGACACAACTTGATTTAACATGTCTCTTTTGTCACATTATTTTCAGGGGTACCATCATTTCTATCCCCAGGCCTATTTCATGAGTTAATTTTTTTTTAATTCTGTGGAAGCATGGTTGAAAAGCAATGTCTGACTTTCATTTGTTCATTTTCATAGATTTTTGATTTCTTATTACTTTTGTCAGATTCAAGTTATTTCTGTCACCATTTTGGGTTTTTCTGTCATTAACGAACAATTTTGACCATGTGTGTACTGCTATATGCAGTTTTATCTCCCCTCACAGTGAAGGCAACCCAGAAAATGACTAATTAGTATTTAAAATAGTTAATGTATTTCTCTTTACTCAATAGAAAGATCTGCGGTCACTCTATATAAATGTAGAATGCTGAATCATGATGGAAGTTTCAGTGCATTACTTATAGTTTTCTTTGAAATAATTGTACCTGCCGATTCCAGTTCTTTCTGTAGCTCTCCACAGGTGGTTCTTGGCTCTTGTACAACTCTTCTGATAATTCTTTTCACTCTTCTGTCTCAAAACTTGTGAGAAATTCCTGGTCATAGCTTGTTTATTGTTAAGTTATGCTCTTTCCACTTGATTATGGCCCAAGAGTATTTACTGGAACCTTCAGTAGTTTAGAAATTCTTCTGCAGCAAATGCCATCTGTAGAGATGAGCGACTTTGCCTTTTTTAGGGTCGAGTCGGGTTTCATGAAACCCGACTTTCTCAAAAGTCGAGTCGAACGAAATCGGCTGACTATTGGGAAAAGTCGATGGTCCGACTGAAACACGAACCCCAATGCAAGTCAATGGGGAAGCAAAGTCGGCAGGGAGTGGAGGACAGTAAACACACCTACAGTGCCCATTTCATAGAATCATAGAATGGTAGAGTTGGAAGAGACCTCCTGGGTCATCTGGTCCAACCCCCTGCTCAAAGCAGGATTCACTAAATCATCCCAGACAGATGTCTGTCCAGCCTCTGTTTGAAGACTTCCATTGAATGATAACTCACCACCTCTCGTGGCAGCCTGTTCCACTCATTGATCACTCTAACTGTCAAAAAGTTTTTTCTAATATCTAATCTGTGTCTCCTCCCATTCAGTTTCATCCCATTGCTTCTAATCTTTCCTTGTGCAAATGAGAATAAAGATGATCCTTCTACAATGTGACAGCCCTTGAGATATTTGTAGACAGCTATTAAGTCTCCTCTCAGTCTTCTTTTTTGCAAGCTAAACATTCCCAAATCCTGTAACCGTTCCTCACAGGACATGGTTTGCAGACCGTACACCATTCTGGTCGCTCTTCTCTGAACTTGCTCCAGTTTGTTGATGTCTTTTTTAAAATGTGGTGCCCAAAACTGGACACAGTATTCCAGATGAGGTCTGACCAAAGAGGAGTAGAGGGCAACAATGACTTCAAGTGATCTAGACTGTATGCTTCTGTTAATACATCCCAGAATTGTATTTGCATTTTTTGCTGCTGCATCACACTGTTGACTCATGTTCAGTCTGTGATCTATTAGTATACCCAAGTCTTTTTCACATATGCTGTTGCTTAGCCCTATTCCTCCCATTCTGTATACACTTTTTACATTTTTATTTCCCATATGTAGTACTTTGCATTTTTCCATGTTAAAAACCATTCTGTTAGTTGCTGCCCACTGCTCCAGTTTATTTACATCTTTTTGAATCCTCTCTCTCTCTTCTCTAGTATTAGCTATCCCTCCTAGCTTTGTGTCATCAGCAAATTTAATCAGTTTACCCTCGATTTCTTCATCTAAATCATTGATAAAGATGTTGAACAATACAGGGCCCAAGACAGAGCCCTGTGGTACCCCACTTGATACATTCTTCTAACTGGATGTGCAGCCATTTACTATCACTCTTTGGGTCCTATCACTAAGCCAGTTATGAACCTAACAGTTGCCTTGTCCATTCTAAGTCAAGATATAATATATCTACAGCATTTCCCTGATCCACCCAGTCAGTGATTCTGTCATAGAAGGAAATTAAATTAGTCTGACATGACTTATTATTTACAAACCCATGTTGACTCTAGTTAAGCACTTCATTCTTGTCCAGGTACTTACATACATGTTGTTTAATAATTTGTTCAAAGATCTTTCCTGGTATAGATGTCAGACTCACCGGCCTATAGTTCCCTGAGTCCACCTTCTTCCCCTTTTTGAAGATAGGAACAACATTTGCTCTTCTCCAGTCTTCTGGGACTTCTCCTGTTCTCCAAGAATTTTCAAAGATTATGGAGAGTGGTTCAAAAATTTCTTCTGCTATCTCCTTCAGTACTCTGGGGTGTAATTCATCTGGACCTGGAGACTTGAATTCATTTATGTTAGCTAAGTGTTTCCTCAATATTTTTCTGTTTATAGATATGCTGGATTCTTCTATTCCCTTAATAGGACAGTGAAGATCAATTGACGCTACATTTTCTTTCTGAAAGAAAACAGATGCAAAATAGGAATTTAAAAGTTCGGCCTTCTCAACATCCTTTCTTACCATTTCATAGTTTTCATCCTGTAAAAATCCTATAGCATCTTTGACTTTTCTTTTACTTTGACATATCCCCAAAATCCTTTTTTTTTTGCTTTTGACATCTCTTGCAAGCCTTAATTCATTGTCAGATTTAGCTAATCTGATTCTTGCCCTGCACGTTCTGCAGACAGCATTATATTCTTCTTTAGATATGCCTCCCTCTTTCCATTTGATAAACATTTCTTTCTTCCTTTTTAGCATGTGTTTAAGTTCTATGTTCATCCATCCTGGTTTCCTTAAATGCTTCCTATTTTTCCCTCTTTTTGGAATTGTTAATTATTGTGCTTTGAGAATCTCATTTTCAAGATTTCCAATCCTTCCTGGACATTTTTGTCCTTAAGGATATCCAGCCATTGGATCTGTCCTATTCTCTTTCTGAGTACCTTAAAATCTGCCTTTCTGAAATCTAACCTTGAAGTCTGAGTCTTCACAGGTCTTCCTCCTCTAGTTATCCAAAATTCTAAAATAGCATGGTCGCTACTTCCTAAGGTCCCAGCCACTTTTACCTCCTCAACCATTTCCTCACTGTTTACAGTCATGGCCAAAAGTTTTGAGAATGACACAAATATTATATTTTCACATGATCTGCTGACCTCTGGTTTTTATGTGTGTTTGATAGATGTTTTTATCACAGACAGAAATATAATAATTGCAAACATATGAGTAACAAAAGCTTATATTGACAGTTAGAATGAGTTAATGCAGCAAGTCAATATTTGCAGTGTTGACCCTTCTTCTTCAGGACCTCTGCAATTCTCCCTGGCATGCTTTCAATCAACTTCTGGACCAAATCCTGACTGATAGCAGTCCATTCTTGCACAATCAATGCTTTCATTTTGTCAGAATTTTTAGGTTTTTGTTTGTCCACCCATCTCTTGATGATTGACCACAAGTTCTCAATGGGATTAAGATCTGGGGAGTTTCCAGGCCATGGACCCAAAATCTCTATGTTTTGTTCCCTGAGCCATTTAGTTATCACTTTTGCTTTATGGCAAGGTGCTCCATCATGCTGGAAAAGGCATTGTTGATCGCCAAACTGCTCTTGGAGGGTTGGGAGAAGTTGCTCTTGGAGGGCATTCTGGTACCATTCTTTATTCATGGCTGTGTTTTTAGGCAAGACTGTGAGAGAGACGATTCCCTTGGCTGAGAAGCAACCCCACACATGAATGGTTTCAGGATGCTTAACAGTTGGCATGAGACAAGACTGGTGGTAGCGCTCACCTTGTCTTCTCCGAATGAGGCGTTTTCCTGATGTCCCAAACATTCGAAAAGGGGATTCATCAGAGAAAATAACTTTACCCCAGTCCTCAGCAGTCCACTGCCTGTACCTTTTGCAGAATATCAGTCTGTCCATGATGTTTTTTCTGGAGAGAAGTGGCTTCTTTGCTGCCCTCTCTGAGACCAGGCCTTGCTCCAAGAGTCTCCGCCTCACAGTGCGTGCAGATGCACTCACACCTGCCTGCTGCCATTCCTGAGCAAGCTCTGCACTGCTGGTAGCCCGATCCCGCAGCTGAAACACTTTTAAGAGACGGTCCTGGCGCTTGCTGGTCTTTCTTGGGCGCCCTGAAGCCTTTTTGGCAACAATGGAACCTCTTTCCTTGAAGTTCTTGATGATGCGATAGATTGTTGACTGAGGTGCAATCTTTCTAGCTGCGATACTCTTCCCTGTTAGGCCATTTTTGTGCATTGCAATGATGACTGCACGTGTTTCTTTAGAGATAAGCATGGTTTAACAGAGGAGAAACAATGATGCCAAGCACCAGCCTCCTTTTAAAGTGTCCAGTGGTGTCATTCTTACTTAATCATGACAGATTGATCTCCAGCCATGTCCTCATCAACACCCACACCTGTGTTAATGGCGCAATCACTGAAAAGAGGTTAGCTGGTCCTTTTAAGGCAGGGCTGCAATGATGTTGAAATGTGTTTTGGGGGACAAAGTTCATTTTCTAGCCAAATATTGACTTTGCAAGTAATTGCTGTTAAGCTGATCACTCTTTATAACATTCTGGAGTATATGCAAATTGCCATTAGAAAAAGTGAAGCAGTAGACTTTGTAAAAATTAATATTTGTGTCATTCTCAAAACTTTTGGCCATGACTGTATAATGATTAAATCCAAGGTAGCAGATCCCCTAGTTTTCTCCCCTACCTTTTGGAAGATAAAGTTGTCAGCAAGAGAGGATAAGAATTTCCTCGACCTGTTAGTTTTGCCTGAGAGAGATTCCCAACAAATGTCTGGATAGTTGAAATCTCCCATGACCACTATGTCATATTTTTTAGAGAACTTGGCCATTTGATGCATAAAGAGTTCATCCATATCTTCAGCTTGCATAGGCGGCCTGTAGTAAATGCCTACAATGGTGTCCTTTCCATTATTCGCTCCTTGTATTCTTACCCAAACAGTTTCCACAGAACTCCCTGTCTCTGAAGCTTCAATCTCTGTGCAGACATATGCTTTTCTAACATACAATTCAACACCTCCTCTTCGTTTATCAAGTCTGTTTCTTGCAAATATGTTGTATCCTTCTAGCCTTGTATTCAAATCATGTGTATCGTCCCACCATGTTTCATTGATTCCAATGACATCATATTTCTTTTCCTGCGTTAGTAGTTCCAATTCTCCTTGTTTGTTGCCCATGCTTTGTGCGTTTGTATAGAAACATTTTAGTTTGTGATTGGTTTCTCTTCCTCCAATATTTTTATTATTTAGATTTTTTTGTCTTCGTTCTTCCTTTCCACTTCTAATAGCAGAGTTCTCAATAGCATTTGTCAGGTGTATGGATTTTTCTGGCCTTTTGCTTCCCTTCCCACGTTGTTCTAGTTTAAAGCTCTCCTGATGAGTGTAGCAATGCAACTTCCAAATACATGTTTTCCAGTCTTCGTAAGGTGCACCCCATCTCTAGCAAGTAGTCCATCGTATAGGTAATTCACTCCGTGATCCAGAAATCCAAATCCTTGCTGATGGCACCATCGATGTAGCCAGTTATTCACCTGCAGAATTTTATTCCACCTCCTTGTTCCATGGCCATCCACTGGAAGGATGGAAGAGAAGACCACCTGCGCTCCCAGTTCTTTCACTTTCTTGCCTAAGTTTTCAAAGTCACTGCAGATTGTTTCCAGGTCACTTCTTGTGGTGTCATTTGTCCCCACATGTATTAGCAGGAATGGGTAGTCATCTTTAGGTCTGAAGAGTCCTGATATCCTGTCAGACACATCTTTAATTTTTGCACCTGGAAGACAGCACATTTCTCTTGAGGTTATATCCGGTTCTGCAGATAGTGGCCTCTGTTCCTCTCAACAGGGAATCCCCCATGACCACAACTCTCCGTTTCTTCTTCACAACATTTTTCTTTCTCCATCCAAGAGGACTCTGAGGGCGTACAAGGTTGTTCTTTGTGGGCAAAGTCTTATCCTGATGTATTTCTTCATCATTCTCCTGTGTGAGAGCATGGTACTGGTTCCTGAGCAGTTTGGGTGCTGACTGCCTCCCGATCCTCCTGCTTCTCTGGGTCACATGCTTCCATTCCTCTGTTTCTTCAGGTATACTTCAAATTTCTTCTCTTTCTGTACCATGAAGAGATAATTCTGCTCTGTCTAAGAACTCTTCATCTTCCTTAATGATCTTCAATGTAGCTAACCTCTCTTCTAGATTTCGCAACTTTTCCTCCAACATGGACACAAGCTTGCATTTCTGGCATGTGAAATTTGGCATTTCCACTGGTAAATCTGTGAACATGTAGCAAGAAATGCAGCTCACCACATGGCTCCTGGCCTTTTCCATGTTCTTATTGTTCAAGAGATATCAAAGTGGTGAAAAATGTACCAAAATTCATCTCCTCAGGACTCCTCCGTTGGCTTACCGATGTCCTCCATTCAGCTGCAACGGCCAAAACCCAGTGTTCTTGGAGCTCATGGAAACTCTTCACTTATTCCAGATTGAACTGGAAATATGCAAATTATCTCCTCAGGACTCCTCCCCTGGCTTACCGTTGTTCTCCTTTCAGCTGCAACGGCCAAAACCCAGTGTTCTTGGAGTTCGCGGAGTCTCTTCACTTATCCCAGATTGAACTGGGAATATGCAAATGATCTCCTCAGGACTCCTCCCCTGGCTTACCGAAGTCCTCCTTTCAGCTGCAACGGCCAAAACCCAGTGTTCTTGGAGCTCGCAGAGACTCTTCACTTATCCCAGATTGAACTGGGAATATGCAAATAATGGGAATATGCAAATAGAAATATGTAAATTTAAATGGCAACGACATCAATTCTTATTACTTAAGCTTGGCAACCTTAATTAACTTTATAATAATAGTTACGCATTGAAAACTGGGGGCTATTTGGCTAAACTTGTGGGGGAGTAGGGCTGGCTCCCGGTTTTTGTGTGCCCCGGGTCAAAGAGTGTCAGTGGACCCCTTTAACACATACCACAATTCATGATGCTCCGATACGGCACAGAAATATAGGTATAGTACAATGAAAAATACTTCACTTCTTACATGACATGATTGATATCTATGTTAAAATCTACAATAGCTCATAAACCGGACAGTATATTCCTCCATACAGTATTATGGCCACCACATAGTGCGCCATACAGAGTAATGAGCCCCATATATTGCTCCATACATAATTGATACCATATAATGTTGCATACAGTATATGATGAGCTCCACATACTGCTCCAGTAGATGATAGTCCCCATATAATGTGCCATAAAGTATAGGACGGTCCCCATAGAGTAGAATGAGCCCCACATATTGCTCCATACAATATAATGAGTCGCATATAAAGCTCCATACAGTATATAATGGGCCCCATATATTGCTCCATACAGAATGGGCTCCATATAATGCTCCATACAGAATAGGCCCCATATGTGCCCCACATGATGCTCCATACCCTTTATGATGGCCCATAAATAATGAACCCCATATGATTCTCCAGTATATGATGGGCCCCATGGATGATGCTCCAGTGTCTGATCTGCCCCATTTAGAATGCTCCAGTATATGATGGGCCCCTTGGATGATGCTCCAGTGTATGATGGGCCAATATAATGCTCCATATATAATGGGCCCCATTTAAAATGATCCAGTGTATAATGGTCCATGTAAATGCTGCTCCAGTGTCTGTTTTCCCCCTTTCAGAATGCTCCAGTAAATGATGGGCCCCATTGATGCCGCTCCAGTGTGTGATCTGCCCCATTTAGAATGCTCCAGTATGCGATGGGCCCCATGGATGATGTTCCAGTGTATGATGGGCCAATATAATGCTCCATATATAATGGGCCCCATTTATAATGATCCAGTGTATAATGGTCCCCGTAAATGCTGCTCCAATGTCTGTTTTCCCCTTTTTAGAATGCTCCAGTATATGATGGGCTCCATGGATGCTGCTCCAGTGTCTTATGGGCCAAAATAATGCTCCATATATAATGGGCCCCATTTATAATGCTCCATTGTATAATGGTCCCTGTAAATGCTGCTCCAGTGTCTGTTTTCCCCCTTTTAGAATGCTCCAGTATATGATGGGCCCCATGGATGATGCTCCAGATTGTGATCTGCCTCATTTAGAATGCTCCAGTATGCGATGGGCCCCATGGATGATGCTCCAGTGTATGATGGGCCAATATAATACTCCATATATAATGGGCCCCATTTATAATGATCCAGTGTATAATGGTCCCCGTAAATGCTGCTCCAATGTCTGTTTTCCCCTCTTTAGAATGCTCCAGTATATGATGGGCTCCATGGATGCTGCTCCAGTGTCTTATGGGCCAAAATAATGCTCCATATATAATGGGCCCCATTTATAATGCTCCATTGTATAATGGTCCCTGTAAATGCTGCTCCAGTGTCTGTTTTCCCCCTTTTAGAATGCTCCAGTATATGATGGGCCCCATGGATGATGCTCCAGTGTATGATGGGCCAATATAATGCTCCATAAATAATGGGCCCCATTTATAATGATCCAGTGTATAATGGTCCCCGTAAATGCTGCTCCAGTGTCTGTTTTCCCCCTTTTAGAATGCTCCAGTATATGATGGGCCCCATGGATGCTGCTCCAGTGTCTGATCTGCCCCATTTACAATGCTCCAGTATATGATGGGCCCCATGGATGATGCTCCAGTGTCTTATGGGCCAAAATAATACTCCATATATAATGGGCCCTATTTATAATGCTCCAGTGTATAATGGTCCCCGTAAATGCTGCTCCAGTGTCTGTTTTCCCCCTTTTGGAATGCTCCAGTATATGATGGGCCCCATGAATGATGCTCTAGTGTCTGATCTGCTCCATTCAGAATGCTCCAGTATATGATGGGCCCCATGGATGATGCTCCAGTGTCTTATGGGCCAAAATAATGCTCCATATATAATGGGCCCCATTATTAATGATCCAGTGTATAATGGGCCCCGTAGATGCTGCTCCAGTGTCTGATGTCCCCCATTTAGAATACTCCAGTGTATGATGGGCCCTGTAGATGCTGCTCCAGTGTCTTATGTCCCCCATTTAGAATGCTTCAGTGTATGATGGGCCCTATCTATGATGCTCAAGTGTGTGCTGTGCCCCATATATAATTCTCCAGTGTATAATGCTCCCCATATATTGCTCCCAGCATTAAAAAAAATTAAATACATCTCCTCGCTGTGCACTGCTCTACTCTGGACTCCTCAGCATCGCCATCTTACAGCTCTCTGCACTTGGACTGTTTAGGCAGAGGGCGTACAGACGTGACGTCATCGCGCTCTCTAACCTGAATGTCACTGTCAGGAAACGCGGAAGACGTCACAGCGGTGGAGCAGGGAGAGGTAAGTATTGCAAGTGCTGGTGCCCTGAGCAAGCAGGGGGGCCCACTCGTGGGCGACGGCACTGGCACAGGGCCCCTCATAGTACACCGGTGTGTTAACCCCACCGCCAGAGACACTTTTTTGTACTATGAGTGGCCCTGTGCCAGTGCCGTCACTCACGAGTCGGCCCGCCCACCTACTCAAGGAACCGGAACTTGCCCGGGTGCGCCAGGTGCTGACGCCGGCCCTGGGGGAGTATTTGTAGGTTTTGTAGTACGTCCACACTTGCAAGTGCATGTTCATTAAATGTCTAAGCATGCAACTGTTATTCAAATTTCTGAGATTTTTCCCTCGGCTAAAGATCCTTCCGCACTTCTTACAGATAACCTTTTCCTCATCAATAGGATTTTGGTAAAAACAAGTGCCACACTGGACTCTTCTTACTATGGTATAAACTATCAGGGCTTGCACGCTGTGCTAATTTGACCATCTGGCCAAGCTGTCCTGCAACTCTTTGTTTTTTTAAGACGTTTTTGTACTGCTACGGGCCTGCCAGATTACCGCTGCTGCGATGTCGATGCCTGCAGCGGATCTTTATCCTCTTCTGAGCTATTGCCAGCGGCACCCTCTTCCCCCAATGGATGCCAATCCGGGTCAACAACTGGGTCATCCATCACCTCCTCTTCAATTTCATCTGCACCTTCCTCTGTGTCACTGTGTAAAGTGGTATAGTATGCGGGAAGGGGCACCTGAGTTTCATCAGGGTCAGATTCTGGCTCAGTAGACTGCGAGGGCAATGTAGTGCTCTGGGTGAATGTACCAGCAGAATCATCTAGCAGTGGCTGTGCATCAGTGCACTCCATCTCTTATTCATGTTGGACTGGGGAATTCAGGATATGACTTGATAACCCAGGCATGGTATGTGAAAAGAGCACTTTTGGTGGGGATGAAGCACACAAGGAAAGGTGTTGTTCCTGACCAGGAGCCTGCACTAATGACTCAGTGCTTGTGTTCTGTCTCCGACATCTAATTGTTGTTTTTTCTACTGTTTATGTAGGAGTTTAACAATCTAGTATTTGGCTCCCTCTAGTGACCAGTGTCATATTCGCAGTTATAATGTTTTCTTTCACTTTCAGCAAAATCCTTTTCCCTCCCTTTGCAATGCATGATGGTAGCTTAAGCAATGCATGATGGTAGCTTAGCAATGTATTCTGGGAGCTTTCCCTCCATTTTCTTCCATTTTCCTTCAACCTGCATCCAGGAAGCAGCTCATCTTTTCCTCTCCTCTTGCGATAGCATCGCCGGTATGAACTTATGTCTCTCTAGTTAATTCCTGTCTTATATTAGCCCTGTCTAATCATTTCTGCCTCTGGTTAGGTATTAGTCTGCAAATGTTTATTCACAGTGTATATGTATATGTATTTCCACTATGCCAGTGTACTGATTGTATGTATATTATGTTTGTATTATAGTTTCACCACTTATCAATATATCAAGTTCAATAAAAGCACAGATTCAATCACAATCTCCTTATTGGACCCCGGTATATAAAGGTTTAGCTATCTGTATAACTGCAATGATGTCTGCCTCATTCAGTGAGGACAGAACAGTGAAACGGCGGCCATCCAGCTAGTGGGAATTCAGTGAAAAGACAGCCATCCAGCTTGCAGGATCTAGTGAAACTGCACCCATCTACCTAGTGAGATTCAAGTCACCGGCTACACAGAGACTTAATACAGCTACAGCAATCTCTGCACAGCCAAGCGTTCCCCAAGACACCATGTGCCACAAATCACAAAGGACAAAATCTCATACTTCCGTCTCCTCAAAGACAACATCCATCAGCAGCGCGGTCGCCATTGCCCGCGCAAATGCTGTAGCCACCGAAATGCGAGCAAGCTTTGCTGAAGAAGAGATGCGACTGAAGTTAGAGAAAGCTGAACTAGAGAGCATGGCGAAGTTAGAGAAGGCACGCATAGATGCAGAGAGAGCCGATCAAGAGAGCAAGGCGTAGTTAGAGAAGGCACGCATAGATGCCGAGAGAGCCGATCAAGAGAGAAAGGCGCAGCTAGAGAAGGCACGCATAGATGCTGAGAGAGCCGATCAAGAGCGAAGGTCACAGTTAGAGAAGGCACGCATAGATGCCGCCTTAGAGAGCCTAGCAGCAAAAAGAGAAGCTGCCGCAGCCCTCGCCGAGGCAGAATCTCTAGAAGCCGCGCAAAACCCTAAGCAGCATAGCCAAAGCAGTACGTCAAGTCTGGAGTTTCCACTGCAAGATTCACCATAACGCACATCTCAGTATGTTAATGGACTTCCTGATCGAAACTATAACCCTGAACCGGCATCAGAACAAGAACATGATATCTCCAATGAAGCAAGCGAGAGTCATCATGAGGCTCAGTTCCAAGACAGATACAAACATGAAAGCGAGGAGCAAAATAACTCTGCTAATGACTACCTTGCCCCTCACCAGGTAACCAATGTGAATCACCTTGCTGACACATCGCACGTCAGACTGAAGCATCACGACACCGACTGGCGCCACCCAGAGGATGCTAACAGGTACGAACGCACCTCACATCACTATCAGGGTGACCCATCACCAGTATACTCTGCTGACAACCAGTTCACAACAGAATTTGCTAAGTTCTTCACACGACGTGATCTGTTTGCCAAGGGACTCATGAAATTCACTGACCAAGCTGAAGGTTACATAGCTTGGAAAGCTTCCTTCCAAAATGTCACTAGAGACTTGGGGCTACAACACAGGGAAGAGATAGACCTCTTAGTCAAATACCTGGGGGAAGAGTCAGTCAAACATGCAGTAAGGATCAGAGACATTAATATAAACCGCCCTGAGACTGGCCTCAAAGAGATCTGGAAGAGGCTGGATGAGTGTTACGGCTCAGCAGAGGTAATAGTAAGAGCCTTTCCTAAAATATCTAACAAAGAGCTCCAGAAATTTAGAGAATTAGTGACTTGCTAAAGGAAGTCCAAGTTGCCAAATGTGAAGATGATCTACAAGGACTTGCATACCTTGACACAGCAAGAGGTGTTAACCCTATAGTCCAAAAGTTGCCCTACAATCTACAGGAGAGGTGGCTCACACATGGTTCCATGTACAAATACAAACACAGTGTTCCATTTCCTCCCTTCTCCGTTTTTGTAGACTTTGTACACCAACAAGCAAGAATCAGAAACGATCTCAGCTTTGACTTTGAATTGTTATATGCCACACCGTCACCAACTGCAAACCCACGCAGAACGTCTGTGGCAGTGTACAAGACTTATGTTTCTATTCCAGGTTCTAATTACAGGTCTGCTGGCTGCTCCCAATCAGAGACAAAGGTGCAGGACCCTGACAAGCAGTGCCCGCTCCATCAGAAGCCTCATCCTCTCCTGAAATGCAGAGCCTTCAGAGGAAAATCTATGCCTGATAGCAGAAGCTTCCTGAAAGAGAACGGTATCTGCTACAAGTGCTGCTCGTCCACAACTCATCTCGCCAAGGATTGCAAGGTCAATGTAAAATGCACAGAATGTGGCACCACAGATCATAACACTGCTCTACACCCTGGGCCAGCTCCATGGAGCACACAAAACACGCCAGCTGACAGTGAGCATGGCGGAGAGGAAAGGAACACTGATGCAGCTATGCCAGAGATCACTTCACAATGTACTGAAGTCTGTAAAGGGACAATAGACAGTAGATCCTGTTCAAAAATATGCCTCGTCAGAGTGTACCCAAAGGGTCATAGAGACAAAGCTGTAAGACTGTATGCTATCTTGGATGATCAAAGTAATCGATCCCTAGCTAGATCAACATTTTTTGACCTATTCAACATCAAAGGGCCAAGCACCCCCTACTCATTAAAGACGTGTGCAGGTACTGTGACAACAGCAGGTTGGAAAGCTACTGACTACCAAATTGAGTCCTTAAACGGACAATTCTGCCTACCACTACCTACGATCATCGAGTGTAATCAGATCCCAGACAACAGATCTGAAATACCTACACCAGATGTGGCAATCCATCACGCTCACTTAAAACGCATAGCACACCTTATACCAGAACTCGACCATCAGGCCCAGATAATTCTGCTGTTGGGGAGAGACATACTGCAGGTTCATAAAGTGAGACGTCATATCAATGGACTCCACAATGCTCCCTATGCCCAAAAGCTAGACCTAGGATGGGTCATAATAGGAAACGTATGCTTGGGACGCATGCATGCCCCATCTTCTGTGACAAGCATACTGACAAATACATTGGGGAAAGGACGCCCATCTCTGTTTCAACCTTGTAACAATGAATTCCATGTCAGAGAGCTACCACACAGCATCCAACTGCCCAATCATCTAATAGACTTTACTCATGACAGCAGCATAGTGTCAGGAAGCTATGAAAATCAGTTAGGGTGCACAGTCTTCCAGAGAACTAAGCAAGACAACCAAGTGGCAATGTCAGTAAAGGACAAGTTGTTCTTAGAGGTAATGGACAAGGGACTTGTTAAAGATGAGACCAACAGCTGGGTCGCTCCTCTTCCCTTCAGAACCCACAAACCACGTCTACCGAACAACAGAAATTAGGCATTAAAGAGTTTCTACTCTCTCAAACATAATCTGCAAAGGAAGCCAGAGATGAAAGATCACTTTTTCTCCTTCATGTCAAAGATCTTTGAGAATAGTCATGCAGAGCTAGCTCCCACTCTCAAAGACTCTGAAGAATGCTGGTTCCTACCCATGTTTGGAGTATACCAGTCTGTATACCTCTGTACCAGTCTGTCATTGTAAATTTGTTTACTCTAAATGATATCTATAATTTTGTATGTAACCCCTTCTCATGTACAGCAGCATGGAATTAATGGCGCTATATAAATGAATAATAATAATAATAATAATAAACCACCCTAAGAAACCAGGCCAAATTAGAGTGGTGTTTGACTCCAGTGCTAAGTTTGATGATATCTCCCTGAATGATGTTCTACTGACAGGACTAGACCTCAATAACAAACTGCTGGGAGTACGTATACGTTTCTGTAAGGATTCCATCGCCTTCATTGTTGACATCCAGCAAATGTTCCATTGTTTCCTTGTGAGAGAGAGAGATAGGAACTTCCTAAGATTCTTCTGGTACAGAGACAATGATCCGGCTAAAGAAGTCACAGAGTATCGCATGAGAGTGTACATCTTTGGCAACAGTCCTTCATCTGCAGTCGCCATCTATGGACTCAAAAGGTCGGCTCAAGAAGGAGAAACAGAATATAGATCAGATGTCAGACATTTCATAGAAAAAGACTTTTATGTTGATGACTGTCTGAAAGCCATGCCTTCAAATGAGACTGCCATCAGTCTTCTCAGGAGACCCCAAGAGATGCTTTCTTGCTCGAACCTCAGGCTTCACAAAATAGCCTCAAACAGCCAAGAGCTCATGGAAGCATTCCCTTCACAAGACTTATGTAACAGTCTTAGAGAATTGGACTTGGGGTCAGAACCTGCACCAATGCAACGCAGCCTTGGGCTTCTCTGGAATCTACAGTCAGACACTTTCACCTTCCAGGTCAGCCAAAAAGAAAAGCCTTTCATACGTAGAGGTGTCCTGTCCACCATCAACAGTCTGTACGATCCCTTGGATTTCGCAGCTCCTGTCACTATACAAGGCAAGGCCTTACTAAGGGACTTAACCAAGGAAACATCCGACTGGGATGCACCTCTGCCAACTGATAAAAGAAAACAGTGGGAAGGATGGAAGAACTCTTTAGCAGCCCTCTCCAACCTGAATCTGCCAAGACCATACACCCCTGTGCCGTCTACAGAAATACAAAGCCAAAAACTGCATGTGTTTGCAGATGCTTCTGTCAAAGCAATTGCGGCTGTCACCTATCTCAAAACTGTAGACTCCAAATGTCAAAGCCACATTGGATTTGTTATGGGGAAAGCCAAACTTGCTCCACAGCCAGAGCACAATATACCCAGGTTAGAGCTTTGTGCTGCAATCTTAGCCGTTGAATTGGCAGAGTTCATCGCATCCGAGATGGATATCGACTTGACACAGGCCAAGTTCTACTCAGACAGCAAAGTAGTCCTTGGATATATCCACAATGAAACTAGACGATCCTATGTTTATGTCAACAACAGAGTGCTACGAATTAGGAGATCAGTTCATCCAAAACAGTGGCATTACATTCCCACGGACCAAAATCCTGCAGATCACGCAACTAGAGCAGTTGACGCAAGTCGACTAGGAAGCACAACATGGCTCTCAGGACCAAAACTATTGTACACTGAGGAACGTTTCCCAGACACCTTTGAACTAGTGGGAGAGGACTCAGATGCTGAAATCCGCCCTCAGGTGTCTACACTTCATACAACAACCTCTGCTATCCAGCTTGGATCTCACAGATTTGACAAATTTTCAAGTTGGAAGTAACTTATTCGAGCTATTACCTGCCTGACTCATGTAGCTCGATCGTTCAGTACCACTAGAACTTGTGACACAGAAAAATGTAAAGGTTGTTATTTTCGTGAAAATACCTATGTTACCTCAGACTTGGAATTCTCCAGAAACCACATCATTCTCACTGTTCAAAGAGAAACCTACCATGTAGAAATCCAATGTCTCATTAACAAAGCTCCAATACCAGAGAGCAGCGTATTGAGGAAACTCGACCCATTCATAGACAACAATGGCCTGCTGAGAGTAGGAGGCCGACTCAAAGAAGCTAAAATGGAGTTCGAGGAGAAATTCCCTCTTATCCTCCCTGGAAAATGTCATGTTGCCTACTTAATTGTACAACACTATCACAATCTGGTCAAGCACCAAGGAAGACTATTTACAGAAGGAGCCATCAGAACTGCTGGCCTGTGGATTGTCGGTGCAAAGAGACTCGTCAGTAGTGTCATCTATAAATGCATTACCTGCCATAAGCTTCGTGGTTCGACTCAAACCCAAAAGATGGCTGACCTACCTGCAGATAGACTCAGCCCAGACCCTCCCTTTACCAGTGTTGGTCTCGATGTGTTTGGGCCCTGGTCAGTCGTAACACGCCATACTAGAGGTGGACAAGCCAATAGTAAACGTTGGGCTGTCATGTTTACCTGTATGTCAATCAGAGCTGTCCACATAGAACTCATCGAGTCCCTTGACACTTCAAGCTTCATCAATGCTTTAAGACGTTTTATTGCCATCCGTGGTCCTATCAAGCACATACGTTCAGACAGAGGTACTAATTTCATTGGTGCAGCAAAGGAATTAGGAATGCCTTCAAATCTAGACTATAAGACTCTTGAGAAGTTCCTCAGTGACCAAAGTTTCACATGGTCATTCAACCCACCTCACTCTTCACACATGGGTGGATCATGGGAACGAATGATTGGTCTAGTACGGAGAATTCTTGACTCCACTCTCCTTCAGGAAGGAGCAGCGAGGCTTACCCACGAAAGCCTGACCACATCCATGGTAGAAGCCGCAGCCATAATCAATGCAAGACCCTTGGTTCCAGTCCCTAACGACCCCGAGGAGCCCTTGTTATTGACTCCAGCTATTCTCCTTACCCAGAAAACAGGACTATCCGGTGCCCCTCCAGGAGGATTTGATACCAAGGACCTCTACAAGCGCCAATGGAGACAGGTACAAAGCCTTGCAAATACTTTCTGGGACATGTGGCGCAAACAGTATTTGTCCACCCTGCAGCCACGGGTGAAGTGGCAATCAACTAAGCCTAATCTAAGCATTGGTGACCTTGCTCTTGTGAAAGACTGCCAAGTTCACCGGAACCAGTGGCCACTTGGTCTAGTGACTGCAACATTCCCGAGTAAAGATGGCAACGTCCGCAAAGTTGAACTGAGGATGGCCAAAGGAAATGAATCTAAGACATTCTCCAGACCAGTATCCGAATTGGTCTTATTGTTGCCTTCGGAAGAAAGTTACAGTGACATCCGTTGATGCCAGAAGGGGAGTGTTCTGTCTCTGACATCTAATTGTTGTTTTTTCTACTGTTTATGTAGGAATTTAATAATCTAGTGTTTGGCTCCCTCTAGTGACCAGTGTCATATTCGCAGTTATAATGATTTCTTTCCCTTTGCAATGCATGATGGTAGCTTAAGCAATGCATGATGTTAGCTTAGCAATGTATTCTGGGAGCTTTCCCTCCATTTTCTTCCATTTTCCTTCAGCCTGCATCCAGGAAGCAGCTCATCTTTTCCTCTCCTCTTGCGATAGCATCGCCGGTATGTACAGTACTTATGTCCCTCTAGTTAATTCCTGTCCTATATTAGCCCTGTCTAATCAGTTCTGCCTCTGGTTAGGTATTAGTCTGCAAATGTTAATTCACAGTGTAATAAATAATAATAATAATAATCTTTATTTATATTGCGCCAACATATTCCGCAGCGATTTACAGTTTAACAGTTTCAAAACACAAGTCATAAGTAACAACGTTAACAATACAATAATTAAAGCAAAATAAGCCGCCACTGCTAGTGAGAGGTTACAATCTACAATGAGGTGGGGGAGATACAAAGTACAGGTGTGTATATACAATGGTGCATTTACAATGATGGTCCAGCCATCTTGAGGGAGTGAGGGATGGATGGAGATAGTAAATGGGCTACACATACACACTTACACATAGAATGACTTTGATTAGTGAATGTGATAGGCCGCTCTGAACAAATGTGTTTTGAGGGAGCGCCTGAAACCATGCAAATTGTGGATAGTCCTAATTTCTTGGGGTAGAGCATTCCAGAGGATTGACGCAGCGCTGGAGAAGTCTTGGAGGTCGGGAGTGGGAGGTATGGATTATTGCAGAGGTTAGTCGAAAGTCGTTTGCAGAGCGTAGCAGTCAGTTAAGCCGATAGATAGAAATGAGGGAGGAGATGTAGGCGGGTGCTGCACCGTGGAGAGCTTTGTGGGTGAGAACAAGTACTTTGAATTGGATCCTATAATGAATGGGCAGCCAGTGTAAGGACTGGCGAAGAGCAGACGCGTCCGAGTACCGATTAGCCAGATGGATGACCCTGGCTGCTGCATTAAGGATAAACTGGAGAGGGGATAGTCGAGTAATGGGGAGGCCAAGTAATAGAGAATTGCAGTAGTCCAGGCGGGAGTGGATCAATGCTACAGTGAGGGTTTTTGATGATTCCATGGTGAGAAAAGGGCGGATTCTAGAGATGTTCTTTAGGTGTAGGTGGCAAGAGCAGGCAAGAGGTTAAGTTTCAGATAGAGAGTGGACATGATTTTGGAGACAGCGGACAGACAGTCGGTGGCGTTCTGTAGAACAGCGGGGGTAAGGTCGGGGATGACGTGTATAGTTGTGTGTCATCAGCATAAAGATGGTACTGAAAGCCAAATCTGCTGATGATCTGTCCAATTGGGGCTGTGTAGAGAGAGAAGAGAAGGGGGCCAAGGACTGAGCCATGGGGTACACCGACAGTGAGAGGAAGAGGAGATGACGTGGAGCCAGAGAACGAAACACTGAAGGAGCAGTCAGAAAGATAGGAAGAGACCCAGGAGAGAACAGTGTCCTTAATACCTAGTGACTGGAGCCTAGACAGTAGGAGACAGTGGTCAACCGTGTCGAAAGCTGCAGAAAGGTCGAGAAGAATGAGCAGAGAGTGGTCGCCGTTACGTTTTGCTATCAGAAGGTCATTGGTCACTTTGATGAGTGCAGTTTCAGTCGAATGTAGGGGGCGGAAGCCGGACTGTGAAGGGTCTAGAAGGGAGTAAGTGGAGAGGTAACGGGTAAGGCAGGAGTAGACTAGGTGTTCCAAAAGTTTAGAGATGAAGGGGAGATTGGAGACCGGTCTGTAGTTGTTTGTGCAGGAAGGGTCGAGAGTGGGTTTCTTTAGTAGTGGAGTAATGATGGAGTGTTTGAAGGAAGATGGGAAAATGCCAGAGGAGAGTGAGAGATTAAAGATTGTAGTTAGGTGAGTTGTGACAACTGGGGAGAGAGACTGGAGGAGATGTGAGGGAATGGGGTCGGTAGTGCATGTAGTCTGACGAGAGGAAGAGAGGAGTCTGGAGACTTCTTCTTCTGTGATGGGATCAAATGTGGAAAGTGAGCCAGGGGAAATGCAGGGTGGGATGGGAGTCACAGCACTTGGTGGTTGAGAGCAGATTTCCTGATGGATAGTATCTATTTTTTCTATAAAGTGGGACTCCAGGTCGTCAGCACAAATGTCTGTGATAGGGGCTTGTGCTTTTCGCCTGAGGAGGGAGTGAAAAGTGTCAAAAAGTTTCTTGGGGTTGTTGGCTAGTGAGGAGATCAGGGTGGTGAAGTATGTCTGTTTGGCGAGGTGAAGGGCAGCATTATAAATTCTTAACATGAATTTAAAGTGGATGAAGTCTTCTGGTGTGTATTTAAGTTATACAGCTTTAATAAAAGTGCATTAAACACTCTATTCCATATTAAATATTGTTTTAATTCAATGAGGTTATGTTCAGATGGACAATGCCTTCTTTAAACATGATTATATTGGCGACACTCAAAATGTACATTTTATCTGCATTGCTTGAGGTTGCATTTTCTCAACAAATTAACAGAAGGGAAGCAGGTAAAACGCTTTTAGAAATTATTACTTTTAATTACAAGCATGCTGCAGCCCTTGTATATAGTAAACCATCAAACTGGCAGCACCTGATTTGCATTCATAATTAAGTGTTTGACAGCAGTTTGTTCAAATGTTCAAAGCTACATTATAAAAAGAAAACAAATGGACCAGGTATGGATTGGGATTGAAATTCAGCCCTGGCATTTGAAATCACACAGGCCCAGGTTGTCCCCGTCCCCCAAGCGCCAGATGGAAAATATTACTAATAATACCCTGGATGGAGGAAAGCAAGATTTATTACATGAACAATATTTCTAATGATTCTGTGGCCTGCTGGGATAAGTGACAGAGTCAGTGACTTTGTGCTCCTTCACAACTCTTAACAGTATCGGTGTGTTGAGGACATCAATTCTGTTAATAACGTAGCAGACAAGGCGGCCCACGACCAGACAGGCCCTTCTAGCATTTGCCAGAATTGCCAGATGTCCAGTCCAACCCTGAAATGGACCCAGAAAGAGAAGAGAAAAGAACCTAAGGTTAATAGCAGGGATGAAATCTGCATTATAGTAGATAATTTTAATGCAGTATTCCAGTATATGATATTTCTTTGTGTGACCTCTAAATAAGTTGTGCTAGATGCAAGGCAACAAATAGAAAATTTAGACTATTCACAGCAGTGATGAGTGGCTCTTTTGAAATTCAAAATTGCCGACTTTGCTAAATTTTATCAAAAATGTTGAGTTTTAATACAAGATAGCTTGTTATTGCTTGAAAAATACATGTGGGGAGAGGAGAGAGATAGAGGACACTGATGACCTTAAGTGCTTACACTCTACAGGAGAGAGAAGCAGTACCCCTGCTGACCATAAGAACCTGCACTTTAAAGCAGACATGGGCAAAGAGCGGCCCACGGGCCACATTCGGCCTCTAGCTGTCTCAGTTCGGCCCATGGACCGAGACAGCCGTGGGGCTGGGAACCAGAGGTCCACGGGCCACACCATGCCTGCCCACTCGCTGTCTCCATCTGTGCTGACTGCATTGGTGGATGAGAGGCCTCCGGCCACTTCCTCCACCAATCAGCCTGTGAAACAGCTAAAGCGATGACATAATTTCATTGCATTAGCTGTGTACTGCGGAGAGCACCGGGGAATGGGACTGAGGTGAGTATGTGGCATTATTTTTTTTCCATATGTATGGGATGTTTGGGTGGGCATGTGGATGCTATGAGGATGTTAACCAGCTCTTTAATGCTTCAGCAGTGTTGGAAATAGTGTCGTGCAAGTGTCTTTTTTTTTTTGTGAGCCGCTAATTAGATCTCAAAATTAGCAACAAATTTCACAAAGTTCAACTCAAACTCAGTTTTTCATGGATCAACCTACTCATCTTTAATTGGTCCCATCATCAGGATCAAACATGATCATGCACTGCTAATTTTCCTGTATGATAATAAGCATGTAAATGCTAAAGAAATGTACATTACAAGTGCTTAGTAAATATGGATCTGTATCCAAATGTCCAAATTGTAAATGTAAATGCGTGATAAAAGTAGCGTGTTACTTTGAACTTGGCACCTTATGCCATTATTTTAGCATTGCATGTGACTATTATATGGGCAATGAACAATACTCTGATGTAGACACTGTATCGTGCTGTTAATGGACACTATATCATGTTGTTAAGTAGACACTGCATGCCAATTAACTCTAGCAATTAGGCATGTTAAGCTATTATTTTTTAAGAATGGATATTATAATTTAGCAATGTTACAAAATAATAATATAGTTTATTTTTTATTTTGTTGCAGTATTATTATATATTTGTGTACTGTATTGTACACAGCACAAATTACGCTTGATAGCAATATTAAGAACTTACAAAGATCTTATTAAGCATTAAGTGAACACTGTGTAACAAAGTAGACTCATAACACTGAAAGCCAAATAAGGAGACACTATAGGGGACAGAAAGGCAATGTTTATACACTGCTCAAAAAAATAAAGGGAACAATTAAACAACAGAATATAACTCTGTGAAATCAAACTGTCCACTTAGGAAGCAACACTGATTGACAATCAATTTCACATGCTGTTGTGCAAATGGAATAGACAACAGATGGAAATTATTGGCAATTATCAAGACACACTCAATAAAGGAGTGGTTCTGCAGGTGGGGATCACAGACCACATCTCAGTACCAATGCTTTCTGGCTGATGTTTTGGTCACTTTTGAATGTTGGTTGTGCTTTCACACTCGTGGTAGCATGAGACGGACTCCACAACCCACACAAGTGGCTCAGGTAGTGCAACTCATCCAGGATGGCACATCAATGCGAACTGTGGTAAGAAGGTTTGCTGTGTCTGTCAGCATAGTGTCCAGAGGCTGGAGGCGCTACCAGGAGACAGGCCAGAACACCAGGAGACGTGAAGGGGGCCAAAGGAGGGCAACAACCCAGCAGCAGGACCGCTAACTCTGCCTTTGTGCAAGGAGGAACAGGAGGATCACTGCCAGAGCCCTGCAAAATGACCTCCAGCAGGCCCACAAATGTGCATGTGTCTGCACAAACAATTAGAAACTGTCTCTATGAGGATGGTCTGAGTGCCCGACGTCCACATATGGGGGTTGTGCTCACAGCCCAACACCATGCAGGATGCTTGGCTTTTGCCACAGAAACCAGGATTGGCAAATTCGCCACTGGCGTCCTGTGCTATTCACAGATGAAACAGGTTAACACTCAGCACATGTGATAAACGTGACAGAGTATAGGAAATGCCATGGAGAGCGGTCTGCTGCCTGCAACATCATTCAGCATGACCAGTTTGGCAGTGGGTCAGTAATGGTGTAGGTGGCATTTCTTTGGAGGGCCACACAGCCCTCCATGTGCTCGCAAGAGGTAGCCTGACTGCTATTAGGTAACGAGATGAGATCCTCAGACTCCTTGTGAAACCATATGCTGGTGCGGTTAACCCTGGGTTCCTCCTAATGCAGGACAATGCCAGACCTCATGTGGCTTGAGTGTGTCAGCAGTTCCCGCAAGATGAAGGCATTGAAGCTATGGACTGGCCCGCCTGTTCACCAGACCTGAATCCGATTGAGCACATCTGGGACATCATGTCTCCCTCCATCCACCATCGTCACGTTGCCCCACACACTGTCCAGGAGTTTGCAGATGCTTTAGTCTGGGAGGAGATCCCTCAGGAGACCATCTGCCGCCTCATCAGTAGTATGCCCAGGTGTTGTAGGGAGGTCATACAGTCACGTGGAGGCCACACACACTACTGAGCATCATTTTGACTTGTTTTCATGACATTACATTCCACTTTAATTTTGTGTGTTACTCCAAATCCAGGCCTCCATTGGTTAATATATTTGATTTCCATTGATGATTTTTGTGTGATTTTGTTGTCAGCACATTCAACTTTGTTACAGAACAAAGTATTCAATTAGAATATTTCATTCATTCAGATCTAGGATGTGTTATTTGAGTGTTCCCTTTATTTTTTTGAGCAGCGTATGTTGTGGGAAATTTCAGCTACTGATTTGGTCACAAATCACAACAAATCCACATGCTACTAGTGGATTTCATTGTGGAATTTGTGAAACTGATCAAATAAAAGGAAGTACTCGTTATGCAACCCGACCTTAGACTGTCAGGATTGAACATTCAATACCGTAAACAAAATTAAAAAAAACTACCTAAGAAAAAACAATCAAACAAGTTCTGAAAATATATTACATTATTATTTACAAATTAGCTATCCAATGTACATACAATGACATGTAAGACACAAAAGCTAATAATTAAAACCATAACATATGGTGCAAAAACCTTAAGTAAGTAGCAACATGATTTTTAAGGGGCACTAAACTTTATCAGCATGCACAAGAGGCAACAAAAATGCAGCAACATCTGCTCCTTTTTGTAGCAGCTTCAAGCAGGTTTTCCCTGCAGGAAAAACAAATGCAACGTGTAAACATAGTCTAATACAATATATAGTGATGTAATGGAGAGGAAAATCACAATCGGCACAATTCGAGAAAAATAGGTATAGTAACCCGAAAGGATAAAAAGTGAATACAGATTTGTCTGTGGATTTCACCCTCCTCCACAGAGCACAGAATCGAGTAAAAACCACAATGAAAATCCACACAAGAATAAGCATGCTGCAGATTTGTAATCAGCACCATGCTTTCAATTTCATGCAGATTTTGTTGCAAGAATCATCTACCTTGTTTTTGTTTTTTTTGTTTTTCCAGTTTTTGAACTATGGTTATGGAAAAAAAGTCACGTCATGTCCAGTAATACATGAAGAAAACATCGGAATGTTTTTCACAGTTTAATCTGGCAGGCTTTTCCTGTCTGGTGGTTATTTCTCAATCTATATAAAACTTGTGAATTTAGCACCTATAAATCATCATGGGGCATATTTATCATATCACATGAGTTTATAGCTGAAGTGTATTGAAAATGACTGCATTTAATATCCCATTTAGTAACAGTACACATCTGGCCTCTATGGTAAAGCACAGCTGCATCCTAACTGCCATTGTATAATGTGAGCTGGCCTAATGGAAATTCTACTTGTATCTGGAACCTGGAAAATTTATTCTCAAGCATTTAAAAAGTTTTCCATTGCGTCAAAGTAGACTACGTTCACACGTTGCATTTTAGCTGCATTTTTTTCTGGAAGTAAAACCCGCTCTCTTGGCAGTAAAGTAGCTGCTTATAAAAAGCAAGTTTTGCTGCACTTTTTACTGCATTTTTGTTGTCTCTTGTGCATGCTGATAATGTTTAGTGTGCCTTCAAAAAGGAAGCAACTTCCTTAGGTTTTTGCACCAAAAATGCAGCAAAACTTGATACCTGATTTTTTTGCTGTGTTTTTGCACTTGCTCATTGTTTTCTATGGGTGAAAAAACTATGCAAAACCACTGAAAGAAGTGACATGCTGCAGCTTTCAGAAACGCAGTAGTTTTCCAATTCAGTTAGGAAAAGAAACCAATGTGTGTGCATGAGATTTCTCAAATCTCATAGCTTTTGATAGGACTGTAAAGTGCAGCATACATTTTCATTAAAAAATGCAACAGAAAAGCAACGTGCAAACATAGCCTTAGAGTAACATGTTGTATAGCATGCATTGTTTCATGTATTAGTAGAGAGCACATAAGAGACGTTTTATGACTTGGAAAAAAAAATTCTCTAAATGACGAGGTCTTGTTTAGGTTAAGGTCCCATAATAAGTTTTGGATGAGTCTTTGATATTGCATTTTTTTTTTGCTGTGCAAAAAATGCAGTTTATTAAAGTTCTGGCAAAGTGGATGGGATTTATAAAAATCTCCTGCCCACTGTGCTAGTTTAGGCCTCTTTCACAGATATTTTCGGTACCGGAAAAATTGGTACCGGAGATATCCGTATCCGTGTGTCCGTGTGTATACCTGGTACTTCCATGTGGCACACGTGTGGCAACCGTGTGCCGCACGTATGCCTCATCAGGACCACACGGACGGCCGCAGGGGAAGAAGCGCTACAGTAAGCGCTGTTCCCCTGCTTGTGGTGCTGAAGCCGGCTGTCATTATTCTCTCCTGCTCTGCCGGCAACAGCGAGCAGGGAGAATGAATGACAGAAAACCCGACGTGGGGTCCCCTATTATGATATGGTAGCCGAGGAGAACAGTAACAAAAATAGCCAAGGCAGCCAGTCACCCAGAGAGGTTGGTAACTAATGGATTGCAGACCCCTGAACTAACCGCACAACTAGAAGCAGCCGTGGGACGTACCTACTATGACCTAGATGCCTCTACACAGTCGGAGAGTTAGCTAAGCTAAAGATAGAAAGGGGAAAGCTAACTGCCCCGGAGTAGCGCCCTGAAGGAATAGGTAGCCCCCACACATATATTGGCGGTGAGACAAGATGAAATACAAACGCAGGCAGAAAATAGTGTAAGCAAACACTGGGCCCAAAATTGTCTAGATAGGACAGGACAGAAAAGAATACTTTCTGCAATCCAGCAAAACCCTAGGAAAAATTCCAACACTTCTGATTCCCCAAAAATACTGAGACCACACAATCTCTCCGCACTATATCAGAACTCTGGTGTGAACAGGTAGCTACCCAGCAGCCACTGAAATAACAGGGACTGAACAAATGAACCGAAATAACTGAGAAACAGAGACCAGCACAGGCCCCAGCAGGGGGACCCGGCTGACCTCACTCAGAAGGCAGAAAAAACAAAAGAAAACAAAACCACAGAAACAAGCAGAAAATGACTTATCTGAAATTTGCAGGAGACAGCAGAAAGCTGGCTTCCAAACTGGACCAGGAAGAGACAACTAATCACCGGCGAGGATCATGGGAAAGAAACTCCTTTAAATCTCCCCAGCCATCACTCCCAGATTGCCAATCATCCGCAGCTGGATCCTCAGCTGAAGGGCCTCTGTCCGTCAAGGCAGCTTCATTAATATCAACAGCCACCAGAGGGAGCCCCAACTCAGAATCCCGAGCATTCACAAAAGTACCCCCCTTGAGGAGGGGTCATCGAACCCTCACCTGCGCCACCAGGCCGATCAGTGTGAACCCAGTGAAAGGCGCGAACCAATCTCTCAGCATGAATGTCAGAAGCAAACACCCAAGAATTGTCCTCCTGACCATAACCTTTCCACTTAAACAAGTACTGGAGTCTCCGTGTAGCCAGATGAGAATCCAATATCTTCTTCACTTCATACTCCAGATTGCCCTCAACCAAAACAGGCTCAGGGGCACAACCATAAGAACCACTGGCTCAACAAACCTTTTCAATAAGGATTTGTGGAAGACGTTGTGAATCTTAAATGTCCCTGGAAGAGCCAAATGGAAGGAAACGGGATTAAGAATTTCCAAGATCTTATAAGGTCCAATGAACCTTGGCTTAAATTTTGGAGATGCAACCTTCATAGGGATATTTATTGAGGACAAGCAAACTATGTCACCCACTTTAAACTGAGGACCATCAGTCCTATGCCGGTTGGCAAACCTTTGGGCCCTCTCCTGAGAGAGAGACAACTTATCCACTACTTGATCCCAAATCTGCTGCATTCTCTCCACCATAGAGTCAACACCCAGACAGACAGAAGCCTACACCTGCCCCGAAGAAAATCGAGGATGAAACCCGAAATTGCAGAAAAAAGGGGACATCAAAGTGGCAGAACTAGCCCTATTATTTAGAGCAAATTCAGCCAAAGGCAAAAAAGAGACCCAGTCATATTGATCAGCAGACACAAAACATCTCAAATAAGTTTCCAAGGTCTGGTTTGTTCTCTCAGTCTGCCCATTGGTCTGAGGGTGAAATGCAGAGGAGAAAGACAGCTGAACTCCCAGTTTAGAACAAAATGTCCTCCAAAATCTGGAAACAAATTGGACTCCTCTGTCAGACACAATGTTCTCCGGAATGCCGTGCAACTGAACCACCTGCTGAAAAAACAAGGGCACCAACTCGGAAGAGGATGGCAACTTCGGCAGTGGCACAAGATGGATCATCTTGGAAAATCTATCACAGATCATCCAGATAACGGTCATTCTCTGAGAGACAGGGAGGTCGGAAATAAAATCCATAGAGATATGGGTCCATGGCCTCCTGGGCACAGGCAATGGCATTAAGAATCCACGAGAGCGAGAGCAAGGATTGGACTGAGAACAAGTCCCACAGGACTGCACAAAATTCCTGACATCACGAGATAAAGTTGGCCATCAAAAGGACCGACTCACCAAATCTCTAGTACCAAAAATACCGGGATGACCAGCCAACGCGGAGCAATGAACTTCAGACATAACTTTCTTCCTCCATTGGTCTGGGACATACAATTTCCCCGCAGGGCAACGTTCAGGTTTGTCCACCTGAAATTGCTCCAGGGCCAGTCTCAAATCGGGTGAGATAGCGGAAAGAACCACACCCTCCTTCAGAATGGCCGTAGGCTCAGTCACATCAAGAGAATCCGCAAGGAAACTGCTAGAGAGGGCATCCGCCTTAACATTCTTAGTACCCGGGAGAAAGGAGATCACAAACTTAAAACGCACGAAAACAAGGCCCACCTGGCCCATCTAGGATTCAATTTCTTGGTTGATTCGAGAGAGATCAAGTTTTTGTGGTCAGTGAGGACCACAACTTGATGTTTGGCTACCTCTAACCAATGTCTCCACTCTTCGAACGCCCACTTCATAGCCAATAATTCCCGATTCCCCACATCATAATTACGTTCAGCTAGAGAAAACTTTCTGGAGAAGAAGGCACAAGCGTTAATCTTAGAGGTTACAGGATCCCTTTGGGACAAAACGGCTCCTGCCCCAATCTCAAAAGCATCTATTTCCACCTGAAATGGGAGAGAAACATCAGGTTGCCGCAGAACCGGAGCAGAAGTGAATCTCCGCTTAAGCTCCTGAAAAGCCAAAACTGCCTCTGGAGACCAATTTACCACATCAGAGCTTTCACTCGGGAGAATAAATCAGAAATCAGGGGTAACGGATTCTGATATTTAACAGTGATTTTATTAAGGAGACGATAGTCAATACATGATCTCAATGAACCATCCTTTTTGGCCACAAAGAAAAAGCCGGCACCCAAGGGTGAAGAGGACGGTCTAATATGACCCTTCTCCAATGACTCTTTGATATAAGATCGCATAGCATCATACTCAGGTACAGACAAATTGAAGAGCCGACCCTTGGGAAATTTACAACCGGGCACCAACTCAATCGCGCAATCATAACTTCTATGAGGAGGCAAGGACGCAGACTTACTTTCACTAAACACATCGGAATAATCAGCCAAATAGCCGGGGATCTCCTGAGGCTGGGGAGAGGTAGAAAACACAGGAGTGTCACATGAACACATTCACAACCCCAACTGGCCACAGACACCAGACTTCCAATCCAAAACAGGATTAGGGGTCTGCAACCAAGGAAAACACAGCACAATAATGTCATGCAAATTATACAACACTAAAAAGTTGCAATTCTCTTGGTGGTACGGGCTACTTGCATTTTCACCTGGGTCCAAAACTGGGGTTTATTCAAAGGGGTTGAATCAATGCCCAGCAAAGGAATAGGTGTCCTCAGGGGTACCATGGAAAACCACAAAGTTTGGCAAAATCAAAATCCATCAGTTTCAGGGCTGCTCCTGAATCCACAAAATCCTGAGCAGAAAATGTGGACAAGGAGCAGATCAAGGTAACAGTCAAGAGAAATTTAGACTGTACATTGCCCAAAACAAATGAGCGCGAAAAACGTCTTCCCCGCATAGGGCAGACGAAATACTATGAGAAGCTCTCCACAATAAAAACACAACTTATTACGCTTCTGAAATTCTCGACGCTGAGCCCCAGAAACCACCCCATCACACTAAATGGGCTCAGGGGCCCGTTTGAAAGGCAGCACAACCTCTCGCATAGTTTTACGTTCACGCTAGCGTCAGTCAATTTGAATAGCTAATGACATGAATCGTTGAGCCCCGAGGGGACAGGAAATCCCACCATAACATCTTTTACGGTCTGCCAGCCCTTTCCGAAAAAGAGACGCTAGTGCATCATCGTTCCATTTAGTAAGAACTACCCATTTTCGGAATTTCTGACAATATAACTCTGCTGTTTCCTGACCCTGGTTCAAAACCAATAAGGTTTTCTCAGCTTGATCAATCACGTTAGGTTCATCATACAATAAACCCAGAGCCTGAAAAAACGCATCAACATTAGCCAAAACAGGATCCCCAGGTGTCAGTGAAAACGCCCAATCCTGCATCTTTATTAGTTTTCAGAAGGACTGTTGATTGAGATGGATTTGTGTATTACAGATGCTGTACCCACACTAACTAATAGACAACTAAATCTCTCCCTAGATCAGCAGCAACTCTCCCTACACTGCCTGAGTCCAGAGTTGACTGTGACGAGCAGGGCGGCGCCCGGTCTGCTTTAGACCTGATGACGCTGTGCGGCCAGCCAATCACTGTAATGCCACAACCAACATGGCTGTAGCATTACAGTGTGTGGCAGACAATCCCTGTATGTTCATTGGCTTTCTAAAGAGCGCCAAACATGCAGGGTGGGGACCAGAGTTCCCACCAAGCAACCCCGGAAATACTCGGCGAGCTCCGAGCATCTCGAGATGCTCGGACCAGCACCAAATAGTGGTGAGCATGCTCGCTCATACTAGCTATTATCCATTTTCCCTTAGTCATGCATGTTGAAGTCACCTGTACATTACTGGGGCTGTATTTGTGTTAAAGAGCTTTAAAAGGGCTCAATATAATCCTTGGAGATCTTATATTGATACATAAGTCTAATCCAGCCAATTGCAGGCATTTCAGTATTGCATGAAACCGTACGCTCCGGTCCGAGGGCTGAGTGTTCATGCGAGAGACTCACACGAGACACGTGCGAGTTTCTCGCATGTGTGATCCTGGCCTAAAGTTAGCGTAACAGATTCTCCTACCTGAGCTGTGGATCTCTGCAGCTTCTCCAGAGTGACCATGGGACTCTTGGCTGCTTTTCTAATCCTTGCTTGTCAGCTTAGGGGGGCAGGCATGTCTAGGTGAGTCTGCAGTTGTGCTATACTCCTTCCATTTTTAAATGATGGATTGAGCAATGCTCCATAAGATGTTCAGAGCTCAGGATATTTTTTTAGAACCTAACCCTACTTTACTCTTCTTCACAACTTTATTTCTGACTTACTCTAAATAAAGAAAAGGAAGTTTTACTATCATAAAATACCCAAATTTTATTAAACAATTATATTAAAATACACAAGTACCAAAAGTATAAACACATATGTAAATGGGGACTACAAATGCAATAGAGTAAGCATAGCAAACCTAAACAGGGTATAGAGGTATCAATAGGATTTATAAATATGACAATATATATAAATTATTTGTTGCTGCTTAGAAAACGGCGTGCACACCTGCTATATAATGCAGCATATCTATTTTCCATAAAAAAATCAAATTCATACCTCCCAAAAATATCCAGCATATGATCGCTTAAACAGCAGCTCCTAAATACCATGTGGCCTAAGAAAAGTGCATAGTGCATAGAATGGCAGTAGTATATCCTTGGCAAAGCCTAAATGTATTTGTGCCAAAAGGTGAATAATATATGCATAAACATTTGCTAACTTGAGCCGCTATCAGATATCCATTGCTGGTGCTATGGTACCATACCTCAATATAGGCTGCAGCACCCCTGACGCGCGTTTCGCTAGTAGCTTCTTTCTGACTTGTCTGGTGTTTTCCTTGGTTTTCACGATGGCTTCACAGAATAGCTGTAGTTACACTGAAAATAAATTACAGACAGGTGGTCTCAATTTACTATTTATATAACTTCTGGATGCAACTAGTCACTCAGGATTTTATATAGGGGTATCAAACATGAATACAAATACACCATGTTCCAAATTATTATGCAAATTGGTTTTAAGTGTCATAGCGATTTTATTTTGTAAATAATAATCTTTATTTATATAGTGCCAACATATTCCACAGCGCTTTACAGTTTAACAGTTTCAAAACACAAGTCATAAGTAGCAACGTTAAAAATACAATAATTAAAGCAAAATAAGATGAGATGACCCTGCTCGTGAGAGCTTACAATCTACAATGAGGTGGGGGAGATACAAAGTACAGGTGTGTATATACAATGGTGTATTTACAATAATGGACCAGCCATCTTGAGGGAGGGAGTGAGGGAGGAATGGATGGAGATAGTGAATGGGCTACACACATACACTTACACATAGAATGACTTTGATTAGTGAACGTGATAGGCCCTCTGAACAAATGTGCTTTGAGGGAGTGCCTGAAACCATGCAAATTATGGATAGTCCTAATTTCTTGGGGTAGAGCATTCCAGAGGATTGGCGAAGGGTGGGAGAAGTCTTGGAGCCGGGAGTGGGAGGTACGGATTAGTGCAGAGGTTAGTCGAAAGTCATTTGCAGAGCGCAGCAGTTGGTTAGGCCGATGGATAGAAATGAGGGAGGAGATGTAGGGGGGTGCTGCACAGTGGAGAGCTTTGTGGGTGAGAACAAGTACTTTCAATTGGATCCTATAATGAATGGGCAGCCAATGTAAGGACTGGCGTAGAGCGGACGCGTCCAAGTACCGATTAGCCAGATGGATGACCATGACAGCTGCATTCAGTATGGACTGGAGAGGGGATAGTCGAGTAACGAGGAGGCCAAGTAATAGAGCATTGCAGTAGTCCAGACGGGAGTGGATCAATGCTACAGTGAGGGTTTTTGTTTCTTCCATGGTGAGAAAAGGTCGGATTCTGGAGATGTTCTTAAGGTGTAGGCAGCAAGAGTGGGCAACAGATTGTATGTGGGAGGTGAAGGAGAGATTGGTGTCAAACATAACACCCAGACAGCGAGCCTGCTGCTGGGGTGTTATTATGATGCCACCCACAGAGAGGGAAATGTCAAATTTACGGAGGTTAGTAGACGGCAGGAGCAGAAGAAGTTCAGTTTTGGAGAGGTTGAGTTTCAGATAGAGAGCGGACATGATGTTGGAGACTGCGGACAGACAGTCGGTGGCATTCTGTAGTACAGCGGGGGTAAGGTCAGGGATGACGTGTATAGTTGTGTGTCATCAGCATAAAGATGGTACTGAAAGCCAAATCTGCTTATGGTTTGTCCAATTGGGGCCGTGTAGAGAGAGAAGAGAAAGGGCCAAGGACTGAGCCCTAAGGTACCCCGACAGTGAGAGGAAGAGGAGATGACGTGAAGCCAGAGAAAAAAACACTGAAGGAGCGGTCAGAAAGATAGGAAGAGAACCAGGAGAGAGCAGTGTCCTTAATGCCTAGTGACTGGAGCCTAGAGAGTATTAGATGGTGGTCAACTGTGTCAAAAGCTGCAGAAAGGTTGAGAAGAATGAGCAGAGAGTGGTCACCGTTACGTTTTGCTGTCAGAAGGTCATTGGTCACTTTGATGAGTGCAGTTTCAGTCGAATGTAGGGGGCGGAAACCGGACTGTGAAGGGTCTAGGAGGGAGTGAGTGGAGAGGTAACGTGTAAGGCGGGAGTAGACAAAAGTTTAGAGATGAAAGGGAGATTGGAGACTGGTCTGTAGTTGTTTGTGCGGGGAAGGGTCGAGAGCGAGTTTCTTTAGTAATGGAGTAACGATGGAGTGTTTGAAGGAGGATGGGAAAATGCCAGAGGAGAGTGAGAGATTAAAGTTTGTACTTAGGTGAATTGTGACAACTGGAGAGAGAGACTGGAGGAGATGTGAGGGGATGGGGTCGGTAGTGCATGTAGTCTGACAAGAGGAAGAGAGGAGTCCGGAGACTTCTTCTTCTGTGATGGGTTAAAATGTGGAAAGTGAGCATAGCGATTTTTTTTTTATTTGTAAATGAAACCCATTGATGGTATTGTGTCTCAGGGTTCTTTGGATCACTGACATCAATCTCAGATACCTGTGATAATTAGTTTGCCATGTGAGCCCAATAAAAGGAAAACTGGATGTTCCACACTATTAAGCAGGTGAGAGTTTTCAGGTAACATGGGAAAGAAAAAGTATCTCTCTGCTGCTGAAAAGCATCAAATAGTGCAATGCTTTGGTCAAGGGATGAAAACATTAGATATTTCCCAAAAACTTAACCGTGATCATCGTACTGTTAAGAGATTTGTGGCTGATTCTGAGCACAGATGTGTTCATGCTGATAAAGGCAGAATGGGGAAGGTTTCTGCCAGGGAAGTTCAACGGATTAAGAAAGCAGCTGCTAAAAGCCATTACAAACCAGCAAACAGATATATGAAGCTGCTGGTGCCTCTGGAGTCCCTTGAACCTCAAGTCATTGGCTGCTATGGGCATAAAAGGAGATAAACTCATGGTGTGGCCATCATCTTCCCCTGACCTCAACCCTATAGAGAACCTTTGGAGTATCATCAAGCAAAAGAGGGGTGGGAGGCAGTTCACATCAAAACAGCCGCTCTGGGAGACTATTCTGACTTCATGCAAAGAAATACAAGCAGAAACTCTCCAAAAACTCACAAGTTCAATGGATGCAAGAATTGTGAACGTGATATCAAAGAAGGGTTCCTATGTTAACATGTAACTTGGCCTGTTAGGATGTTTTGGAGTTAAAAAGCTTTTTTTGTTCAGTGAATGTGAGCTCCTAATGCTGCAAATTCCAAAATGAGCATTTTCAGTTCTTTAAAGCATATCAAATGTTTAGAAATTCTACTGTGTCTAATAATTTGGAACAGTGCATTTTGAGTTTTTATTCATTTTGGAGATTATACTATTATCATTGGGAGGTTTCTTCAATAAAACTCGATGTATACTTTAACGGGTGATGACTTTTATTAGACTGATTGTCATTTGCACTGAACACTTAGGAAAATCAGAGAAAAATATAATTTGCATAATAATTTGGAACATGGTGTACACAATTTTCAGATTGATATTTTTAAAATCATTAAAAAACCATGTATTATTTCCTTTACGCTTCCAAATACCTGCTACTTCGTGTTAATAGATCACATAAAATACATTTAAGTTTATGGTTGTAAAGTGAAAAAATATGAAAAAGTTAACGGCAATTTTATAAGTTCATTTACCAACTTATTTGAAGAGAGATGTATAATACTTTTGCCATAGACAAAAATAATTTTAAGAGTTATGATTGGAGCTGAGATTGCCATTCTAGAGAGAGCAGCAAGGAGGACCCTCGTGCTGTAATACAGACTGTAAAGAGCTACTAAATGACAGGAAAGTTGATGATCCATCTGTGTCTCTGACCAAAAGGTCTTCTTTTCTGCTGCTGTGTAGTCTTGAAGCTTGTACATTTCTGCCGCTTTGAAGTTGTAGTGTTGAAATTACTGTGTTTTTTCATTTGAGTTGTTTGGTGCCTTACTTTTCCCTTGCCGTGTGACTACACTTAAAGGTAACCTGTCACCACTTTTCTGTTTTATCAGCTAAAAATATTATTTTATTCAGTGTCAGCTATACATTCCCTAAATACTTAAGTAACCCCCTGACTCCCCATGTATCACCCAAAAAAACTTTTATATTTCTCCAGCGATGTATGCTTATAGAGTCAATCCAGTCTGATGGGCGTGGCTTTGGTTCACTCACTCCACCCCTCTCTTCAGCTGCCCATTGGACTGGATGGACCCTAATCGCATACATTGCGAGAGAAATATAAAAGATTTTTATAGGTGATATATGGGGAGTCAGGGGTTATATAAGCATTTAGGGTATGCATAGCTGACACTGAATAAAATTATATTTTTAGCTGGTAGGACAGAAAAGTGGTGACAAGTTCCCTTTAACATGAATTAAATAAAAAGATTGCTTGTTCTAGGTTTCACTTTTCACTTTAGAAGTAGAAAGTAGAGCTTAGTATCTGATTTCAGTACTTCTTGCTACCTACATGTCATTTTTTGTGTTATTTTTATTTATTGCACTCCAATAGCCACAACTATTTTTTAACTTTCCTTCAGCATAGCTGTATGAGGACTATTTTTTTGCAAAACAGATTGCATTTTTTACTGACACCAATTTTCACCAACAACAATTTTTCTTTTTGTTTCATTTTTACATTACTTATTGCATGATAAAAACTAAATATTAACTTTATTTTGTGGGCAGCATTATTTTGTAGATACCAAGCTAATAAAATATTTTTTATAGTTTAGTACGTAAGAGAAAAATGTTTAAAAATGTTGGCTTGTGTTGCCATATTCAGGGAACTACAGTATAACTTTTTTTTACTTTGTAATGACTCTTTTCGGTGAACTGTATTTTTTTACATCCTTTTGATTCAAGGAGTAGAGGAACACTCTTACCTCATTCCAGGTTTACCAATTGTCTGCGAAGAATGAAAAAAAGGGTGAATCAAATAAGGCAAGGTAAAATAAAATATAAATAGGTGAACATGCTTAACTATATTTGCAACTGTCCCCAAAATGAATTGGTCCAATGCCATTTTAAAAATAGCTTCCCACTAAATGAAAAAAATTGGAAAATGTTATTTTGTTTTTTTAAGTATGGCACACACCAGCATACTAATTGTATAATAATTTGATTATATTACTTTTTTCTAGCATAACTATTAAAATGCTTGAAAAAAGTAGTTATAATAAAGACGGCAATATGCTTAAATTAATAGCCATTTTGTATATTTCATCTTTAATTATTTTCTTGTATTCACAATGTTCATCTTTTAAGGCGCAACAATCAAAGCAATGAAGGAAAACAATTTAGTCTTCTGTAATCCTATATAGTACAAAAAAAATATATTAACATCTCAGCTGGATACACTCTGTGGCAAAACTCAGGCATCGGTCTTGTCATGTTTAATGTTAAATATAAAAACATAGCATGTTAGAAGAATAAAATTAACATATTCATTCAGCCTACCAGTGTCTACTTTCTTGTACATCCGGAAAAAAAAGCTGAGACAAAAAGACAGACAAAAACAGGATTCAGCTGTGTGTAAACTAAGTTAAAAAAGAATAGTAGAAGAATTAAATTGTGAAGCTAGCCAGTAAAAATATATTAAATTAAATAATATGCTGAACAGTAAAGAAATGCAAAAAAAGTTTACAAGCAAAAGAGAATTTCTCCAGCATTTTAACTCTGATGATACTATAAAAAGCACTATATTGCGCAAATATACTTTGATTAGTACATTTAATTAATATTTTTCAAAGAAAATATCATTTGTAAATTTTCGCAAGTAGAAGTATTATTTACTAAGTACACTTGTCCCTATAGCAAAAACACTACCTGATATATTTGTTCTCTGCTAAGAAGGGACATATGCCTGTCCGACAGTCAATTACTAACAAACATCATAGTCTAAAGTAATAATAACACACAGAAAAAAGTCCCTTAATTGCAAAAATCACTCCCCAACAATTACCCTCATTTACCCATTTATTACCATTAGAGTTAGGCAAACTCGAATAGTAAAGTTCAGGGTCTATACCGAATACCTAGTGTCGGTGCACAGACACCGAACGCTGACTTCTCCAGGAAGTCTATGTTATTATTCGGGTTCAACACCCTGAACAACGGCTGTTTCCCACCCTGTTACCTGTGTGACAGTGTGAGAAATACTAGTGGCTCTGATTGGCAGTAAATCAGGTTTTTTGCATATGGTGAATTTTCTTTAATCTCATTAAATGTTTTACTTACCAATTCTTGCTGTATTTGTGCTTTTTTTTATCAATCTTGAAGAATATTCAACTTTTAACCCTTTAAGGACACAGACTATTTTAGCTTTTGTGATTTTCTTTTTTATACCTTGCTTTAAAAAGCTGAAACTTTTAGTTTCCCATCTACATAGTCATGTGAAAGCTTGATTTTTGCCAGACAAGTTGTCATTTTAAGTAATAGTGAAAAATAGGAGCAAAGCTTTCAAGGAAAGAAAAATCATAATAAAAGGCAATACCACTATTGGTTTTGGTCTCTATTTTTGTATCAACAATTGTCTTGTAAAAATGATCTGGCAATGTCATCAGTCAGATTGATTGGTGATTGTGGTGATTGTGGTGATGCTATAAAAATTAAAAAGTTTATGAAAAAATTGGTTTGTGTTGCCATATTCCTTATTTTGCTGTCAACGGACTGAGATGTAGATATTATTGGCATCATTTTTAGCTGAAAATTACATTTTGATTAGTTCTTAGTGCATATAGTAATTTTTGTTGTTTTTCTATAGATAAGATATTGATAGATCATGTGCAGTTATTCCAGTCATGTATATTTTAAAATCTTTAAACGGCTGGAAAAAGTGGTGAGTCATATTTTTATTTTATATTATTCTTAAAATCTTTTTCTTACTTTTACATGCCTATAAGGGACTTGAACCTGCATTTGTTCTATCTACTATACAGTCATGGCCAAAAGTTTTGAGAATGACACAAATATTAATTTTTACAAAGTCTACTGCTTCACTTTTTCTAATGGCAATTTGCATATACTCCAAAATGTTATAAAGAGTGATCAGCTTAACAGCAATTACTTGCAAAGTCAATATTTGGCTAGAAAATAAACTTTATCCCCCAAAACACATTTCAACATCATTGCAGCCCTGCCTTAAAAGGACCAGCTAACCTCTTTTCAGTGATTGCTCCATTAACACAGGTGTGGGTGTTGATGAGGACATGGCTGGAGATCAATCTGTCATGATTAAGTAAGAATGACACCACTGGACACATTAAAAGGAGGCTGGTGCTTGGCATCATTGTTTCTCTTCTGTTAACCATGGTTATCTCTAAAGAAACACGTGCAGTCATCATTGCAATGCACAAAAATGGCCTAACAGGAAAGTATCGCAGCTAGAAAGATTGTACCTCAGTCAACAATCTATCGCATCATCAAGAACTTCAAGGAGAGAGGTTCCATTGTTGCCAAAAAGGCTTCAGTGCAGCCAAGAAAGACCAGCAAGCGCCAGGACCGTCTCTTAAAAGTGTTTCAGCTGCGGGATTGGGCTACCAGCAGTGCAGAGCTTGCTCAGGAATGGCAGCAGGCAGGTGTGAGTGCATCTGCACGCACTGTGAGGTGGAGACTCTTGGAGCAAGGCCTGGTCTCAAGGAGGGCAGCAAAGAAGCCACTTCTCTCCAGAAAAAACATCATGGACAGACTGATATTCTGCAAAAGGTACAGGCAGTGGACTGCTGAGGACTGGGGTAAAGTTATTTTCTCTGATGAATCCCCTTTTCGATTGTTTGGGACATCAGGAAAACGCCTCATTCGGAGAAGACAAGGTGAGCACTACCACCAGTCTTGTCTCATGCCAACTGTTAAGCATCCTGAAACCATTCATGTGTGGGGTTGCTTCTCAGCCAAGGGAATCGGCTCTCTCACAGTCTTGCCTAAAAACACAGGCATGAATAAAGAATGGTACCAGAATGTCCTCCAAGAGCAACTTCTCCCAACCCTCCAAGAGCAGTTTGGCGATCAACAATGCCTTTTCCAGCATGATGGAGCACCTTGCCATAAAAGCAAAGGTGATAACTAAATGGCTCAGGGAACAAAACATAGAGATTTTGGGTCCATGGCCTGGAAACTCCCCAGATCTTAATCCCATTGAGAACTTGTGGTCAATCATCAAGAGACAGGTGGACAAACAAAAACCTAAAAATTCTGACAAAATGAAAGCATTGATTGTGCAAGAATGGACTGCTATCAGTCAGGATTTGGTCCAGAAGTTGATTGAGATCATGCCAGGGAGAATTGCAGAGGTCCTGAAGAAGAAGGGTCAACACTGCAAATATTGACTTGCTGTATTAACTCATTCTAACTGTCAATATAAGCTTTTGTTACTCATATGTTTGCAATTATTATATTTCTGTCTGTGATAAAAACATCTGTCAAACACACATAAAAACCAGAGGGCAGCAGATCATGTGAAAATAAAAATATTTGTGTCATTCTCAAAACTTTTGGCCATGACTGTATACCTCAGCATTCCAGTATATAATAAGCCACAGGAAGGGCTTCATAGGAGTCCCAGTTTAGCTGCAGTGGGAGCCTCCAGCTCCCATACCAACCCATCAGCAATTCACATTCACCTCCAGGAATTGATGCTCTGGTGGGTTTGTGTGATTTCAAGTCTGCTGTCACTAATTGGCAATGGCATTTAAGGGTTCCAGTTACTGCTGTTATAGTCAGACGCTGACCATGTAATATACATGTCATCTGCCTTGTGTGGTGCTCCTGGGTCCACTTCTACACCCACAACCTCTCTATGATGTAATGATATATCATGGAGAATGAAGTGGCTAAAAATGAGTTATCCAGCATCACAGAAGTAACAGAGTCAAAACTTCACTCATCCTTATTCATTCATGCTGCATAAAATCACATTCAAGATTTTGAACACTATACCATAGTAGTATATATACATATTATTCATAATTAACATGATATTATTAATACATATTTTCAAATCTTGAAAATATCAAAAAGTAAAATGACAATGGGTCATCATCAATGTAAGTTCAAATAAATTGAAGACCACTGCAACATTTTGCACCATTGCTGAGAAATGCATGTGTAGACCAGCTTGTAAGAACTTATGGAGTCGGATCGACAAAATCTAAAATTGATAGCCTACCTTATGGATAGGACATTAAGTTGAAAAGACTGGCCCTAAAGCTCTCATGCAACAAAAATATGGAAACAATGGTTCTATGGGGTCAACCTTTGTGAGCAACCAGTCATTCTGTCATAAGAGGCCACAGTTTTAATTTTATACCTCTGTTTCAGTATTTTTTTCTAAACCTTTTTATAACTTTTTTTTTGCATCAGTTGGTAGCACCTCATCACTGAATCTACAAAAATTGTAATTATGCCACATCAAAGTGTTGAACATTCAATATTCAATCTGATAAAATGTATGGCTATCAGTAGACATTGGGTTAGATACTTGGACTTCTATCAGTAAAAATAGGGATTAAGGATTTTAATGAGTTGAAGATTAAAAATTAAAGTCTAAACTAAAGTTTAAAAATAAGCTGCCACAAAAAATATAGTAATTTAACTGAGCGAAAAAAGTAATTTAAATAATTTCTGATGTACATATTTGGCAAAATGATATTTTTGGAAAATATATGTTCACTAAAGACACTTCACTTTACTGCATCAAATATAAAATCTAAAATGAAAAAAGTGGAAAGATGTTGGAATGGAGCCTCATGGAAGACAAAAAAAATATATATTTCAATTACATATCTAAAAGAGTTGAGTTACAACACAGAAAAGACAATATGTCAACAAATTAAATGACAACTATACACCATGTAGATAATAAATAATATATGATTTGAACATATCTTCAAAAAAAGATCATAGTTCTCTAATTTTTCATTTTAAAAGTTTAAAACAAATTTGCTTTATAATCCAAAATATTTTGCAATTATCTGGTAATAAATAAAATTTTGACTTTATAATTAGAAATAAATGTGTTATGGTTTAAAGATATGTTTTACATAGTGCTTTTAGTTTATGAAAGAAAAGAAATGTATGAAACAAAAGAAAATGTAAGAAAGATTTTCTTTTTAACTGAAATATGCACAGTTTGAAAAGCTACATTCAGTCCTGTACAAGAAAATAACACTATGCTAGTTTGACACATTTTATCATTTAAATAACTAGAGAACTGTCATTAAATCATGTTAGCTCAGTCCAATCAAGTACCCTGCTGGAAACTTTCATTTGGTTTTGTCATGTTGCGTTGCCTGCCTAGCATCCAACAGAGGTACAGATTAAATACTGGATTTCATTCCTAAAAACCAGTGGTCCCTTGTAACCCTCAAAGCCAAAAAAAAGTCCATTTTACTGCTTTCATTGCTAGAAAAATAAGCCTTTGAGGAGAGAACAAAGTATGTTACACCGTTTGCCAATGTGTTTTTACTCCAGAGACATAAAATTATTTTTTCTGCAGCCAGTTCGTTTTCTTCAGTTGATTTGCCAAAATTGGGTATAAAGTAAAATTGAAACATATAACGAGCTATAAAAGCTATGCCTCATTTCAACGAAGTTTTCTATAATATTTACTAGAGCTAATTTATATATTTAAAGAGTCCACCAAACTAAATGTAAAATTCACACCGGAAGATCTTTTTCAGGAGGTGTTTCCAATCATGGGGTATGAATAAAGTCACAATTTTTTAGTAGATTGCTGTGGAATTGCAAAATAAATAACTGCATCTCTCAACTTCAAATGTTTTAGGGCTTTTGTCACTCTAAAACTTCACACAGCAATGAGAGGGTATGGAGTGCTTTCAGTAAGGTCTTATTCAAAAGACCATGATTTTTCACATACAACATTTTCTGAGTTTCATCAGTTTTTGGTCTCTTTTTCAGTTTTAATCATCTGTTTTTTTGTCAGCATTTGTGTTTTCACTATTAGTGTTTTATCCATGAGTTTCATGTATGATTTTCATGGACCCATTGAGTTGTATAAGCAAAAGAGATCTGTGGCTCCAATAATAACCATACATGTCTCCATAATTTTTAACCCCATCATCCCTGGGAAATTTTCCTTTTTTTTTTTTCATTTTTGCTCTCCTGCTTCCCGGAGCTAATACTTTTTTCATTTTTCCATCAATATGGCCATATGAGTTCTTGTTTTTTGTAGGACGAGTTGCAATTTTGAAACACATCATTGATTTTACCATATAATGTACAGGAAAATGGGAAAAACATTTCTAAGTGCGGTGAAATTGCAATAAAAGTGCAATTCCACAATTGTTTTTTACCATATCACTAAATTCTAAAGCTGACCTATCGTTATTATTTTTTAGGTCATTACGAGTTTGTAGATACCAAACATGTATAGGTTCTTTTTCATTTAAATGAAAGAAAAAATCCAAAGTTTGCAAAAAAGTCTCTATTTTTCGTGATCTGGCACTGGGTGAGGGATTTTTTTTATTGATAGTATTTTGGGTTAGATATGATGTTTTTATCGCCCGTTATTGCATTTTATTGCAATGTTGTGGTGACAAAAAAACATTCTGGCGTTCTGATTTTTTTTCCTCGTTCCGCCGCTTACCGATTAGATTAATTTGCTTTCTATTTTGATAGATCTGGCTTTTATGAATGCAGGGATAACAAATATGTGTATTTTTGTTATTGTTTTATTGTTTTATTTTGAATGGGGCGAAAGAGGAATAATTTAAACTTTTGTATTTTTATTTTTTTAGATTTTTAAAAACTTTTTTTACACTTTTTGCTTGCTTCAATAGTCTCCTCAGGAGACTTGAAGCTGCGATCTGCTGATCGCATGTGCTACACACAGTTATGTGCAGCAGAAATGCTCATCTGTTATAAACTATGGCCACAGGGTAGCACTCATAGCAAATCAGCAATAACTACCACAGGGGTCTCCTGGAGACCAGCGGTTGTCATGCTAACCCATCAGCGCTCTACGATCACATGATAGGGGTGCCAATGTACGAGGTTAGTGATGCATTTTCGGTGCAAGCATGTTAAAAGTTGCTCTCAGAGATTGACAGCAGCTTTTAACATGTTAACAGCCACGGATGGATCGTGATTCCACCCAAGGCTGTTATGGGCACTTGACAGCTGATCAAATCAGCTGTCATGTGCTGGAAAAGGTATGTGTTCAGTGCCAGAGTCTATATCAAAGGGGAGGTATGACATATGAAGTATATATACATAGCACCATAGACATTAAGGCCATATGCACACATTGAGTATTTAGTCATTTTTTTTACCTCAGAATTTGCAAGCCAAAACCAAGAGTGGGTAAAAAATGCAATGGAAAAAATGCAGTCCCTGTTCTACTCAGCTTGCTTGAATTTTCAATTCCCATGAATGCTCAGTAAATTCCTGTCACTGTGCACTGTTCTTCTCAGCACACAGTAACAATGCGCTCTAGTTCTGATCAGAAGTGACGAGCCGACAACAGAGTGCACTGTCATTGGACAGTATAAGTTAAAAACAAGTGTACAGAGACCAGCACCAACACAAGTACCATAACATCTCATCAGAGCCAGCTAGAGAGCACATTGTCACTGTGTACTGAGAAGAACAGTGCACAGTGACAGGAAATTACTGAGCATTCATTGGAATTGAAAATCCAAGCAAGCTGAGTAGAATAGGGACTATCCCAGCCACTGAAATGGAGGTCACTGGGGATTCTCAAATGAAGCATCATGAAAGAGAAAGTAGTGTGATAAAGGAGTAAGTCTTGGGAAGGATAAGGAATTTTTAATTGAAGTCTATTAAAAAAATAAATTATAGTATTAAATAGAGTTTAGGATGAAAATAAAATTTAGTTTCGGACCACCATTTTAATAGTCTGTTTAAACAGACTGCAGTAAATGACTGCTGATTGGTAATGACTTACTGATTGATGATCATTTAGTGCCATTGGTCAGTCTGTGCAAACGTACCTCTGTACAACACGCCTATCTACTATATAATAGTCTAATTCTGTCTGTCTGTAACGGAAATCCCGCGACGCTGATTGGTCGCGCCCGGCCAGCGACAGGCGCAGTCGGCCGCGAATTGGCACAGGATTTGAACCACACGATTTGAACCACGCACGCCACCGCTATCGTCGGGAGATCAGTGGCGCTAGACACTGATCTCCTGACGGTAACCGCGGGTCATCTCCTGCCGCATGGAGTTCAGAGGCGATGCAGTAGGGAATGACCGGCACCAGCCGATCATCTCCCGGCTGCTTGCAGCGGAAGTACCCCGACCGGCGGCCTCTACGTAAACCCCAGCAGCAGCCTCCACATACACCCCACCAGCAGCAGCCTCTAAAGACCCCAGCATCAGCAGCCTCCACATATACCCCAGCAGCAGCAGCCTCCTCATATACCCCAGCAGCAGCAGCCTCCACATATACCCCAGCAGCAGCCTCCACATATACTCCAGCAGCAGCCTCCACATATACCCCAGCAGCAGCCACTACGTACTCCCCAGCAGCAACCTCTATATACACCCCAGCAACAGCAGCCTCTATATACACCGCAGCAGCCTCTATATTGCATTATTCTTAAATCTTCATAAATAAACTACATACATATTCTAGAATACCTGATGCATTAGAATCGGGCCACCATTCTAGTACAGAATAAATATTTACATCAAGTGTCTGTAAAGGTTATTCCCTTTGCTCCACTTTATAGACTCTGGGCTTCCTTGGGGCAGCTTCCCACCAAGTTACCATCAAATCCAGGGAATAGAGTATTTCTAAGACACCAGAGTTGTAATTCCATTCCATTATTATCCAAAATACATCATCATAGCAACATTTATGGCCATTTACTTATGCTTGAAATAGGCAGTTTGTTGGTCAAAACATTGATATAATGATGCATTTAAGATAACAGATGAATGAAAATACAACTCTGGTGCCTTCAAAATACTTTATTCCCCAAATGCTTACATCCAGGCCCGGCTCCATGTTTTTGTGGGCCCTGGACGAAAGATTCTCAGTGGGCCCCTTTAACACGGACCACAATTCATTATGCACAAATACAGCAGATAAATATAGGTATAGTACAATGCCAAAGATTTCTCTTACTTTTAACATTACATGAGTGAAATCTACTGTAAATTCTACAATACATACTGTATGTATATAAAGGAAGTGGGGATTGACTGCACATATCCTGCGTAAACAGGAAGATAAGCAGTACGGGGCAAGAACAATGATTGCAGTAATGATTGGTCACTCACCAGTCTGCGCGTGGGTTCTAGAAAGCAAATCCTGATAGTGGTGTTTCTGCACTGTGTTACTCTGGGAGCAGGTGCCACGTAGATGCTGTGATTTGCAGGTGGCAAGTTCAGGTAATCCACAGGTTTCAGGGTTTCAGTACCTGTAGTATTAGAGGTAAACAGGATATTGATAAATGTACCCTACCAATACAAACTGTCCTCAACAGTGTACCCTTTACAAAAACATTGACCCAGACTATCTATTCCATGTTGAACCTGCAAGTGTTTCTTCATTCATCATTGGATTTACATAGTGTCAATATTATACATAGATGGCAGTATAATACACATTTATGGCAGTATTACAGTGTCGTAGGGTTAATATTACACGCATATATCTCTTCCACTCCCATTTTATTTATTTTACTGAAAAAAAAAAGTTTTTAATACATACCACGCCATACAATACCTGTGACTCCACTTATTCATGTGGCCACTGCGTACATACTTGAGAAAATGAAAGTTAAAAAAAAGAAAATATACTTTATTGCAGCACAGCTGACAATGACTATGTCCTATATTGAAAGAACTAATAGGAAACTACATGATAAATAGGAAACAACATGATAAAACTCCCACCATTGAACCAGATAACAAAGTGTATAGCCTTAGACTTAGTGGTCAGCAGTGATCCATTCGGCTACATCAGCTCCAGCTGTTTTTACCTAGCATAAAATCACGGGTAAGAAATTACTGTGAGATAATTACTAATGGCTCAAGTTGTTTTCACTTATTGCACATTTTCCAGATCATGGTTGTCTTTGCAGGTCGCAGTGTTAGAAATTGTTTTGGTCTGTTAACTGAATACCATTTGTCATCAGGAATAAAACAAATTTGATTGAAGGGAGATTAAAATATTGTTACATTACACATTGTTAGGGTCTGCGGAACGCACCAAATAAATATAAATAGTGGGTGCGTTCGCAGCCTGGGGTCCACCGTGCAGGCAGAGCCTGCTGCTAGTAAGATGGCGATAAAGCCGAACTCTGTTACTTCACATAGTCGCAAACATAGATGCTGTGGCACTATATGGCTGTATAAGTGAACTCTGTTACACCACAGAGTCACTGTGGTAAAGTTGCCGAGATAGCGACTGTGTCCTGTTAACACCACAGGGCTACACAGATAACTGCTGTGCGGATAGCAGTCCGTGGTCATGCAGTCAGCAACACAAACAAACAGCTACTCACCGGAGAAGCCGATATTCTAGTGGCTTATTTCAGCCAAGCCCTGAACACGTGCATACGAATCCCCTCACCGGAGGTGCCGGAATTCTAGGGGCTTATTTCAGCCGAGCCCTAACCACATGCGTGCATGATCACACTGGCGCAAAGCACATAATGCAATTGATACTAGCGCATGGCCGCAAGGCCATGCAACCTTTTTATAGTAGCAACTACAGGACCTGCCAGAAAAGGACCAATGAGAAACTGTTCCAGAACACATGTACTTTCAGGACCTTCCTGGCGGACCAATAGGAGCTGCTGCAGTGCCTGAGCATGTGACCCATGATCTCCAATGAGAGATCTTACCCTGGGCATGCTCAGAAGGGGAAACGCAGGACTTAGTCCTAAAGATGTCTGCTCGCTGCTGACAAGTACTGGCTACAATAGCTGAACCTGGAGAGGCAGCGTCAAGTCTCTGCACAGTATTAGACTGGGCGAGACGCTGGGACCGACGTCTTTGCTGAGCAGGCTCCACTGCGGCCGGAGATGGATGGGGGACCGCAGCGGGACTGGTTTGAGACTCCCCTTGTGCAGCAGCGGGAACTTGAACCCTAACACACTTGTCTTGAATTAGCACAAACAGTAAGCAGACAATGAAGATAAAAATAAAATAAAATAATTTTACAGAACAGACTTGTCTGAAAGCTATTATCACATAATACCTTTTGTTGTTTCTTCTACACAGTAAAATGAAGGCTTTTGTTAACTACCACAATACTCTTCTAACTTTCATTCCAGGTACACCAACAGCTCAGCATTATATTGTTTGGTTGTGGAACCAGTAATACAGCCACCCCTCCAAAGCCAATATTATAACAATGCCAACCTGCATGTTGCGAATGGTACTGTGAGCAGCCTGCATCGTCTTACCGCATGCGATGGTAGCATGTTATCTCTGGACTTGTTACACATCAAGCACATCTGGGAGATAATTGGTCAGTTATTAATCGTCATTGGTCCAGCAATGGATCTTGGTGATTTGCTTGCCAAGGTTAATTCAAAGTAACACAACATTGCCTAGACAATCATTAATTACCTCATTGATAGCATTCCAAGACATGTAAGTTTGTGTATTTCTGCACTTGGTGATTATGATCAATACTGAATAAATCAAGATGTTTTAACTACTTAACCCCCAAGGGTGGTTTGCACGTTAATGACCAGGCTAATTTTTACAATTCTGACCACTGTCCATTTATGAGGTAATAACTCTGGAACGCTTCCATGGATCCTAGTGATTCTGACAATGTTTTCTCGTGACATATTGTACTTAATGATAGTGGTAACATTTCTTTGATATGACTCGCATTTATTTGTGAAAAAAATGGAAATTTGGCTAAAGTTTAGCAATTTTCCAAAATAAATCACAGAGATATGTCACACAAAATACTTAATAAGTAACATTTTCCACATGTCTACTCTACAACAGAACAATTTTGGAACCAAATTTTTTTTTGTTTGGAAGTTATAAGGGTTAAAAGTTGACCAGCGATTTCTCACTTTTACAACACCACTTTTTTTAGGAACCACATCACGTTTGAAGTCACTTTGAGCGGTCTATATAATAGAAAATACCAAAAAGTGGTACCATTCTAAAATATGCACACCCTCAAGGTGCTCAAAACCACATACAAGAAGTTTGTTAACCTTCAGATGCTTCACCAGGATTTTTGGAATGTTTAAAAAAAATGAACATTTCACTTTTTTTCCCAAAAAATTTACTTCAGATCCAATTTGTTTTATTTTATCAAGTAACAAGAGAAATTGGACACCAAAATAGATATTCCATACAGAGATATGTACACAGATGGAGAAAGGCCAAAAATCTGCAAATGCATGAAAAACTAAGGGGGGTGACAAAAGAGCAATGGATTTTATTTATTGGGATATGACCAATGGTAAGTGAATATTTCCTACAAGTAAAGTAAAAATTAAATAAATCAGGATGGTATCATTTTAAGAGATCAAAGGAATTAACTCTTAATATGTTTGTAAGAAAACCCCTTTTTAAAATACACTTGTGGCCAATTAATAAACAGATTGCAACAAAAATCTGGTGCAGAACTATTGAAAATATCTTAAAGTATTTGTACATTTCATGTTTGCTCAGAACTGCTCCACCTTTTAAGCATTTTTATGCCTCCTCCACCAAATGTTTGAAAAGTGTGTGGAGTTTAGAAGATGTAGCATAGTCACAGACAAAAGAAATGAGGGCTTCCTGTTTATCTATCTCTTGATAGGACTTACCCAGTAGATGTATGAAGAGTATTAAATTGAAGTACTAAACTATGTAGCTGTAAATCCAGAACTTGTCAAAAGAGAGACATTGCTATTTTTTTTCTAGAAGCTATTTTATGTGTCTCTATCTGCCTCTATCTCTCTGTGGCTGCTCTTATCCACGTACCCTGCCCATAAACTTCAAAAGACAGCTGTAATCTCATCATTGGAAAGTTAATTGAAATGACATTGACCATTTAATGTCAAGTTAAAAAAATTGTAAATATGCATTTATAATAAATATCCCACACTACAACCTTATTGGCTTAAGCAATCGCAATAAAATTATTCATATGTATTTTCAGTCATAGAAATTTTTGGCAACAAATCTACCCTAGTGAAGTTACCTTAAACATTAAAGACTAAAATGGAATTACATCAAATAAGGATTAGTAATGAGGCTGAATATTAACATAACTAACATAGTCATAAAATTTATAGAGAGTCCAATTTCATGAAATACATCTCTCCTTTTATAATTGCATTGCCAATTTATTGAGGTGAATCAAATTTGGCACATTTATACCACAGTAGACATCCATTCAACTAAATAATTTCACAACTCTATAAATTTGTAGCTTAGATACTATAGTCCTATAATTGTAAACCTCTAATGTTCATATTTTTTTTAAAAAGTAACAATTTTGAATGTGATACTAAAAATTTATGGAATTACTAATAAAGCTATTTACTACAATGTAATATATCAGGCAGTTAATATTTCCACTGCCAACAGCATTGTGTATCCCTACAATGTCAAACATACAGCATCATTCAAGAAATGACACATTTAATGCCTGCTCTTTAACTTTTTCCAAGTAATTAACGTAGCCTTGACAGTATTCCAGTCCTATTCACTGATGACATCACTACAAAGTCTCAGTTATTAATGCATAGGCGTCTAAACTGCAGAATTTCCAATATAAAAAGGTCCTTCTTTTCTCTTATTGCTGTTTGGTTAGCTGATTTGCCACTTAGTAGGGATGAGCAAACGTGCTTGGTGATACTCGGGTATCAATCAAGTATTTGGGTGCTCGGATGTGCTCGTTACTTGGCGAGCATTAGCTGGTGCTCGATTTCAAACTTGAATCCCCACCCCGCATGTTTGGCACCTGTTACACAGCCAATAAACATGCAGGGATGGCACGTCACTAATGCTATATCCATCTTTATAGTGGCATTACTGTGATTGGCTGGCCATATGATAGAGGTTATAAAAAGACAGACGCCATAATGCTAGGCACACTGATGCTATTGCACAGTTCTGTGACAGTTCTTATTGAACTGAGAGAATGCTTGTCCAGGTGTGAATGTACATAGTTTAACAAATAAGAATTCTGTAGCGTTCATACTGGTGCTGAAGCTAAACCATCAAACTAATAAAATAGGGCTAATCTTGTGCTTTGCTGTTTGTATCAAATATATTTTGCACTTAGTATCGGGACAGAGAGAGAGTTGCAGGAGTAGGGACAGTGGCTGAATACAGTCTCTAGGCAGGAATTAGGGCTTGATAAATATATAGCTGCGGCAGTTGACCACATACTTTTTTTAATGTGAAAAAATTGACTATATTGTATCCATAGGGTATTATGTGCTTTGTGGTACATTTTGATGTTATATAACACTACAAAATATGTTGAAAAATTTTTATGGTTCGAATTAGTAATCCATACAGTGCAACATGCAGCAAGGAGACAAAGATGGCAGAATTCTGCAAAACGCCTGAGGGAGCAACCGGATGATTATCCGAGTCAGACCAAGCTGGTGCAACAGCGGAGGTGGCAGGAGCCTGTGATCTTGAACTGGACACTTTCCCAGAACCACCAAGGCCCAAACCAAGGCCACAGCCTTCACCACTGGGGTTCTTTCGGACTGCATACATGAGAGCCAGGATCCGGGAAGTGAGAATTGCGGGGCCTAGGTTGGTCGGAAAGGAAGAGGAGGTGAGCCAGGAACAGGGCTGGAGAAATGCTAGTGGGCCAGCTAGCTGCAAGGAACTGACCGTTGGCATCCCGAGGGGAGGTTATTACTAGAGGTGAGCGAATTTGTTCGTATTCGGTTCTGAATACGATGGGAATCGAATATTGTTTTTTCAATATTCGTCGAACACAGCTGAACATCATTAGAGTCAATGGGAGTAGAAATTACCAAATATGTTCGGAACCAATCATCAAACATACATTCGGCACGAATAGTGTGCGAAAATGGCAAGAACATGTCAAAATCTGATTTGGGGACAAAAACTGAACAAATTTGCTTATCTCTAGTTTTTACGTATGACCTGCAGCGGAGATGGGGTCCTTAGAAGAGATTGGGACCTGTCATCACATCCTGCGAGCAGTAGAGGCAGAACGCTTGTCTAGAAGGCTGCAAGAGCTGATGGCTAGTGTAACACTTGAGCCCAGACTGGATGGCACGAGCGAGGATTGTGGCCCCACTGTGCCACAAATCAGACTACCCTGGAGGGGCGTGAATAAGCAGCTACTTTGGTATTCACTGGAGCCTCTAGTGATGAGGTCAGGCTTGTGCGGCAGGTAGCTGCCAGATACCACTCCAGGGCTGTGTATCGCAGTAGCAGCTGATCCCACTGGGGGACAAAACACTAATGACAGGTGCAGGCAAGTACAGACGGGCACGACTGGCAGGCAAGCGGGCACGGCTGGCACTCTCGCATGCAAGTGGGCACTCTGGTACTCTGGCAGGCAGGCATGGATGTCATGGATCAGACTGTGGAAACAGAAATTGATTCAGGAAGGACAGGAACATGGGCAGGTACGAGTGGAATATGGGTACAGGTAGGAACCTGTTCAGACTGGAGGAATAGGAACTGATTCGGGAAGGACATGAACACAGACAGGTACTAGAGGAATATGGGAACATGTAGGAACCTGTTCAGACTAGAGAGATAAAGAACCGCAGGGTGCGGAGCGAGAGCAGAGCGGAGCCGGAGGGTATGGAGCGAGAGCAAAGCAGGGAAAGCCACAGACAAGAATGCAAACAGGTTTAGATATAGGACTTAGCTCAGACAAGCACAGACACGGGAACAAGTTCAGGAGAAAGGATTCAGGCCTGGGTATACATCCCCCAGGGTGACAGGTATGAGAAACGCAGGAAACAGGAACAGGCCTGGGTATACAGCCCTCAGGGAGGCAGGAACTGGACAGTAACAGGACAGAACAGGACCTGGCAACTCAGTAGCAGAACACAGACTGAGAGAGTTTGCTGCTCAGGCATTTCCCTATGGGTGATAAGTACCCGATACCTCTTGGGAATAGGCTGGGGAAACACTAGGAGTCTGCACACTGTCTCTTTAAGACTCAGGAAGTGCGGGCACCTCTGCCCTAAGCATATAGCCAGGAAGTATGCACATAGCCAGCAGATGACATAAGGTTCACAGCATGGAGCAGGCAGAAGACAGAACTCACAACATGGTCTGTAGTGGTGAGTAAGATGAATTAGCCTGATGGGAGATGAGAAACCATGCAATGATGCTGGCAGGGATGTTACAGCTGGAACCAAGGTCACGATCCTAAAAATGGAGGGTTAACATCTCTGGTATGCGGTGGGTGTGATCCATGAAAGAAGGGAGGAGGATGAACACTCCTTGAGATATTAACGGGCCTGGGATAGACTTCTCGAGGTGGCTTTAGATGGGGCCCCTAGAGATCAAGGTTCCCCACCTCCTATGCTGGAGTAGGCGATGGTGCAGGTGACACAGGGGCTGTCACCCATTTCTACATGTTGGGTGCTTTGGAATTACCCTAAATCGGGTCAGGTACAGCCCAATCGCCTGGGAATCGGGCTTCAGGAAGCAGTTGGAGGCAGTCCCCCAGCCTTCCAAGGAAGGAGAAGAAGTGGACTCCTGAAGAGGATTACTGTATTTCCCTCCCTTAAAAATCATTAGTTAAAATAGTGTTGTTCAAGCACGCTAAGAAAATAAATGGTGATTGTTCATTTATTGACAGGTGACTGACAGCTGTGGGCCTAAGGTTGTGATACAGCAGGTTACAAGAGAAGAAGGATACTTACAACATGAGTATGAAAAAATGAGGTTGTGGGGAAGGGGGAATGGGCTTGGTATTCGACATATATGTGGGTTAGGTGTGGCAATTTCTCTGCCACTATCCCCGCCTGGATGCACTTCTTCAGAAAGCATGGTCGCTGTGTGCTCACTTCCAACGATCACACCCGCAGGTCATCAACTTGCATCGCTGCAGAGGTCTTTCGGCCTACTAGTTAACCATTTGATTTGCAATGTTCTGACACGGTGGAATTCCACTCTGCACATGTTGCAGAGAATGTGGCAGAGTGGAACGAGCCCTGGTGCAGTATGTCCTTTTGCAAAGCTTGGGACAACGCAGTACGGACGTGATGCAAATCATATTTGCCGAGTGGGTATAGATGAAGGTCCTCTGCACCCTTCTTCACAGTTTTGAAATGGTTACTAAGATGGTTAATGCTGACAATGCTATCATCAGCATCACTATTCCAGTTATCTACATGCAGGAGCACACTTTGAATAGTCTGCTTGAGGAGGTGGTAGTCCGCCAGGAAGAGGAGTAAGCAGAAGAGGATGTGGAAGGGATAACATCATCTCAAATTTCGGGACTGTCATCGCACGGGCAGGTGCCACAGGAGGGTGTCTTGCAGTGATCGAGGGGGGTCATGGTACAAGACAAACTGTTAGTGAAGGTGCAATAGCTGAGGAACAAATGGATATGGATGAGGTGATGGACGCGCAACAATCAGGAGATGAAGAGGATAATGATTCCCTGTCTGTTGTCCGTGGTTGGTGGGAGAGGACAAAGGAAGCAACCTTGAGTATTACCCGCCACCAACACACCATAAACTTGAACTTCATGGAAGCGTCCGACAAATCTTTAACATGATGCCCGTATTCTTAGGGTTAGAAATAATGCTGACTACTGGGTTGACACTCACATCAGCATCATTATTGCAGTCATCTACATGCTGGAGCACACTTTGAATAATCTGCGGGAGGAGGTGGTGGTCCAAGAGGAAAAGGTGGAAGCAGAGGAGAATGTGGAAGTGTTAACAATATCTCTAAGTTTTGGACTGTTGTTGCACAGATGGGTGCCAGGGGAGGGTGGATTATAGTGATCAAGGGGGACTTATGATACCAGAAAAATTGATACTGAAGGTTTAGGAGCCGGGGAAGAAATGGAGATACAAATGGTAGATCCAAGGTATAACAGTAAATTATGCCAGATGCTTACCCCCTGGTAAGTGATGCGCCCATAATGCAGTATTGAAACACACTTGCAGACAATCTTAAGAGTGGTTTTCCCTTTGACACCAGTGGGGCAAACAGTGTGCATCCTAGTTGTAGACTCCAACCCCGGGGAACTTCAAGGTGTCAGCATTAGCAGAAGCAGTGTAAGTGGCATAAGCAATTTCTGTGAGTCATTTCACACATTTCTTAGACCAATAGGAAATAACCGTGAGAACAACCAATATGGGGTGGTGCTTGAAGTCTAGGTTCCCACACCAAGTGATAATATAGAAGAGACTAAGCAATCAACTTAAGTGAAGATATTTATTTGTAGTATATCCGAAAAACGTTTCGGTCATTGCAACCTTCATCAGTAACTACAGAAGAAGATAACAGATTTATACACAACACAGCACATGGACTTTAGCACCTAAGTCCTATATACATTAAATAAATCACATAAAAAATAAAAAAATAAATAAAGTATATACATGAATTGAACGTGGGTCAAATGGGTACATATAATTAATGCAGTGGATCCACGCCAGGTATCATCTAACAACCCCAGGGTTATCCAGAAGAGAACCAATGAAAATTAGCATAAGGAAGTACATGCCGTACCTTATATGTATTATAGTAAAGGCTCCTAAGTAAGAGATGCCCACAAAGCAGAACACTAGACCTAAAAGAATAGCGTGAAGTCAGATTAGATAATTAATGGGGGCTAGAGAGTGTGACCACAGTGATTATACTCACATAAAAATAGCGTTCCTTATGGGAATAAAAGAGCTGAGGAAATTCGAATAAGTAATCATTACTCAGGTAAGGGAACATGGTATTCCATTATTATGTGGAATTGAGAGTAAAAATTGAGAGTAAAAAAAATTACCTCAGTGATACAGCCAGTTGGGGCAAACGTGCTTCCAGATGCGGTGTCCACCGCTATTATGGCTGATGCTATTTATAGAAGGAGGGCAAGTAAGGAGAAATTCAAAGAAAAGTTACCATGTATAATGGGAAACCACAAACGCACGTCCAAAATGGAGATGTAGCGCAGCAAATACCTGAAATAACGTTGCTAATGCGGACAGTCGAGCCTCAGGATGCAGTATCCGCCATCAGTGTGGCTATTATGAGCCACTCTGGATTAAAAAAGGAAAGGGTGGGACTAAGAAATGAAAACGCCGGTCAAAGGGGGTAAACCGGAAGTGACGCGGCGGAAGTGGTATGGACGTGCGTTCCATATCACTGTCTGTAAGCGTGTCAGCGCTAAAACAGGCTGATATGACTAGAAAAATAGAGAAAACTAACTATGAATGTAGCGTTTGTGGCTGTATATATAGCTAGAGGAAAATGGACATATCAAATGCAGATATATGGTAAAATTCCTTGCCATGGTAACTAGAAGTGGTGGCAGCATGTGGGTGGAGCTAAGGGCATGAGGAGGAGCAGAGATAAGGATGAGAAAGTGCAGAGAAATAGTGAAACGGTTATTTTATTGAAATATACAGTGAGTCATATGAAACGGTGAACCGGTAATGGTGATAAGTAGATTCCAATTCGGCCATGGGACTTAATAGTGAAGTGATCTTAGATAGGATTCCAATGTGACAGGAATGGTGGCTTGTAGTATAGGATCCACAAGTTCTAATAGAAATGACTCTAAAAGAGAGAGAGAGCGTATTAATTAGGTTATCAATGCATGAGAAAGTCATACAGTATATGGAAAATTAATACTGACCATAGGTCCATAACAATTAAAGAATAGGTACCCAGTAGTGTTGAGCGATACGATACCGCAAGTATCGGGTATCGGCCGATATTAGCTCTATCGGCCTTTCGATACTTAGTTCCGATATTTTCGTCTTATCGGATACCGGAATCGGGATTGTCACTGTCACTGTCAGTGTCCGTCGGTCGGGTCTGTCAGGAGTCAGCGGCACTTACCTGGCAGAAGATCTCCGGCGGTCACGGGCTGGACTGCTTCATGGCCGCCATCATCTTTCCCCGGCGGTCACATGCAGTTTCTCGCGATAACTGCAGTGACTGCTGGGTAATCCCGGCCGTAAAGCAGTCAGTCCGATGACGTCACCGCCGGGGAAGCAGGTAATCAGCTGTGCTGCGTCGCGATGACAGTCATTGCGATGTAGCAGAGCTGGATCGTCGTGGGACTGTCGTTACTATGGACTGCGTCGGACAGGTGGTATACTGTTGGTTTGTTTTTTTTCTTTTTTTACAGGAGATCGATGGCGTCGCAGGAATGAGAGTATAATAACAGAAATGAAAACTGTGTTGTCTCTTTTATTTCATTAAAAGACTTTTTTCTTGCTTTGTCTTTTTTTATTACATTTAATGACTTTGGGATTAATAATGGATCCGTGTCTTATTGACACCTCTCCATTATTAACCGGGCTTATTGTCACCGTGCAATCAACGGTGACATTAACCCCTTATTACCCCACTTGCCACCGCTACAGGGCAGTGGAAGAGCCGGGTAAAGTGCCACAATTGGCACATCTTTTGATGCGCCAAATGTGGGGCTGCTGTAGCCTGGTATTATCAGGCTGTTGAGGGCCAAAATCCATGGGCCTTGACAGTCTTTTAATACCAGGCCACAGCAGTCTGCATTTTACTTGGCTGGTTAACAAAAATAGGGGGACCCCTACGCCGTTTTTTTTTCGAGGGATCCCCTATTTTTGTTAACCAGCCAAGCTAAGCAGACTGCTGTGGCCTGGTATTATCAGGCTTGCAAGGTCCATGGATATTGGATCCTTACCAGCCTGAAAAACCAGGCCTCAGCGGTCTGCTTCATCTGGCTGGTTAACAAAAATAGGGGGGACCCCACGCCAATTTTTTTCGAGGGTATCCCCTATTTTTGTTAATCAGCCAAGATAATGCAGACTGCTGTGGCCTGGTATTATCAGGCTGGCATAGGTCCATGGATCTTGGCCCTTAACAGCCTGAAAATCCAGGCCCCTCTGCGGTCTGATTTATTGGCTGGTAACAAAATAGGGGGGACCCCACGCCAATTTTTTCGAGGGGATCCCTAATTTTTGTTAATCAGCCAAGATATCGACTGCTGTGGCCTGGTATTATCAGGCTGGCAAGGTCCATGGATCTTGGCTCCTTAACGCCTGAAATCCGGCCTCAGCGGTTGCTTATTGGTGGTTAAAAAAATAGGGGGGACCCCGCCAATTTTTTTCGAGGGGATCCCCCCTATTTTTGTTAATCAGCCAGATATGCAGACTGCTGTGGCCTGGTTATCAGGCTGGCAAGGTCCATGGATCTCGGCTCCTTAACAGCCTGAAAATCCAGGCCTCAGCGGTCTGCTTCATCTGGCTGGTTAACAAAAATAGGGGGCACCCCACGCCAATTTTTTTCGAGGGGATCCCCTATTTTTGTTAACCAGCAAAGATAAGCAGACTGCTGTGGCCTGGTATTATCAGGCTGGCAAGTAGGGTCGGACTGAGCCACCGGGACACCGGAGAAACCTCCGGTGGGCCCCAGCTCCTGCGTGGTGGGCCCTGATTTGAAAGGATAGGTCGCGGGGCAGAGGGGGCGGTGGCCCCGGGCCCCGCGCTCTGAGGGGGCCCACCCGGAGCTACGCTACAGTAACTGTATCGGCGTGCACAGCACGCCGATACAGTTACATTCTGAGGCAGAGCAGGGAGAATCGATCTTCCTGCTCTGCCGCCCAGAAGCTATGGGGCCTGAACAGGCGTTGGGGGGCCCGGTGCCAGCAGTGGGCCCCCCAACCGTCATCGGAGGGTCAGCTGTATCGGCATGGGTACGGTTGGGGCGAGGATATGGGTGTAATTAGCTGTGAAATGGGTGTGGTCGGGGCGTGGCTTAAAATTTGCAGCGCCGCGCTATGCGCGCCGCAGCCTTTAACCCTCTTTCCTGTCTTCAAAATTTGGGAGGTATGCTGTATGACCTCCCTACAACTTCTGGGCATGCTCCTGATGAGCGCGACGGATGGTCTCCTGAGGGATCTCTTCCCACACCTGGACTAAAGCATCCACCAACTCCTGGACAGTCTGTGGTGCAACGTGGCATGGCCTAAAATTTGCTGCAGCAGGCACAGCGTGCCACAGCCTTTGTCCCTCTTTCCCTTCTTCAAAGGTTGGGAAGTATGATGGTGGGCCCCAAGAATATATTTTCTCTGGTGGGCCCAAGGTACTCCAGTCCGACGCTGCTGGCAAGGTCCATGTATGTTGGCTCCTTAACAGCCTTAAATACCATGCCTCAGCAGCAGGGGCGTACATAGAAATCATGGGGTCCCATAGCAAAAGTCTGAATGGGCCCCCCCCAAAAAAAAAAACCCAGAGCCATTGTAAATATAAAGTGCCAGCACAGTGAGGGGACACATTAAACAAAAAAATGTATTATGCCCCCATAGATTGTGCCCCCATAGATGCTCCATAGTATAGGCCTTTATGCTGCCGCAGCTGCTGCAACCAAAAAAAAAAAAAAAGACATACTCACCTTTCGTCGCTGGGGGCCAGGTGCCGGTGTCCTGAGCAGGGGGTGACACCAGGTGCCGATGTCACCGCTCGCTCAGGGCCCCGGCACCTGAGATATTTAACTGTCCTCTCTCCACTGCTGAGTGCAGCTGTCTTCGGGGTCCTCCAGCAGTGAATGATGAGGCAGAGGGCGCGGCGCGCACTAACGACGTCATCGCGCTCTCTGACCTGAACATTGCAGCAAGAGGACGCGAGCAACGGTGGAACGGGACAGGTAAATATCCCTTATACTCACCCTTCTGCCGGCGCGGTCTGTGCAGCCCCTGCTCTTCTCCCACGGTCTCCGCCGCCAGTGTTCAGCGGTCACGCGGGACAGCTCATTAAAGTCATGAATATGTGCGTATTCATGACTGTAATGAGCGGTACCACCTGACCGCTGAACACAGGCGTCGGAGACCGTGGGAGAAGAGCAGGGGCTGCAGAGACCGCACCAGGAGGGGTGAGTATATAGAAGAGCTGCGCTCCCCCTCCCCCGCCGATCCCCTGGTAGTACTGTGTCAGCACAGCTACCCGACCGTCGAGGGCCCCCTCACCTGTCCGGGCCCCATAGCAGCTGCTTGGTTTGCTTCATTCACGGTACGCCACTGCTCAGCAGTCTGCTTCATCTGGCTGGTTAACAAAAATAGGGGGGACCCGATGCCATTTTTTATTCGAAGGGAACCCCTATTTTTGTTAATCAGTTCCCTCTGACGTCACTGATTGTGTCCCTGGCTGACCTGAAGTGAAAGTGGAAAGCAATCAATTAAGCTTTCCACTTTCTCTCCTGTCAGCCAGGAGAGGAACTCATTCATTTGGGGGTTTACTGTGAGGCTGCAGCATTAGCTGCGGTCCCTGCAGTAAACATTAACCCTTTCTGAAGGATTACACCGTGGGACCTGACTGTGCATGGGATAGTTAAGAATAATTTTGCTTTTTTATTTTATTTTTATTACAGGAAATGGTTTTTGCAGTCAAATAAAAGATGGTCAAAAGCATGTGTCTTTATTTCATTAAAATGATTTTTAATTAAAGTGTGTGTGTTTTATTTTTATTTCATGCAATAGGATTAATAATTGATAGTTGTCTAATTGACAGCTCTCAATTATTAACCTGGCTTAAGGTCACCTTTCAATTGCAATGTGGCTTTAACCCCATATTAACCCATTCGCCACCGCTGCAGGGCAATGGGAATAGACGGGCAAAGTGCCAGAAAGGGCAAATCTAATTATAGATTTGTCTTTTCTGGGGTGTCTGGGGGCAGATGTTAGTAGCCAGGGGGGCCAAAAATAATGGTCCCTCTCTGGGCTATTATTATCTGCCCCCATTCACTGGCTTTGTCTGTCTGGTTGCGAAAATAGGGCGGGAGCCCACGCATTTTTTTTAAACAATTTTACACCTCATATATATATATATATACATGTCATTGAATTTGTGACACATATATATATATTTATATTTATAGTTCATACACTTCTACATAGTATAATAGCCGCTAATTCAATTGCCGGCTTTTGTGAAAATGCAGAACCCGACATGAAATGACACTTGGTGTACATAGGGTTAACCATGTCTTTTCATGTCCTTTGCTATCTGATTTGCACAAACAATTACATCAGTCTATGTGTGCAAAATTTTACACCTGTAGGGGTTAATTAAAGGTGTAAATTCGTAGCAAAAAAGTCTGTTTTTTTTACAACGAATTTACACCTTTAATTAACCCCTACAGGTGTGAAATTTTGCACACATAGACTGACGTAATTGTTTGTGCAAATCAGATTGCAAACGACATGAAAAGACATGGTTAACCCTATGTACACCAAGTGTCATTTCATGTCGGGTGCTTCTGTCTTTTCACAGAAGCCGGCTTTACCCGGCAATTGAATCAGAGGATATTTTACTATGTAGAAGTGTATAAACTATACATATATGTATATATATATGTCACAATGACATGTATATATTATATATGTATTCTATGTGTGTATATTTAGTGTTTACAAGGAAATAAAGGGTTTTTTTAGTTGCGATATTTTGTTCCCATAGACTTACATGGGACTTCCGGTATCGGAATCGGATATCGCCGATATTTAGTGATATCGGCGATACCATTCCGATCCGATATTTTTAGATATCGAGCAGTATCGCTCAACACTAGTACCCAGTAACAGTTACAATTCTCTAAGTTTCTTTACTCTCAATTTTTTACTCTCAATTCCACATAATATTGGAATACCATGTTCCCTTACCTGAGTAATGATTACTTATTCGAATTTCCTCAGCTCTCTTATTCCCATAAGCAACGCTATTTTTATGTGAGTATAATCACTGAAGGTATCCTCCCTCACTACTAGAAAAATCCAGGCATTCCAATACACGATCGAACAATAAAACAGACAATCGCATCCCGTTCGTACATACTTACCACCCCGTTATCAATATTATCCATAGGTCAATACGGAAAAACTGGCATTTATTGGCTACAGCCCATCCTGAGGTCACAAAATTTAGGGAACTATTCTTACCCTGTTACAAACGTCTGCCCAACCTTCGAGATTCTCTTGTTCGGGCGGATTTTGGTCCTAAGTCCATCATCACAGCGCAACGGTTCCAACAAAACCCTAAATGGGGCACGTTTCCATGTTTACTGTTACACTCGGTCCCCGCGCTGGCTCTGCACTCTGTCCTGGTCACTCACCTGTTCCTCTGGCTGTCCCTCTGCAGCAGTCTGCGCGCAGGCTGGGGTCTCCTGTCTCATCTGCTCCTCGGCGTCCTGTGTCCTCCTCCACTTCCTGGCACGCTGCTAGCAGGCCTCCAGATAGAGTGCTTAGGACGCAAGGCCGCGCCCACCGTCTCTCTTAAAGGGGCAGCGTGCATTTTTTGAAATAGCTAATTAACCAATGGCAGCGCACTCAGTACTATATCTGGTCACTCCACCATAAGGGGAGTGCCGGATCAACGTGTTCTATCATTGCTACATCCGGTTCTGTTCTTGATCTGTCTGCGCTGCGTCTGCAGTCTCTGTGCTTCGCTGATACTGTTTGTCTCCTCAGATCATTGCTAACCCGTATCTGGCTAATCTGGACAATCTCGGCTATTACTGGCGCAAGTGTCATCCCGTTCCGCCATCAGCCATCCGTACCCGTGGACCGTGACAAGGTCACTGAAGCCAGCCTGCCACCATCCATTCTGGACCAGGACCTTATCCTTCTCCGTCAAGAACCCTCCACGGACTCTGTATATACCTGTTATCCTTTTGGTCCCTCTGGGACAGCTGCCACGTGTCCGGGGTCTAACTGGAGGTAGCACCTGTGTCCTCCGGGTATTCCATTCTGGTCCTGTTCGAGGGGCCTTACTACGGGTACCCGGGGCTCACTAGTTACGCCCCCTTCGGAGCCCCCCGGACCGCGGTCTCGAGGTTCCACATTAAAAAATAAAAACGAATGTGAACTTCACCATCTCTGCCTCCGCTTCCATTCGTTACAGATTGCTCCGGCCATGGAACCCGCTGGATCCCAGAGATCTCCCACCACGGATCTGTGCCAGGAGGTGACCCGTTTGGGAGTTCAACAGGACAAAATCACGACTTATCTACGCAGCTTGTCTACCCGCATGGATTCCTTGGGGTCCTCGTCTGCACCTGACTCTTCTATCAATACTCAGGTACCAGTTCCCATGGCAAGTCAAGGTCCCCGCCTGGCGGCTCCTACCCGTTTCCAGGGTGATCCTACTCAGTATCGGGGTTTTCTCAATCAGTGCACTCTACACTTCGAAATCTTGGGGCATATGTTTGCTTCTGACCGAGCCAAGGTGGGCTTCATCATGTCACACCTGGGAGGAGAGGCCCTCGCCTGGCTAAACCCGCTATGGGAGAGAGGGGACCCGCTGGTTAATGATCTTCAATCTTTCTTAGAGGCTTTTCGCAGGACCTTCGATGAACCTGGTCGCACCACTTCGACTGCCTCAGCTTTGCTTCGCCTGCGCCAAGGTACTCTCACGGTAGCTCAGTATGCTGTTAAATTCCGCACCCTCTCGTCTGAATTATCGTGGAACAATGAGGCCCTGGTTGCTAACTTCTGGGAAGGCCTATCCGGAAGAATCAAGGATGAGCTGGCGGGACGGGACAGACCTACCCTCTTGGAAGAGCTAATATCCTTGGCAACCCGAATTGACCTGCGTTTTCAGGAGCGTTCCATGGAGATCAAGCAGGACAAAAGGTCCTATCACCTGGACTCTAGTTTGTACAAGACAGGTACCTCGCCTTCCTCCTCCGAGGCCATGGAGGTAGACCATGTAAGTTTGGCCACCCGCCGCCGGGAGGCACGTCGCGAGGAGGGAAGTTGTTACTACTGCGGTAGTTCTGAACATTTGATCCATTTCTGTCCTAAAAAGTCGGGAAACTCCAGTGCCTAGGTCCGGTAGGAGGGGCAAACCTAGGTAGAGAACAGTCCTCTCCCTCTTTACACATCTCAGTCTCCGTGTCCTATGGAGCAATAAAATTCTCCGAACATTGTTTACTGGATTCTGGAGCTGCAGGGAACTTCATCCAGCAGGCAGTTGTGGATCATTACCGCTTACCAGTCCAGCGTCTTCCTGATCCGTTACAGGTGTCCGCCGTGGATGGCAAACCACTGACCGAGCCCGTCCAGTTTCAAACCGAGTTGGTGGAACTCCGGGTAGGTCTAATGCATGTTGAACGAATGCGATTTTATGTATATCCCGGTTTGTCCCATCCCATGCTTTTAGGTTTACCTTGGCTCCAGATGCATGAACCAGTCCTTAATTGGAAAACTGGAGAAGTTCTGTGTTGGGGAGATACCTGCATGAATCGTTGCTTAACCCGGATTCAACCTGTTTCGCCTCCAGTCCAGCCTGATACCCTGCCAGGGTTGCCTTCCGCCTATTGGTCCTTCTCTGACGTCTTTGGGAAAAAGGAGGCTGAGAGACTACCTCCACACAGGTCGTATGACTGTCAGATAGAGCTTCTTCCTGGAGTATCTCCTCCTTGCGGGAGAGTTTATCCCCTTTCACAGACAGAGACTCAGGCTATGTCGGACTACATCCAAGAGAATCTGGCTAGAGGATTTATCCGAAAGTCATCGTCACCGGCAGGAGCTGGATTCTTCTTTGTGAAGAAGAAGGATGGATCCTTGCGGCCCTGTATCGACTATCGGGGTCTAAATCAGATCACGGTAAAAAACAGGTATCCATTACCTCTTATTTCAGAGCTATTTGATCGTCTCCGAGGGCCAAGATCTTCACCAAATTGGATCTCAGAGGGGCCTACAACCTGATCCGAGTCAGAGAGGGAGACGAATGAAAAACAGCCTTCAACACCCGTGACGGCCACTATGAATACCTGGTAATGCCATTTGGCCTAAGCAATGCACCTGCGGTCTTTCAGGAATTTGTTAATGACATTTTCAGGGACTTGCTCTATACTTGTGTCGTGGTCTACCTGGACGATATTTTGATTTTCTCTGCTGACTTGACGTCACACCGGAGGCAAGTACGCCTGGTCTTACAAAGACTGAGAGAGAACAGGCTATATGCCAAATATGAGAAATGCCTCTTTGAGCAGTCTTCCTTGCCTTTCCTTGGGTACATTGTATCTTCCACAGGATTAAAGATGGATCCGGAGAAGTTGTCTGCAGTTCTCAACTGGCCTCGTCCGTCTGGGCTAAAAGCCATACAAAGGTTCCTAGGGTTCGCCAATTACTACCGGCAATCCATTCCACACTTTTCCACCCGAGTGGCTCCAATCACAGCCTTAACCCGGAAAGGTGTAAACTCTAAGGAATGGTCCTCTGAGGCAGAAGAGGCCTTTGTTTCTCTCAAAAAAGCCTTCGCTTCTGCACCCGTTCTCCATCGTCCTAATTCAAATGAGCAATTTTTTCTTGAGGTTGACGCTTCTTCCATAGGTGCAGGAGCAGTTCTGACCCAGAAGTCGTCTACCGGCGGATGATCTCGTGTGGTTTTTTCTCCAAGGTTTTTTCCCCTGCAGAGAGGAACTACTCTGTCGGTGATCGCGAACTGTTGGCCATCAAATTGGCTCTGCAAGAATTGAGACATCTTCTTGAGGGAGCTCATCACCAGGTAATCATATTCACCGACCATAAAAACCTTGCCTATCTCCAATCTGCTTTAAGACTGAATCCCCGTCAGGCCCGTTGGGCATTATTTTTTGCCCGTTTCAATTTTGTACTTCATTTCCGTCCAGCTGACAAGAACATCAAGGCAGACGCACTCACCTAGAGCCTTCTTGCCTCCTGAACTGGAGGAAGAACCTCAGCACATTATTGAACTTTCCAAGTTAGTCTCTGTTGCCGCCACTGATCTGGCCCGGCTTCCTCCAGGGAAGACTCTCGTGTCCACTTCTGATCGGAGTCGTGTTCTGCGCTGGGGTCATTCTTCTAAGTTGGCTGGCCATGCTGGTCAGAAAAAGACGCAGCAACTCATCTCCCGTTATTACTGATGGCCTACCATGGGCAAGGATATCCAGAAGTTCGTCGCAGCCTGTCCTTCATGTGCCCGTAACAAAACTGTTAAACATCTACCAGCCGGCAGGCTTCTGCCTCTTCCGATTCCGTCTGCTCCCTGGCAGCACATCGCGATGGATTTCATCACGGATCTTCCCATTTCTTCTGGCTGCTCAGTGGTATGGGTTGTGGTGGACCGCTTCTCTAAAATGGCCCACTTCGTTCCGCTATCTGGTCTCCCGTCTGCTCCAGAACTGGCCGCTCACTTCATTCAGCACATCTTCCGTTTACATGGATTTCCTCTCCACATCGTGTCCGACAGGGGCGTCCAGTTCACGTCTAAGTTCTGGAGAGGACTCTGTAAAATGGTAAAAATTGAACTAGATTTTTCTTCTGCATACCATCCCAAGTCTAATGGGCAAATCAATCAAATCCTGGCTGGATACCTGCGTCACTTCATCAACGCTCATCATAATGACTGGGTAGAATTACTGCCCTGGGCGGAATTCTCCTACAACAACCAAGTAAGTGAATCTTCTGGAAAGTCTCCCTTTCAGATTGTGCTTGGACTCCAACCCGGAATTCTTCTTCCTGTCTCGGGATTGTCTGATGTTCCGGCAGTCGATACCTTGTCTAAGAATTTCTCGAACATTTGGAGAGAGACCAGGTCGGCTTTGGAGAAAGCCTCTCAACGTATGAAAATGCATGCGGACAAAAGACGTTTGGAGGCTCCCATCTTTCGTCCAGGAGACAATGTATGGCTCTCCTCCAAGTACATCCGTCTGAAGTTACCATCGTACAAATTGGGTCCCCGTTTCATTGGTCCCTTTGAAGTCTTGAGACAAATCAACCCGGTCTCTTATAAACTGAAATTGCCTAATTCTCTACGAGTACCTAACTCCTTTCATGTTTCCCTCCTCAAACCAGTAGTGTTGAGCTCCTTCTTTAAGGACCCGGGTACCACTCCTGATCCGGTTTCTGAGGATGATGTTTTTGAGGTAAAACATATCTTGGCCTCTAAGAGAGTAAGAGGTAGGATCTATTACCTGGTGGACTGGAAAGGTTTTGGTCCTGAGGAGAGGTCTTGGGAACCTAAGGAGAACATCCAGGCTCCTCTTCTTCTTAAAAGATTTCACGCAGGCTTGAAAAAGAGGGGGAGTAAAGAGTGGGATACTGTTACACTCGGTCCCCGCGCTGGCTCTGCACTCTGTCCTGGTCACTCACCTGTTCCTCTGGCTGTCCCTCTGCAGCAGTCTGCGCGCAGGCTGGGGTCTCCTGTCTCATCTGCTCCTCGGCGTCCTGTGTCCTCCTCCACTTCCTGGCACGCTGCTAGCAGGCCTCCAGATAGAGTGCTTAGGACGCGAGGCCGCGCCCACCGTCTCTCTTAAAGGGGCAGCGTGCATTTTTTGAAATAGCTAATTAACCAATGGCAGCGCACTCAGTACTATATCTGGTCACTCCACCATAAGGGGAGTGCCGGAGCAACGTGTTCTATCATTGCTACATCCGGTTCTGTTCTTGATCTGTCTGCGCTGCGTCTGCAGTCTCTGTGCTTCGCTGATACTGTTTGTCTCCTCAGATCATTGCTAACCTGTATCTGGCTAATCTGGACAATCTCGGCTATTACTGGCGCAAGTGTCATCCCGTTCCGCCATCAGCCATCTGTACCCGTGGACCGTGACAAGGTCACTGAAGCCAGCCTGCCACCATCCATTCTGGACCAGGACCTTATCCTTCTCCGTCAAGAACCCTCCACGGACTCTGTATATACCTGTTATCCTTTTGGTCCCTCTGGGACAGCTGCCAAGTGTCCGGGGTCTAACTGGAGGTAGCACCTGTGTCCTCCAGGTATTCCATTCTGGTCCTGTTCGAGGGGCCTTACTACGGGTACCCGGGGCTCACTAGTTACGCCACCTTCGGAGCCCCCCGGACCGCGGTCTCAAGGTTCCACATTAAAAAATAAAAACGAATGTGAACTTCACCATCTCTGCCTCCGCTTCCATTCGTTACATTTACGTTGCGTCCAGTGTAATAATGTTGTAAAAGGAGACAGGTTCACTCACCCATATTCAGGCAAGGAATTTAAAATTAAATTTTTTTTTACCTGTGATTCCACACATGTTGTCTATCTTATAAAATGCCCTTGCGGTCTACTTTATGTTGGGGAGACCTCCCAGGCAATACGTGATAGGATCTCCAAACATAAATCTACTATACGGTGTAAAAACCTTCTCCTTTCCATTCCTCATCACTTTATTTCCGCCGGCCATAGTGTCTCTTAACTAAAATTCCAAGTGATAGAGCAAATACCACCCTCCCGCAGAGGGGGCAACAGGATCCTCCACCTAAAAATACGAGAGGCATACTGGATTCATACTCTGGACACAATGAGTCCAAAAGGTCTAAATAGAGAATATGAGTTATATGCATTTTTGTAATTGTAACTGCATTTTTTGTAATTGTAACTGTTACTGGGTACCTATTCTTTACATTGTTATGTACTTATGGTCAGTATTAATTTTCTATATACTGTATGACTTTCTCATGCATTGATAACCAAATTAATACGCTCTCTCTCTCTTTTAGAGTCATTTCTATTAGAACTTGTGGATCCTATACTACAAGCCACCATTTCTGTCACATTGGAATCCTATCTAAGATCTCTTCACTATTAAGCCACATGGCCAAATTGGAATCTACTTATCACCATTATTGGTTCACCATTTCATATGACTCACTGTATATTTCAATAAAATATCCGTTTCACTATTTCTCTGTACTGTCTTATCCTTATCTCTGCTCCTCCTCATGCCCTTAGCTCCACCCACATGCTGCCACCACTTCTAGTTACCATGGCATGGAATTTTACCATATATCTGCAATTGATATGTCCATTTTCCTCTAGATATATATACAACCACAAACATAGTAACATAGTAACATAGTTATTAAGGTTGAAGGAAGACTTTAAGTCCAATCTAGTTCAACCCATATCCTATCCTAACCTGCCCTAACATGTTTATGCAGAGGAAGGCAAAAAAAAACAAGTGGCAAACAGTAAGCTTCACATTGGGGAAAAAAAATCCTTCCCAATTCCACATACGGCAATCAGACTAGCTCCCTGGATCAACGCAATATCTAGGAAGCTAGTGTATATAGCCTGTAATATTATATTTTTCAAGAAAGGCATCCAGTCCCTTCTTAAATTTTAGTAGGGAATCACTCATTACAACATTAGACGGCAGAGAGTTCCATAGTCTCACTGCTCTTACAGTAAAGAATCTGCGTCTGTGATTATGACTAAACCTTCTTTCCTCCAGACGTAGAGGATGCCCCCTTTTCCCCGTCACAGGTCTAAGAGTAAAAAGATCATTAGCAAGGTCTTTGTACTGTCCCCTCATATATTTATACATTGTAATAAGATCACCCCTAAGCCTTCATTTCTCCAAACTAAATAACCCCAAGTGTAATAACCTGTCCTGGTATTGCAGACCCCCTAGTTCTCTAATAACCTTGGTCGCTCTTCTCTGCACCCGCTCCAGTTTAGCTATGTCTTTCTTATACACCGGAGACCAGAACTGTACATAATATTCTAAGTGTGGTCGCACCAGTGACTTGTATAGAGGTAAAATTATACATCTTGTTTGTTCTACCCAAGTGCATGACCTTACATTTATCCCCATTAAAGCTCATTTGCCATTTATCAGCCCAAGCTTCTAGTTTACATAAATCCTCCTGTAATATAAAATTATCCTCCTCTGTATTTATTACCCTGCAGAGTTTAGTGTCATCTGCAAAATATTAAAATACTACTCTGTATGCCCCCTACAAGGTCATTAATAAATATGATAAAGAGAAGCGGCCCCAATACTGACCCCTGTGGTACCCCACTGCTAACCGTTACCCAGTCCGAGTGTGCTTCATTAATAGCCACCCTTTGTTTCCTATCCATGAGCCAGTTCTTAACCCACTTACACATATTTTCCCCTATCCCCATTGTTCTCATTTTTTGTATCAACCTTTTGTGTGGCACTGTATCAAAAGCTTTTGAGAAGTCCATGAACAGCACGTCCACTGCGTTCCCATGGTCCAGTCCAGAACTTACCACTTCATAAAAGCTTATCAGATTAGTCTGACAAGAACGGTCCCTCCTAAACCCATGCTGATACTGTGTCATGAGGTTATTCGCTACATTCATAGGTAGTTTTCTCTATTTTTCTAGTCATATCAGCCTGTTTTAGCGCTGACACGCATACAGACAGTGATATGGAATGCACGTCCATACCACTTTCATACCACTTCCGCCGCGTCACTTCCAGTTTACCCCCTTTGACCGGTGTTTTCATTCCTTAGTCCCGCCCTTTCCTTTTTTAGTCCAGCGTGGCTCATAACAGCCACACTGACGGCGGATACTGCATCCTGAGGCTTGACTGCCCGCATTAGCAACATTATTTCAGGTATTTGCTGCGCTACATCTCCATTTTGGACATGCGTTTGTGGTTTCCCATTATACATGGTAACTTTTCTTTGAATTTCTCCTTACTTGCCCTCCTATGAAAAGCATCAGCCATAATAGCTGTGGACACCGCATCTGGAGGCACGTTTGCCCAAACTGGTTGTATCACTGAGGTAATTTTTTTACTCTCAATTTTTTACTCTCAATTCCACATAACATTGGAATATCATGTTCCCTTACCTGAGTAATGATTACTTATTCGAATTTCCTCAGCTCTCTTATTCCCATAAGCAACACTATTTTTATGTGAGTGTAAACACTGTGCTCACACTCTTTAGCCACCATTTTTTATCTAATCTGACTTCTCGCTATTCTTTTAGGTCTAGTGTTCTACTTTGTGGGCATCTCTTACTTAGGAGCCTTTACTATAATACATATAAGGTACGGTATGCACTTCCTTATTCTAATTTCCATTGGTTCTCTTCTGGATAACCCTGGGGTTGTTAGATGAAACCTGGCGTGGATCCACTGCTTTAATTATATGTACCCATTTGACCCACGTTCAATTCATGTATATACTTTTTTTTTTTTTTTATGTGATTTATTTTATGTATATAGGACTTAGGTGCTAAAGTCCATGTGCTGTGTTGTGTATAAATCTGTTATCTTCTTCTGTAGTTACTGATGAATGTCGCAATGACCAAAACATTTTTCAGATATACTACAAATAAGTATCTTAACTTAAGTTGAGTGCTTAGTCTCTTCTATATTAACATTTATTAGACCAGTCCATGCACCAGCAGAACAGAGTACAAGTCTGACACTTTGTGAATGACTAGAGAGGATGGTGCAGGAGTATCTGGAGCTCAATATCAATGCCATCAGGGGGGTTTGGACCCTTTTGCAATTTGGTCTTCAAAAATGTAAGTGTGACCTGAGCTCGCCTGTCACGCCCTGGAGGTTTGCGCTGCTGGTGGGGTCCTGATGGATAAGGACATCCAGCTGTCCCCTGAAAGTGTAGACCGCCAACTTTCATCAAAATAAACAAGTGATAGATCTAAAATGACTTTTGCACCCCAGTCATAGTTTGGGCAGATTTGGTGATGGTATCGTTTTTACTGTCATGCATTGATCTTGCATTATTGCACTCTGTGCCATCTTTGTGGTGTTCTCTGTGATTGCTATTGCTGCTGATGTTGCAAACAATTTTTTGGAATGTGGAGACTCTAAAGTTGGGTATCCATCTGGTGGGTTGTCTGTGTAAGTAGGGCTCTCTGACAGGCAGGCCTGCACTTTTTGTCAACTAATTGTATTACTTTACTTAAATTTTTCTACCAATATTACAGTATGAAACTGATTTTTGTGCCATCTGAACGTGGCTAGAATAAGAAAAAATGGAGGTGTTGCATGAGGTATCAGGCCTTCCAACTAAGAAGGCTTACACTGTTGACTTAACCACCAGGTCCTCATTGAAACTTCAATTCCAAGCTGTAAATGCTGGGCCACACCTTGATACCTAATGCATGGCTCATGGTTGACTGCTGCTGTGCCACTTGCAAATGTCTACTGTGGGTCAATTGATGCCACTTTTCATGGTGTCTGCCACAAATTTTAACAGTTTGGGAACCTTTTTGTCACCCCTTAAGGTATTGTGTATTTGTTTGGTTTGGCCTCCCAATGAATCGAATTGCGTTCGGATACTTTCAGCAAACATGTTTGGCAAATCTAATCAAACCGAACCTTGAAAGGTTCACCCATTTCTAGTGCCAAAAATGCTTCAAATATCAGTACCAGCCAATGCTCGTCGAGTGCAGAGCATATCCAAGCACTCAGATACTCGAGTGATATGAGTATCACCATGTACATTCACTCATCCCTACTCGATATTGTGTCCCTTTAATCTACATTTTGCTTTAATCAATTAAATTTAACAGTAAAATTCATTAAAAAATTTAATTCAAATACAATTTCAACAATTTTCCAACAAAAAAATAAATTAAAAAGTGATCAAAAAGTCATATGTATCCAAAAATAGTACACTTTGTCCCACAACAAAAAAGCCCTCATACAACTTAATTCACAGAAGAGTTTAAATAAAAGTTATGGTATCATGATGTGGTGACAAAAAATATTTTTAAAATATTTTTTTTGTGCAGAAGTAGCAGAACATTAGAAAACTTATATAAATGTAATATTGTTATCGCATCGACCCACCAAATAAATATAACATGTCAATTATATCTAATACTGAATTATGTTTAAAAAGGATAAAATAAATTTGTTAATTTGTTTCCCAAATCGTGTAAGAAAAGTAATCAAAAAGATGCATATGCAGTACCAAACCAGTGATACCAAGAAAAACTACAATTTGTTATGCAAAAAATAAGCTGTTACAAAGTTCCACCAATGTATTATTGTAAATCTTCAACCTCAGAGAATAAGGCGACACAAAAACAAGAGATTTTATTTTTTTTAAAGTGTGGCTTTGTTCTACAATACAATAAAACATAGATAAAACATAATTTTTGTATCACTGTTTTCTTAGTGACCTACAGAATTCAGTTTAACATTTTATTTGTGCAGCATAGTTAATAGCATCGAAATTAAATTTGATATGTCAATTGCAATTAAATTGACATAAAATGCTTTAATGGAGATTAGCCATAGATGGCTTAATCTGCTCACCAGAAGGCAACATGAACATGATCAAAAGTATTCCATAACCCACGTTGGTAATCTTGGCCATGTTTTGGAGCCCTGAAAACTGCCTCCTATCTCCTGACATGCAAGACTCTGCTGATTAAATGGCCTGTCATAATGTCATTGTTGCAAAGTGATGCACATCTATAATATAACGCTAGGAGCGTCACTCTGTCTGAAGCCTTTATACACTGTGCAAGCGCGACAGCCTGCGCAGTCTGGCTCCAGACAGATTGAGGCATCCAGCGGTGAGTATGGCGCCGGAGATCAAGGTATGCGTACTGGATGCATACTGCGATCTCCGGCGCCATACTCACATACTTACCTGACCGGGAGGAGCGTTGCCGCGGCGCTTCTCTTCTCCCGGGGCAGGAGACCAGGTGTCGGATCGCGCATGCGCAATAGCGCTATCTGGCGCCATTTTGCTGAAGACACATTTACAGTATGTCGAGGCCGCCGGTATGAGCATGCGTGTACTCCGGCGCCTCTCTCCTCCCCTGGCGTCCAGCAGAACGGAACAGCGCTGGAGCACAGGGATCAAAGGTGAGTATAAATGTTTGTTTTTTTGGGGGTATCTGTGCAGTTTAATAGCGGTGAGGGGGCCATACATTTCAGGATTTCAGGATTGGGGATGAGGGGACCATGCACATCAGGGTTGGGGGGGTGAGGGGACCATGCACATCAGGATTGGGGGGTGAGGGGCCATGCACATCAGGATTGGGGATGAGGGGACCATGCACATCAGGGTTGGGGGGGTGAGGGGACCATGCACATCAGGGTTGGGGGGTGAGGGGCCATGCACATCAGGGTTGGGGGGTGAGGGGACCATGCACATCAGGGTTGGGGGGTGAGCGGACCATGCACATCAGGATTGAGGGGTGAGTGGACCATGCACATCAGGATTGGGTGATGTGAGGACCATTCATACCAGGATTGGTGGGTGAGGGGACCATGCACATCAGGATTGGGGGGTGAGGGGACCATGCACACCAGGATAGGGGGTGACTGGACCATGCGTACCAGGATAGGGGGTGAGGGGACCATGCACATCAGGATTGGGGGGTGAGCCGACCATGCACATCAGGATAGGGGGTGTGAGGGGACCATGCACATCAGGAGTGGGGGGTGAGCAGACCATGCACATCAGGATTGAGGGGTGAGCAGACCATGCACATCAGGATTGGGTGATGAGGGGACCATTCATACCAGGATTGGGGGGTGAGGGGACCATGCACATCAGGATTGGGGGGTGAGGGGACCATGCACACCAGGATAGGGGGTGAGAGGACCATGCATACCAGGATAGGGGGTGAGGGGACCATGCACATCAGGATTGGGGGGTGAGCGGACCATGCACATCAGGGTTGGGGGGTGAGGGGACCATGCACATCAGGATAGAGTGGTGAGGGGACCATGCATACCAGGATTGGGGGGTGAGGGGACCATGCATATCAGGATTGGGGGTGAGCGGACCATGCACATCAGGGTTGCGGGTGAGAGGACCATGCACATCAGGGTTGGGGGGTGAGGGGACCATGCACATCAGGATTGGGCGATGAGGGGACCATTCATACCAGGATTGGGGGTGAGGGGACCATTCATACCAGAATTGGGGGTGAGGGGACCATTCATACCAGAATTGGGGGTGAGGGGACTATGCATTCCAGGATTGGGAGGGAGGTGACCATGCATACTAAGATTGGTGGGTGAGGGACCGTGCATACCGGGATTGGGGAGGTGAGGGGACCATGCATATCGGGATTGGGGGTGAGGGAACCATGAATACCAGGATATGGATGAGCAGGTACCATGCATACCAGGATAGGGATGAGGGGGTACCATGCATACCAGGATTGGGTGATGAGGGGTCCATGCATACCAGGATGAGGAATGGGGTGCCATGCATACCAGATTTGGGTGGGGGTGAGGGACCATACATGCCAGCATAGGGATGAGGGGTATCATGCATACCAGGATAGAGATGAGGGGTGCCATGCATACCAGGATAGGAGGGGGCAGCACATACCAGCATGGGAGACCATATACCTTTAAAAATGCTTGCCAGGGGACCATGCACATCAGGATTGGGGGATGAGGGGACATGCAACCAGGATAGGGGTGAGAGGACCATGCATACCAGGATAGGGGTGAGGGACCATGCACATCAGGATTGGGGGTTGAGGGGACCATGCACATCAGGATTGGGGGTGGTGATGGGACCATGCATACCAGATTGGGGGGTGAGGGGACCATGCATATCAGGATGGGGGTGAGGGGACCATGCATACCAGGATTGGGGGGTGAGGGGACCATGCATATCAGGATTGGGGGTAAGGGGACCATGCATATCAGGATTGGGGGTGAGAGTACCATGCATATCAGGATTGGGGTTGAGGGGCTCATGCACATCAGGATTGGGGGTGAGGGGACCATGCATTCCAGGATTGGGCGGGAGGTGACCATGCATACTAAGATTGGTGGGTGAGGGGACCGTGCATACCGGATTGGGGAGGTGAGGGGACCATGCATACCGGGATTGGGGGGTGAGGGAACCATGAATACCAGGATATATATGAGCAGGTACCATGCATACCAGGATAGGGATGAGGGGTACCATGCATACCAGGATTGGGGGGTGAGGGGACCATGCATACCAGGATTGGGGGTGAGGGGACCATGCATACCAGGATTGGGGGGTGAGGGGACCATGCATATCAGGATTTGGGGTGAGGGGTACCATGCATACAGGATGGGTGAGGGCCATGAAACATCAGGATTGGGGGGGACATACCAGATGGGGCCATGACCATCTTAAAATTTGGGGTGAGGGACCGTGCACATCAGGATTGGGGGAGTGAGGGACCATGCACACAGGATAGGGGGTGAGGGACCATGCATACCAGGATAGGGGTGAGGGGACCATGCATATCAGAATTGGGAGGGGGAACCATGCATACCAGGATTGGGGGGTGAGGGACCATGCATATCAGGATTGGGGGGTGAGGGGACCATGCATACCAGGATTGGGGGTGGGGGACCATGCATATCAGGATTGGGGTAAGGGGAACCATGCTGAACAGGACGGGGTGACGGTACCATGCACATCAGGATTGGGGGTGAGGGGCCATGCACATCAGGATTGGGGGGTGAGGGGACCGTGCACATCAGGATTGGGGGGTGAGGGGACCATGCACATCAGGATAGGGAGGTGAGGGGACCATGCACATCAGGATAGGGGGGTGAGGGGACCATGCATATCAGAATTGGGCAGGAGGGAACCATGCATACCAGGATTGGGGGGGTGAGGTGACCATGCATACCAGGATTGGGGGTGAGGGGACCATGCATACCAGGATTGGGGGGTGAGGGAACCATGAATACCAGGATATGGATGAGCAGTAGTGTTGAGCGATACTTTCCGATATCCAAAAATATCGGATCGGAATGGTATCGCCGATATCACTAAAATATCGGCGATACCCGATACCGATACCGGAAGTCCCATGTAAGTCTATGGAACAAAATATCGCAACTAAAAAAACCCTTTCTTTCGTTGTAAACACAAAATATACACACATAGAATACATATATATATATATATATACATGTCATTGTGACATATATATATATATATATTATATATATATATATATATATGTATAGTTTATACACTTCTACATAGTAAAATAGCCTCTGATTCAATTGCCGGGTAAAGCCAGGTTCTGTGAAAAGACAGAAGCACCCGACATGAAATGACACTTGGTGGACATAGGGTTAACCATGTCTTTTCATGTCGTTTGCTATCTGATTTGCACAAACAATTACATCAGTCTATGTGTGCAAAATTTCACACCTGTAGGGGTTAATTAAAGTTGTAAATTCGTTGTAAAAAAAACAGACTTTTTTGCTACGAATTTACACCTTTAATTAACCCCTACAGGTGTGAAATTTTGCACACATAGACTGATGTAATTGTTTGTGCAAATCAGATAGCAAAGGACATGGTTAACCCTATGTACACCAAGTGTCATTTCATGTCGGGTTCTGCATTTTTTACAAAAGCCGGCAATTGAATTAGCGGCTATTATACTATGTAGAAGTGTATGAACTATAAATATAAATATAAATATATATATATGTGTCACAAATTCAATGACATGTATATATATATATAATATATGAGGTGTAAAATTGTTTAAAAAAAATGCGTGGGCTCCCGCCCTATTTTCGCAACCAGACAGACAAAGCCAGCGAATGGGGGCAGATAATAATAGCCCAGAGAGGGACCATTATTTTTGCCCCCCCCCCTGGCTACTAACATGTGCCCCCAGACACCCCAGAAAAGACAAATCTATAATTAGATTCGCCCTTTCTGGCACTTTGCCCGTCTATTCCCATTACCCTGTAGCGGTGGCGAATGGGTTAATATGGGGTTAAAGCCACATTGCAATTGAAAGGTGATCTTAAAGCCAGGTTAATAATTGAGAGCTGTCAATTAGAAAACTATCAATTATTAATCCTATTGCATGAAATAAAAATAAAACACACACACTTTAATTAAAAATCATTTTAATGAAATAAAGACACATGTTTTTGACCATCTTTTATTTGACTGCAAAAACCATTTCCTGTAATAAAAATAAAAAAGCAAAATTATTCTTACCTATCCCATGCACAGTTAGGTCCCACGGTGTAATCCTTCAGAAAGGGTTAATGTTTACTGCAGGGACCGCAGCTAATGCTGCAGCCTCACAGTAAACCCCCAAATGAATGAGTTCCTCTCCTGGCTGACAGGAGAGGAAGTGGAAAGCTTAATTGATTGCTTTCCACTTTCACTTCAGGTCAGCCAGGGACACAATCAGTGACGTCAGAGGGAACTGATTAACAAAAATAGGGGTTCCCTTCGAAAAAAAAATGGCGTCGGGTCCCCCCTATTTTTGTTAACCAGCCTGATGAAGCAGACTGCTGAGCAGTGGCGTACCGTGAATGAATCAGACCAAGCAGCTGCTATGGGGCCCGGACAGATGAGGGGGCCCTCGACGGTCGGGTAGCTGTGCTGACACAGTACTACCAGGGGGTCGGCGGGGAGGGGGAGCGCAGCCCTTCTATATACTCACCCCTCCTGGTGCGGTCTCTGCAGCCCCTGCTCTTCTCCCACGGTCTCCGACGCCTGTGTTCAGCGGTCAGGTGGTACCGCTCATTACAGTCATGAATACGCACATATTCATGACTTTAGTGAGCTGTCCCGCGTGACCGCTGAACACTGGCGGCGGAGAGCGTGGGAGAAGAGCAGGGGCTGCACAGACCGCGCCGGCGGAAGGGTGAGTATAAGGGATATTTACCTGTCCCGTTCCACCGTTGCTCGCGTCCTCTTGCTGCAATGTTCAGGTCAGAGGGCGCGATGACGTCGTTAGTGCGCGCCGCCCCTCTGCCTGATCATTCACTGCTGGAGGACCCCGAAGACAGCGGCACTCAGCAGTGGAGAGAGGACAGGTAAATATCTCAGGTGCCGGGGCCCTAAGCGAGCGGTGACATAGGCACCTGGTGTCACCCCCTGCTCAGGACACCGGCACCTGGCCCCCAGCGACGAAAGGTGAGTATGTCTTTTTTTTTTTTTTGGCTGCAGCAGCTGCGGCAGCATAAGGGCCTATACTATGGAGCATCTATGGGGACACAATCTATGGGGGCATAATGCATTTTTTTGTTTAATGTGTCCCCTCACTGTTTTGGCACTTTACATTTACAATGGCTCTGGGTTTTTTTTTTGGGGGGGGCCCATTCAGTCTTTTGCTATGGGGCCCCATGATTTCTATGTACGCCCCTGCTGCTGAGGCATGGTATTTAAGGCTGTTAAGGAGCCAATATCCATGGACCTTGCCAGCAGCGTCGGACTGGAGTACCTTGGGCCCACCAGAGAAAAAAATATTCTTGGGGCCCACCATCACACTTCCCAACCTTTGAAGAAGGGAAAGAGGGACAAAGGCTGTGGCACGCTGTGCCTGCTGCAGCAAATTTTAGGCCATGCCACGTTGCACCACAGACTGTCCAGGAGTTGGTGGATGCTTTAGTCCAGGTGTGGGAGGAGATCCCTCAGGAGACCATCCGTCACGCTCATCAGGAGCATGGCCAGAAGTTGTAGTGAGGTCATACAGCATACCTCCCAAATTTTGAAGACAGGAAAGAGGGTTAAAGGCTGCGGCGCGCATAGTGCGTCGCTGCAAATTTTAGGCCACGCCCCGACCACACCCATTTAACAGCTAATCACACCCATATCCTGGCCCCAAGCGTACCCATTTAGCACTGCTGATCACACTGACTGGTAATGAGGGCACAGTGGCTGGTACTGAGGAAAAGAAAGAAAGAGCAGCGAGAGAGAAAGAACAAACAGAGAAAGAAAGAGAGGAAATAAAGAAAAGAGAGAGAGAAAGAAAGAACAGAGAGAAAAAAGAACAGAGAGCGAGAAAGAAAGAACAGAGAGCGAGAAAGACTAAGAGAGAAAGAAAGACTAGAGAGAGAGCCAGAGGCGTAGCTAGGGTTTTGGTTTAGTGGGGGCGAAACTTCTGAGTGGGCCCCTAAACAGAGAACCTCAGCAAATGACTGCGCTGTTGCCAAAAATAATCTATATATAAAAAGACCAATATTGATATTACCGCCATATGGTCTGTGGTAAATAATACCAGTCCTACAGAACATATAATAGATTACAGCACAGGTACAGATAATGACTTACCGCTGATGTTCTTTCTAATGGAATTGTTCACTTTTCATTTCTTTTCCATCTGGCCCAGACCGACATGACGACTTCTCCAGCCAGGACTCGACTGCAGAGATTACAACAAAGACACATTTCACTTCTCATATTTTTAGCACTGTCTTGGTCACCAATTGGACTATTCTCAACCTGCACAAACTCCTCATCCTGCTGATACCCCAATACTGAGTCGCTGCTGCCATATGTGTCCCTATTTCTGCACCTGATACCCCAATACTGAGCCTCTGCTGCCGTATGTGTCCCTATTACTGCACCTGATACCCCAATACTGAGCCGCTGCTGCCGTATGTGTCCCTATTACTGCACCTGATATCCCAATACTGAGCCGCTGCTGCAGTATGTGTCCCTATTACTGCACGTGATACCCCAATACTGAGCTGCTGCTGCTGCCGTATGTGTCCCTATTACTGCACCTGCTGTGTGGTTCTGTGTGACCTCTAAATTTTAAAGCACCCCTCTAGAATATAGTAATGCCGGGTGCAAGTGCCCTAGAAAACAGTGACCACATTTTGTCCCCTAGACTGTAATAATGCCCTGTGTGCCCCTTTGACAGTCACAGTAACCCGAGTTCCCCTATAACAATAAGTGTCCACTTTACATTTAATAATGTCCCAAGTCTCCCCCTGTACATCTCCCCTATACACAGAATAATGCCCCTCACTGGATATATACTGACCCCTTAATGTCCCCAAACTATTTAATGGGTCCAACACTGTATGATGGCCCCTAGATAGCATCCATACAGCATAATACACCAGATAGTCCTCAATATAGTATAATGCACCCCCATAGGCAGCCTCTATATTATAATAAACCCCCATAGGCAGAGTCTATAATATAATGCACCACCATAGGCAGCCGCTATATTATAATGCACCCCCATAGGCAGCCTCTGTAGTATAATGCATCCCCATAGGGAGTCTCTGTAGTATAATGCACCCCAATATGGAGCCTCTGTAGTATAATGCAGCCCCCATATACAGCCTCTGTAGTATAATGCACCCCCCATATACAGCCTCTGTAGTATAATGCACCCCCATTAAAAAAAAAAAATAAATACTCACCTCCCGGCTCCTGTGCTGCTCACTGTTCTCCCTCTCAGCGTCTGACAGCGGGCGCCGGCAGGTGATGTCATCGCGCCCGCTGTCAGACGCAGAGAGGGGGATTAGGGAGAGAAGGAGCGCTCGCTCCCTCTCTCTCTATGCGGTCAGCTGTATCGGCTGAATTCCGATACAGCTGACCCTCCGATGACGGGGGGGGGCCCACTGCTGGCACCGGGCCCCCCCAACGCCTGTTCAGGCCCCATAGCTTCTGGGCGGCAGAGCAGGAAGATCGATTCTCCCTGCTCTGCCGCAGAATGTAACTGTATCGGCGTGCACAGCACGCCGATACAGTTACTGTAGCGTAGCTCTGGGTGGGCCCCCTCAGAGCGCGGGGCCTGGGGCCACCGCCCCTCGCCCCCGCCTATCCCTTTAAATCTGGCCCACCACGCAGGGGCTGGGCCCACCAATTTCCCCGGTGGCTCATTCGACCCTGCTTTCCCCTGATAATCCAGGCCACAGCAGCTTTATCTTTGCTGGGTTAACAAAAATGGGGGTCCCGTCGAAAAAATTTGGCGTGGGGGCCCCCCAAAATTTTTTTTTTAAACCCGCCCAAAGAAGCCTGGAGGCCTGGTTTTTCGGCGGGGAAGGACCAAGTCATGGACCTTGCCCCCGAAATACCAGGCCCCCCCCGCAGTCTGCATATCTTGGGTGGTTAACAAAAATGGGGGTCCCCCCGAAAAAAATGTGCGGGGGCCCCGTAAATTTTTTTTAACCCGCCCGATGAAGCAGACTGCGAGGCCTGGTTTTTTAGGCTGTTAAGGGGCCAAGTCCATGGACCTTGCCCGCCCGATAATACCAGGGGACAGCAGTTCATACTTGACTGGTTAACAAAAAATAGGGGGTCCCCCCCAAAAAAAAAAAGGGGTGGGGTCCCCCCCTTTTTTTGTTTAACCCGCCAATTAACAGACTGCTGAGGCCTGGGTTTTTTAGGCTGGTAAGGGGGCCCGATCCATGACCTGCCAGCCGATAATACCAGGCACAATCTGCATATCTTGGGTGGTTTTTCAAAAATAGGGGATCCCCCCGAAAAAAAAAAATTGGCGTGGGGTCCCCCTTTTTTGTTAAACCCCTG
>JARQOD010000002.1:163821680-163946368 GCA_033576555.1 Oophaga sylvatica
TTTTACTTTCGCTAAAACATCAAAAATCAAACAAAAGTCAGGAACCCCTGAGCGGGGGGGAGGCAAAAAAAAAAGGGTTTTTGGTTTAAAAACACATTGGCACCCCCAATGGCCACAGACACAGATTCCCAAAACCCAAACGGTATGAGACTGAAACCCAAAGGGGAAACCCCACACAAATGTCATCAGATTTTAAAAACCAAAATTTGCGCACCCGGGGTTGTAGGTTCCCCCTATTATCACCTAGTAGAAAGGGGGTTTATTCTCACCAAAAAGGGGTAAAAACAATCCCCGGGGGGAATTGTTTTCTGTGGGGTTCGGGGCCCCCAAAAAAGTTTAGCAAAAATAATCCATCGGTTAATAGCGCTCCAGACAACAAAAAGCTGGGGGAAAAATAGGAAAGGGGCTATCAGGTGACGTTAAAAAAAAAATTTTTTGAACACTCCCAAGACAACTGAGCGTGCAAAACTCTTCCCCGCTTAGGGCAGACGGAAATAGCGGGGAGGCATCACCCAGTAAAAAAAAACCCTTGCGCTTTGAAACCTGACGTTTTTCCCCCAAAACCCCCTCTATCCCTGCGGGGTTTCGGCTGGTTAAAAGGGCAACACCATTCCACGCATTTTTCGCTAAAAAAACGTCGTAATTTAATCGCTAATGACAAAAAATCATTGGCCGGGGGACGGGAAAATCCCAATAACATCCTTTAATTATTGCAGACGCTTCGGAAAGGCCCCCGCCAAAGCGTCGTTTTTCCATTTGGTCAGGGACTGCCCACCTCGGAACTCTGCATATATCAGCGTTTTTAAACCCCCCTGTTTAAAAACCCAACAAGGCTTTTTCAGCTTGATCGGACATTGGGCTCATCGTAAATAACCCCAAAGCCTGAAAAACGCATAACATCCTCAAAACAGGACCCCGGGATCGGGGAAAAAGCCCAATCCTGGGATCGCCCCGCGGGGGATGAAATTGAAATGCTCTGGTTTCCTGGGGGTTTTTGATTTTAAGGCAAAAAAAAAATTTACAATTTTTTAAAAATTTGAAATTAGCTCGACCCCCTAAAAAAAATCTGGATGGGCCCCAGGTTCCAAAGGGAACCCCCGAAAGTAGTAGCATACTCCAAACCCCAGTGGAAGCTGATCCCCCACGGCAGAACTGTGCAAACTCCTGGGAGAAAAATTCCCCCCGCACCCGAGATACGAGGGGAAAAAAAAAAAATCAACAAACAGAAAAATTTCTGACAACTCGCAACCTTTTTTTCTATCACAATATTTTTTCCCTTCTGTGAGTACCATACAAATTTTAATTTTTAGGCCGGGGTATACTGTTTGTTTCGGTAGCGATTTAGGAGGCTTATACTACTGTTTTGCCTTATTATGACTATTTTTTTGCAGGATGTAGCGGTTGGCTTCTCACTGTTTTTAGTTGTTTTATTGTTGTTTGCCAATAAATTATTTTTTTATTTTTTTGGGTGGTGTGCAACTTTTTGGTGGTATCTTTTTTCTTCCCCAGCTTCCCCTAACAAGGCAAAAACCAATTTTTTATTTCAAAACCCTCCTTGCCTGGCTTCAACACCGCCAGTTGCTGTCAAAGTGTTAGATGACAGGATAAACATCGCGATGTGTTTGTGGGGTTCGTAACGCCTGCTGTTCCCTGCTGTTGTCTGGCAAAAATTACTGCTGCTTTACAAATTCAACTTCAAACATTCATACTACCTCGCCTACACCCTCCTTGGCCCTGGGCTTCAACACCGCCAGTTGCTTCAGAAGTGTTGATCACAATAAAACAATCGCTGATGTGTTTGTGGGGTTCAGTAACGCTGCTGTTCCCTGCGTGTGTCCGGCAAAAATTTCGCTGACCTACACATGGTGAAAAAATGACTGTCAAAGTGTCTAGTGCAACAAGATATGAGGGGTACACCCTGATTTTCTAAGCTGTAAAAATTGAACGTAGTTAAAACCTAAAATGTTAGTCTTTGCCACAAATCTTAACAAAATAATTGTGACATATTTTTTCAGATATGCCAACGCGAAAACAAATGCTAACACAAAAGCCACTTATGCTTGGAATGATGGTCAACCTTGTCACTCCATAGTTAGACAAAATCCAACTACATATGACTCAAATGCTGCAATGTTGGGTGGCATAATGTGGGTTGAACTTTGACAACAGCTGCATGCAAGGTTAGACTTCAGTGTTCTTGGTTTTAAAAAAGATAAAGTAAATATAATAATCCAATGGTTGTTTAAGGGGTGTGTACACCTGTAATATTGTGCAAACAATGATGTAGGAATAGTCCTCTTAACATTACTTATTTTGTGTCATTTTTAAAAAATACATATTTAATTAGAAGTTAACGCCCATATTTTTAAGGTCCTTCATGTAAACATGATAACGGTAACAAAAATCATGCATTCCCTTGTTTAAAGTCAATAGTGCATAGTCACAATAGCAAAATATTCCTTAAGTGGTGCTGAAAGAACAAACTGAAAGAATGGTGAATGATTCTATTTTCAGACTGATTGCGACCCTTTACAATGTCGATTAATACGTACCTTAATAAAACAGCTGTGTCCCCTCACACGCGTTTTTTCTTGTGCTTTTATGTAATAGGGCCTGCGTTTTGTTTCATATAGGTGCAGTTACGGAGTAAAGCAGTCTTGACCGCCTTTGTGTTTGTCGGTACGTTGCGATGAGAACGATGCGCACCGTGAATGTTAGTTGCGTCATAAGCGCCGACACCCAATACCCAAGCGTCACAGCAGAAAGCCAATTTAAAGGGGTAGTGGCACGTCACTTATCTTGGTCCCAGAGTAAGTTCCCAAACCATACTATCTATTTTAAACTTCCTCAACTTGAATAATTATTGTGTCTTTATTAAAAGTTCGTTGTCAAACGTTTCGGTCCTATTGGCCTTCATATACGTACAAAACTAATATAAGGAAATTTAACAGCTGTTTTGGGAACAATATTTCCCAAAAAAATACAGAAACAAAGTATTACAGGGGTGTATTAGATAAAAATTGGAAAGTATCGGAATGGCAATATTGGTTCAGTCAAAAATCTATATTAAAGAGCAAAACCATACATACGTGTATCACAAAATGAAAAGGTTTACAGGTAAACAAAATTCCTATAAACCAGAAAATATGGTAAGTTAGGGGACCTTAATGTAAATACCCAGTGCACGGTGGCATTTGCTGCAGTGGTTACCCTGTGGTTTTGGTGCGGTTCTGCCTTAAATTGGTGATCTGTGGTGTGTTGGGGTTAATATAAGTAAAATACCCCTTATTGTTGCAAAAAAACAATGAGAGAAGGCACATCCGTGAGGACCAAAAAAAGGGCTCGCCGTATTTTGTTAATAGGTTAGACCTTAGTGGCTAGGGTATGAAGTTCAATGTCCATAAGTGTTGCAGTAGTAAACGAGGGGGTTACCACTTATGGGTGTTAAGTTGTTGTCCGAGCATAGGCTGTGGCCTGCGAGGGTATAGAAATATAAGTGATGTCGGAAGCCTCGATGGAGGGGTCATAAAGCAATATATTGATCTTACCTGGGGGTAGAGAAACGCGGTGTCCCCGCTGTATTCGTGCATTGAGCTACCTGGAGTGGGTTCTTAGGGCGCGGTGTCCCCTGTCCGTGTATAACTTCCTGGTTCGGTAAGCCGGAAGTGATTGACCGATGTGTTGGTGCTTCCATATGCGTTCCAAATCCGTAGGGGGGGAGTGTGTTAAGGCGGCGCATGTCAGTGAAAAGTAATGGAGTGAGATCGTGATAACAGTTCTAAGGCCAGTATAAAAAACATTGAATGACGAATATTAAGTCCCCAAAACATTCTGGCTCAATAAGGCGGCTCTGAAGGAAGAGAGAAAAATAATTAGGAAAATTTGATACATTAAATAAATGTTAAACATAATAATCCCTTTTGGGAACCCTTGGGAGTGAGTGTTTCATAAAGGTGAATCCAAATATTCCGGTTCTTAAGTAGTGAGATTCGGTCGCCACCACGCTTAGAGGGGGTACTGGCAATAACTGAAACTTCAGTTGTGAAATAGTAGTCTTTTTTATGAAAATGAGTGGTAGGGAGATAGATTTGCACAGCGTATTGTTTTGTGCTTTTTGGGGAAATTTTTTTTTCACGAAGGGTGGTTTCACCAACATAAAGTATCCGCGGGGGCACTTAATAAGATATGACAACGGTGTCACATGTAAAAAATTCTTTGTGTGAAAAAGTCTTCCCGTATGCGGATGGTAGAAACCGATCACCTTTTAAGGACATTGCTGACTGCCAGTCAGACAGGGATACGCCCATTTTGGGGCAGAAATGAACCTTTGTTTAACAGGATTGGGGACCATGTCGGCCGATTTAGGCTGTCCCTAAATTAATGGCTTTTGAAAACAAGGTAAAACGGTTATTGAAATTTGGAATGTTAGGGTGAGCCTAGATAGGAGGTGCCAATGTCGTTTGATTGTTTTATGGAGTAAATAGCAAAGGATGTTGAATGTTGAAAGGGATACGTTTTTTTCTCCCTGTTTAATCGTATCGGAGGTAAAGGTTTTTAGATTTTTCTAAAGTGAGGATGGGTATCCCCTTTAAAATTTTGGGTCATATCCTGAAGGCGGTTTCACAAAGGTGTCATTCGTGACTATACGTTTAACTGTTTGAATTGTGAGATAGGAATGGATTTCTTAACGATGGAGGATGGAAACTGGAAAAATGTTAAAATGCATTTTTATCCGTGGATTTGACAAAAAGATCAGTGTGTTGTCCATTGATGTCTTTCATATCGGTGCCAGGAAATTAATTTTATGTAAGTCATGGGTCTGGTAAAATGAGCGGCCATGTTATATTAGAAATGGGAAAAATTGTTGCAGGCTCCAACTGCCGTTCCATAAACAAAAAGTCATCAATGTAACTTTTCCACAAAAATAAACTGTTGAAAGTGGATGTTTATAGAATGATTGCTTCAAAATCAGCCATGTTGTATTGGCATACGGGGGTGAAGTTGGGCCCATGGGGGTACCACGAAATTTTAGATAGAATGAATTGGATAGAAAGAAGTTATTAATAAAAAAAACTGTTAGTAATTCAATAACAAGTTGATTTGATCCTCGTCCCAGCCTCCTGGAAAAGATTTGTACTGAATTAATTCCTTGATTGAGGATCGAGGTGTAAAGTCCTTTAACTCCTAGAAAAGAGGGTTTCTGATGGTATATTACCTAGTTCTGTATTTCTTTGAGGAAACTCCAGTACCAGTAAAAAGAAGGACTTTTTGTGTGATTGGTTTTGTATTTTTTCTAAGAACTTTGCAATTGGTGAAAGGATGAACTGGTGAGGGGCTAGGGTCTGCCCTGGATTCTGTAAGTTCTTATGGTCTTTGGAATCTATAAAACACGGGGTTGGGGATTTGTTCCGTAAGTGCTTTGTTTTTGAATCAATGGTCCCCAAATTGGAATATTGGTAAGTGGTCTCTATTTTGGATTGAATCTCACGGGAGGGTTCTAGGTAGTTTTTGATATGGAAGTGTCTGTAACTTTTGGTGTTTTCTGTAATATTTGTGATCGATCCATTTCCACCAAGGCCCCCCTTTTCGCGGTTTAAATATAAGGGATTGATCGTTTTGGAGAGATATTAACGCTTGTCTTTCAATTTGCGTCTGTTGGGGGATAAAAGTTTCCCTTGTTCAATATCCTTGCGTAATTTTGAAAATGATGTTGGACAAAAATTTTAATGCTCGACTGCTGTGAGCCCTGGGGGTGGGTGGAATGTGCTCTTGTTAGCAGTCCTAAGTTAAGTATAGATAATTCCCCTGGTGGGGTGTTGGGGTCTGGTTTAAGTTATGTTGCAGAAAAATACACTTTCAAACGCAAAGTAGAAAGAACCGCTGTAGGTCCATGTCAAGGTCAAAAGTTTTTGTACTTATAGGCAGGACAAAAGGTAGTCCCTTTGTAGTATTTGGTTTCAGCAATACCAAGGGACCTAGGGGGAAAATTTTAAATTTTACCAGCGATTCTGTCCGTGAGGGGTGACTCGCATTGGTCCGTGTTGATTTCCGTCCTAGCCCGTTGGTTTCTTTGGGAAAACGGCGACTTGTCCAAAAAGGAGTTGTAAGGGGGCAAAGGAACCACTTCTTGTTCGGACCCCAGGTAAGTAACTGAGGAACGCTGGCTGCGTTTGTGGTCGTCTTAGGGGAGTTGTCCTGCCATCTAAAAACTCTGTTGGATTGTATCTGTTTTTCTGGAGAATTGCTTCTTTTACGATTCTCGGTGTTCGATGTTTTTGTCATGCGCCTTAAAATTTGGGTCTTTAGTGTCTGTAATTTTCAGAGGTTCGGTTGTTGATAGCTGGGTTTCAATGTTTGGATGGTGCTGTTTAAAATTCTATGGCTTGTGCAGGTGTCCAAAGTGGTGTCATAAGGTAAAGGCATTTGTTTAGTTCTGTATATAATGGGCACAAAAAACTGGAAATGTTGAAAAGAGTGGGGCGAGGGGAAACCCTAAGCCCCTAGGGTTTTTTCAATACTCCGATAAAGTGGACATGTAACTTTAAGATTAACCGGTGCCTAAGGGGTTCTAGATCAGTCCGGTGTTTCGCGGGGTGGTGCTTTAAGAAAATCTGTAGAGAAAGTGACGACAAAAAATGCTGATTTCTTCAAAATTATAGGGAAAAAGTAGGGTGACTGCCCACTGGTGAAGTACTCGTAAAGGGAAAAAATTTAATTTAAAGGGGTACGGTGCACGTACTTATCTTGGTGAGAGTAAGTTCCCAAACCTATATCATATTTAATAAACTCGCACTCATTGAATGTTATTGTGTCTTTATTAAAGTTCAGTGATGTCAACGTTTCGGTCCTTTGGCCTTCATCTAAATGTACAAAAATATATAAGGAAATTTAACAGTGTTTTGGGAAAATTTCCCAAAAAAATACAGAAAACAAAGTTATACATGGGGTGTATTGATAACATTGGAAATGATCGGAGGGGAATATTGGTTCAGTCAAAAATTCTTATATTTTTTAAGAGCAAAACCTACATACGTGTACACAAATTGAAAGGTTTATAGGTAAACAAAAATCCTATAATACCGAAATATAGTAATGTTATGGACCTTAATGTAAATACCCATTGCCGTGGGGCAGTGCTACATGTGGCTTACCCTGGGGGTTTTGGTTGCGTTCCTGCCGTAATTGGTGATACTGGGAGTTGCTGGGGTTAAATATAATTATAATACCCCTTTTGTTAGCAAAAACAATGAGAATAAGGCACATACCGGAGTGACCAAAGAAAAGGGCATCACCGTATTTGCGTCTAATAGGTATGCCTCTAGTGGCAGGGTATGAAGATCAATGTCCCATAAGTGTGCAAATATAATGAGGTTACCCTTTTGGCTGTTAAGTTGTTGTCCGAGATTGTGGGCCTGGAGGAGATATGCACATTTAAAATTTAGTCGTAAGCCATCGATGGGGTGGTCAAAAGCAATATTTTGATCTTCTGGGGGGGTAGCAGAAAAAGGGGGTGCCACCGCGTATTCGTGCAGTGTGAGCTCCTGGGTGGGTTTTATGGGCCCGGTGCCCGTGTCCACGGTATAACTTCCTGGTTCCGGTAAAGCCGGAAGTGACGTGACGGTGTGCTTGGTGGTTCCATATGCGTTCCAAATCCATGTAGGTGGGGGAGTGTGCTTAAGGCGGGCATGCTCAGTGAAAAGAAAAGGAGTAGATCGCTGATACAGTCCATAAGTGCCGTAAAAAGCGAAAATTGATAGGGACGAATATTAAGTGCCCAACATTTGGGATCAATAGGCGGCTCTGAGGAAAGGAAAACATAATTAGGGAATAATTTCGAACATTAAATAATGTTAACAATCTATTCCCTATTAGACCCTTGGGAGTGAGTGTTTCTAAAGTGTGATCCATTATGATTCACGGTTTTAAGTAGTGGATTCGGTCGCCCACCACGTCTTAGAGGGGGTACATGGTCTAACCTGAAATTCAGTTGTGAAATAGTATGTCCTTTTTTATGAAAATGTTGTGGTATGGGAGTAGTAGATTTGCACAGCGTATTGTAATTTGTGCTTTGAGATTCTTTTTTCATGGAAGGGTGGTTTTCACCAACATAAAGTAACCGCAGGGGCATTAATAAGATATATGACAAAGATGTTCAATGTAAAAAATCTTTGTGTGAAATTTTCCCTGTAGGGGGATGGTAGAAACGATCCCTTTAAGGACATTGCTGCACTGAGCACAGTGCAGACAGGGATACGTCCCCATTTTAGGGGCGAGAAATGAACCTTTGTTTTAACAGGTATTAGGGGACCAATGTCGGCTTCGAATTAGGCTTGTCCCTAAGATTAGATGGTCTTTTGAAACAAGTAAAGAACGGTATTGAAATTCTGGAATGTTAGGGTGAGCCGTAGATAGGAGGTGCCAATGTCGTTTGATTGTTTTATGGAGTAATAGCAAGGGATGATATGAATGGATGAAAGGGATACGTTTGGTTCTCCCTGTTTTAATCGTATCGGAGGTATATGGTTTTTAGATTTTTCTAAGAGTGAGGATGGGTATCCCCTCTTAAAAAAATTTCTGGTCATATCCTGGAAGGCGAGTTTCACAAAGAGGGTCATTCGTGACTATACGTTTAACTCGTTGGAATTGTGAGATAGAATGGATTTCTTAACTGATGGAGGATGGAAACTGGAAAAATGTAAAATGCTATTTTTATCCGTGGGATTTGACAAAAAGATCAGTAGTGATATGTCCATTGATGTCTTTCAATTATCATGGTGTCCAGGAAATTATTTTATGTAAGTCATGGGTCATGGTTAAAAGTGATGCCTGGCCATGTTATATTGATAAATGAGAAAAATTGTTGCAGAACTCCAAAGTGCCGTTCCATAAACAAAAGAACGTCATCAATGTAACGTTTCCACAAAAATACATGCTGTATGAAAATGTGGATGTTTTATAGTATGAGTAGCTTCAAAATCAGCCTGTATGTTATTGGCATACGGGGGTGCCACGTTGGAGCCCTGGCGGTACACGAATTTGTAGATAGAATGAATTCTGGAATAGAAAGAAGTTATTAAATAAAAAAACTGTTAGTAATTCAATAACTAAGTTGATTTGATCCTCGTCCCGCCCTCCATGGTTTAGAAGATGTGTACTGAATTAATTCCATTGATATGAGGGATCGAGGTGTAAAGATCCTTTACATCCATAGTAACGAGTATGGTATCGATGGTATATTACCTGTTCTGATTTCTTTGAGGAAACCTCCAGTATCCAGTAAAAAATGAAGGGCTTTTTGGTGTGATTGGTGTTAGTATTTTTTCTAAGAACTTTGGCAATTGGTGAAAGGAATGAACTGGGTTGAGGCGACTATGGGTCTGCCCAGTGGGATTCTGTAAGTTCTTATGGATCTTTGGAATCTTAAAAAACACCGGGGGGTAGTGGGATTGTTACTGCGTAAGTAGTCGCTTGTTTTTGAATCAATGATCCCCCAAATTGGAATATTTGGTAACGATGGTCTCTATTTTGGATTGAATCTCAATAGTATGGGTCCTAGGTAGTTTTTGATAGATGGAAGTGTCTGATAACTGTCGGTGTATTTCTGCTATATATTGTGATCGATCCATTACCACAAGGCCCCCACCTTTATCAGCAGGTTTAATTTAAGGGATTGATCGTTTTGGAGAGATATTAACGCTTGTCTTTCAATTTGCGTCATGTTGGAGGATAAAATAGTTTTCCCTTGTTCAATATCCTTGCGTAATTGTTGAAATGATGATTGGACAAATTTATAAATGTCTCGACTGCATGTGAGCCCTGGGGTGGGTGGAAGTGCTCTTGTTATGCAGTCCTAAGTTAAGTATAGATAATGCCTGTGGGGTGCTTGGGGTCTAGGTTTAAGTTTATCAGTTGCAGAAAAATACACTTTCAAACGCAAAGTACGAAAGAAACCGCTGTAGGTCCATGTCAAGGTCAAAAGTTTTGTACTTATAGGCAGGACAAAAGGATAGTCCCTTTTGTAGTATTTGGTATTCGCAATACCAAGGGACCTAGAGGAAATGTTAATTACCAGCGATTCTGTACCTGTGAGCGGGTTGACTCGCATTTGGTCCGTGTTGTATCTTCCGTCCTGAGCCCCGTCTGGTCTTCTTCTGGGAAAACGGCGACGTTGTCCTAAAAAAGGAGTTGTAGAGGGGGCAAAGGAACCACGTTCTTGTTCGGACCCGAGGTAGGTTAATCTGTAGATGAACGCTGGCTGCGTGGCTGTGGTCGTCGTGGAGGAGGAGTTGTCCTGCCATCTATAAACTCTGTTGGATTCGTAGTCTGTAGTATCTCTGGAGAACTTGCTTCTTTTACGATTCTCGGTGTCTCGAGGTGTTGATCTATGCGTCCTTGAATTTGGGTCTTTTAGTGTCTGTAATTCTTCAGAGGTTCCGGTTGTTGATAGCTGGGTTTCAATGTTCTGGATGGCTGCTGGTATTAACTTCTATGGCTTTGTGCAGGTGCTCCAAAGTGAGTGTCATAAGGTCAAAGGAACATTTGTTTAGTATCTGTATATAATGGGCACAAAAATCTGGAAGAATCGTTTGAAAAGAGTGGGGCGTAGTGAACCGTAAGCCCCTAGGGATCCTTTTCAGATACTCCGATAAAGTGGCACTATGTAACTTAAGATTAACCTGGTGCCTAGTGCGCGTTCTAGATCCGTCCGCGGTTTCGCGGGGTGGTGCTTTAAGAAAATCTGTAGAGAAATGTGACTGAGCCAAAATTGCTGTAGTTTCTTCCAAATTATAGGAAAAAGTTGTGGTAGACATGCCCACTGGTGACATGCTACTCGTAAAGGGAAAAATCTAATTTAAAGGGGTACGTTGTGCACAGTCACCTTATCTTGGTGCCAGAGTAAGTTCCCAAACCATACTATCTATATTTAATAAACTCTGCAATCAACTTGAATGATTATTGTGTCTTTATTAAAGTTCAGTGATGTCAAACGTTTCGGTCCTATTGGACCTTCATCAGTAACTGTACAAAAATAATATAAGGAAATTTAACAGCTGTTTAGGGGAAAACAATATTTCCCAAAAAAATACAGAAAACAAAGTATATACATGGGGTGTATTAGATAACATTGGAAATGTATCGGAAGTGGCAATATTGGTTCAGTCAAAAATCTTATATTATAAGGCAAAACCTACATACTGTGTATCACAAATGAAAGTGTTTACTAGGTAAACAAAATATCCTATAATACCAGAAAATATAGGTAATGTTATGGACCTTAATGTAAATACCCTTTTGTGCACGTGTGGGCAGTGCTGACATGTGGCTTACCCTGTGGTTTTGGTGCGGTTCCTGCCGTTAATTGGTGATTCTGTGGAGTGATGGGGTTAACCCCTTAATGTCCACTGACGTGCAGAGTCCGTCATGGCAAGGTGCCAGTTTCCGGCACCAGGACGGACTCTGCACGTCATGGCTTTGATCTACCACTGCGTGTAAACACGCAGTGGTAGATCAGTGCCGACAGCTGTCACAGACAGCTGACAGGCACGGCAAGCGGTGCGGGGACCTTTGCCGTCGGTCCCCGCACCCCAGTGCTGTGATTGGTCAGTCAATCTGACTGCCCAACACAGCAGCGATCGTGCAGGAGAAGCTGAAATTTCAGCTTCCCCAGCGCGATCAGTGCAGGAGCCGGCGCTGCAGTGGCCAGGCTTCCTGCACTGACAGCCAGGAGCGGAGCCCCCACCGCCCCTGGCTGTTAACCCCCTGACTGCTGCGATCGAGCGCGATCGCAGAGCTCAGGGGGGGAGGCAGAGGGTCGGGAGCTCCCTCTGCCTCAAATCGGCACCTGCAATGTATTTGCAGGGGCCGATCTCTGCCTTGATGACCCGGGGGTTGTCATGACAACCTCCGGGTAATTTAGCTACGGGAAGCTGCTGTGTTCATGTCACAGCGTTTTTCCCCATAGGTACATGCATTGCAATGCCAGAGCATTGCAATGCATTGTAACTGCAATAAAAAGTAAAAAAAGTGAAAGTCCCATAAAGGGACAAGTTAAAAAAAATCATTTTTTAAAAAAAATTGTAAAAAAAATATTAAAAATTAATTAAAAAAAAATCCCCTAAAAATACACATTTTTATGTAATAAAAAAATAAAAAACAAAAAACATACACATGTTAGGTATCGCCAAACGTCCGTAAAAATCCCTTCTATAAAAGCGTAACCCTAGTTAACCCCTTCAGTGAAAGCCGTAAAAAAAAAACACAAAAAAGTAGTAAATTATACTTTTTCCAAGCGTATCATTATACCGCTTGGAAAAAGTGCAATAACAAGTCAGATATAAATATCATGGTACCACTGAAAACGTCATCTTGTCCCGCAAAAAACAAGCCGCTATACAGCATCATCAGCGAAAAAATATAAAAGTTATAGCTCGCGGAATAAACTGATGCAAAAAAATAATTATTTTTTCTATAAATTTTTTATTGTGTAAAAAACCGCCAAAACATAAAAAAAATATATAAATGAGGAATCGCCGTAACCGTAGTGACCCGAAGAATAAAGCTGCTTTATCAATTTTACCACACACGGAACGGAGGAAAAAAAAACAAAAACAATTCCTGAATTGCTGGTTTTTGTTCATTCTGATTCCACAAAAATCGGAATAGGAAACGATCAAAAAACGTTATGTGCCTGAATATGGTACCAATAAAAACGTCAGCTCGTCCCGCAAAAAATAAGCCCATAGATAACTCGTCGGCCGAAATATGGAAAAATTATAGCTCTCAAAATACGGGCGATGCAAAAATTTCTTACAAAAAATTATTCCAAAAAAAAGCATCTTTTAGTGTGTGACAGAAGCTAAACATGAAAAAAGGTTGTAAATCTGGTATCGCTGTAATCGCACCGATCCGAGGAATAAAGTCGCCTAATCACTAATACCGCACGAGGAACGGCGTAAAAAGAAAACCAATTCTTCACCTTTTGTGGATTTGTTCATTGTGCCTCCCAAAGATCGCAGTAAGGCGATCACAGTGGTTCCCCCCCACATATGGGGTATCAGCGTACTCAGGACAAAATGCACAATAGCTTTTGGGGTCCTATTTCTCCTGTTACCCTTAGAAAAATAAAAATTTGGGGCAAAAAGATTATTTTTGTGGAAAAAAATATGATATTTTTATTTTCCGGCTCTACGTTATAAACTTCTGTGAAGCACTTGGGGGTTCAAAGTGCTCACCACACATCTAGTAAGTTCCTTGGGGGGTCTAGTTTCAAAATGGAGTCACTTGTGGGGGGTTTCTACTGTTTAGGCACATCAGGGGCTTTCCAAACGTGACATGACACCCGCAGACCATTCCATCAAAATCTGCATTTAAAAACGGTGCTCCTTCCCTTCCGAGCTCTGCCATGCGTCAAAATAGTGGTTCCCCCCCACATATGGGATATCAGCGTACTCAGGACAAATTGCACAATAGCTTTTGGGGTCCTATTTCTCCTGTTACCCTTATAAAAATAAAAATTTGGGGGCAAAAAGATTATTTTTGTGGAAAAAATATGATATTTTTATTTTCACGGCTCTACGTTATAAACTTCTGTGAAGCACTTGGGGGTTCAAAGTGCTCACCACACATCTAGATAAGTTCCTTGGGGGTCTAGTTTGCAAAATGGGGTCATTTGAGGGGGGTTTCTACTGTTTAGGCACATCAGGGGCTTTCCAAACGTGACATGACACCCGCAGACCATTCCATCAAAATCTGCATTTGAAAAAGGCGCTCCTTCCCTTTCCAGCTTGCCATGCGTCAAAATAGTGGTTTACCCCCACATATGGGGTTCAGCGTACTCAGGACAAATTGCACAATAACTTTTGGGGTCCTTTTACCCTTTGGAAAATAACAATTGGGGGTGGAAAGATCATTTTAGTGGAAAATATATGATTTTTTAATTTTACAGCTCTACGTTATAACCTTCTGTGAAGCCCTTGGGGGTTCAAAGCTCTCACCACACATCTAGATAAGTTCCTTGGGGGGTCTAGTTTCCAAAATGGGGTTACTTGTGGGGGATTCCACTGTTTAGGCACACAGGGGCTCTCCAAATACGACATGGCGTCCAATCTCAATTCCAGCCAAAAAAGTCAAATGGCGCTGCTTCCCTTCCGAGCTCTGCCATGCACCCAAATAGTGGTTTACCCCCACATATGGGGTATCAGCGTACTCAGGACTAATTGCACAATAACTTTTGGGGTCCTTTTATCCTTTGGAAAATAAAAATTGGGATGAAAAGATAATTTTTGTGGAAAAAATATGATTTTTTAATTTTACGGCTCTACGTTATAACCTTCTGTGAAGCCCTTGGGGGTTCAAAGCTCTCACACACATTTAGATAAGTTACTTGGGGGGTCTAGTTTCCAAAATGGGGTCACTTGTGTGGGGTTTCCACTGTTTAGGCACACAAGGACTCTCCAAATGCGACATGGCGTCCAATCTCAATTCCAGCCAAAAAAGTCAAATGGCGCTGCTTCCCTTCCGAGCTCTGCCATGCGCCCAAATAGTGGTTTACCCCCACACATGGGGTATCGCTGTACTCAGGAGAAATTGTACAACAAATATTGTGGTTCATTTTCTACTGATACCCTTGACAAAATTTTAAAAAATTGTGTCGAAAGAAAAATTTTGGGAAAAAAAGTTAAATGTTAATTTTTTCCTTCCATATTGCTTCAATTCTTGTGAAGTACCTGAAGGGTTAATAAACTTCTTGAATGTGGCTTTGAACACGTTGAGGGGTGCAGTTTTTAGAATGGTGTCACTTTTGGGTATTTTCTGTCATATTGACCCCTCAAATTCACTTCAAATGTGAGGTGGCCCCTAAAAAAATGATTTTGTAAATTTTGTTGGAAAAATGAGAAATTGCTGGTCAACTTTTAACACTTATAACTTCCTAACAAAAAAAAATTTTGGTTCCAAAATTGTGCTGATGTAAAGTAGACATGTGGGAAATGTTATTTATTAACTAATTTTTGTGACATATCTCTCTGATTTAATGGCATAAAAATTAAAAGTTTGAAAATTGCAAAATTTTCAAAATTTTTGCCATATTTCCATTTTTTTCATAAATAAACGCAAGTTATATTGAAGAAATTTTACCACTATCATGAAGTACAATATGTCTCGAGAAAACAATCTCAGAATCGCCAAGATCCGTTGAAGCATTCCAGAGTTATAACCTCATAAAGAGACAGTGGTCAGAATTGTAAAAATTGGCCTGGTCTTTAACCTACAAAATGGCTTGGTCGTTAAGGGGTTAAATATAAGTATAATACCCCTTATTGTTAGCAAAAACAATGAGAATGAAGGCACATACCGTGAGTGACCAAAGAAAAGGGCATCAGCCGTATTTAGCTGTCTAATAGGTATAGACCTCTAGTGGCTAGGGTATGAAGATCAATGTCCCATAAGTGAGCAGTAGATATAACTGAGGGGTTACCGCTTATGAGGCTGTTAAGTTGTTGTCCGAGCATATGCTGCGGCCTGCGAGGAGATATAGCACATACAGTTAGGTCCATAAATATTTGGACAGAGACAACATTTATCTAGTTTTGGTTCTAGACATTACCACAATGAATTTGAAACAAAACAAATCAGATGCAGTTGAAGTTCAGACTTTCAGCTTTCATTTGAGGGTATCCACATTAAAATTGGATGAAGGGTTTAGGAGTTTCAGCTCCTTAACATGTGCCACCCTGTTTTTTAAAGGGACCAAAAGTAATTGGACAATTGACTCCAAGGCTATTTCATGGACAGGTGTGGGCAATCCCTTCATTATATCATTCTCAATTAAGCAGATAAAAGGGCTGGTGTTGATTTGAGGTGTGGTGTTTGCATTTGGAAGGTTTAGCTGTGAAGGAAACATGCGGTCAAAGGAGCTCTCCATGCAGGTGAAACAAGCTATCCTTAAGCTGCAAAAAACAGAAAAAACCCATCCGAGAAATTGCTACAACTTTAGGAGTGTCAAAATCTACAGTTTGGTACATTCTGAGAAAGAAAGAAAGCACTGGTGAACTCATCAATGCAAAAAGACCTGGGTGCCCACGGAAGACAACAGTGGTGGATGATCGCAGAATACTTTCCATGGTGAAGAGAAACCCCTTCACAACAGCCAACCAAGTGAACAACACTCTCCAGGAGGTAGGCGTATCAATATCCAAATCTACCATAAAGAGAAGACTGCATGAAATTAAATACAGAGGGTTCACTGCACGGTGCAAGCCACTCATAAGAATCAAGAATAAAAAGGCTAGGCTGGACTTTGCTAAAAAACATCTAAAAAAGCCAGCACAGTTCTGGAAGAACATTCTTTGGACAGATGAAACCAAGATCAACCTCTACCAGAATGATGGAAAGAGAAAAGTATGGCGAAGGCGTGGTACAGCTCATGATCCAAAGCATACCACATCATCTGTAAAACATGGCGGAAGCAGTGTGATGGCTTGGGCATGCATGGCTGCCAGTGGCACTGGGTCACTAGTGTTTATTGATGATGTGACACAGGACAGAAACAGCCGAATGAATTCTGAGGTATTCAGAGCCATACTGTGTGCTCAGATCCAGCCAAATGCAGCCAAACTGATTGGTCGTCGTTTCATACTACAGATGGACAATGACCCAAAACATGAAGCCAAAGCAACCCAGGAGTTTATTAAAGCAAAGAAGTGGAATATTCTTGAATGGCCAAGTCAGTCACCTGATCTCAACCCAATTGAACATGCATTTCACTTGTTAAAGACTAAACTTCAGACAGAAAGGCCCACAAACAAACAACTGAAAACCACCGCGGTGAAGGCCTGACAGAGCATCAAAAAGAAGGAAACACAGTGTCTGGTGATGTCCATGAGTTCAAGACTTCAGGCAGTCATTGCTAACAAAGGGTTTTCAACCAAGTACTAGAAATGAACATTTTATTTACAATTATTTAATCTGTCCAATTACTTTTGGTCCCTTTAAAAACAGGGTGGCACATGTTAAGGAGCTGAAACTCCTAAACCCTTCACCCAATTTTAATGTGGATACCCTCAAATGAAAGCTGAAAGTCTGAACTTCAACTGCATCTGATTTGTTTTGTTTCAAATTCATTGTGGTAATGTCTAGAACCAAAATTAGATAAATGTTGTCTCTGTCCAAATATTTATGGACCTAACTGTATAATGTGATGTCTGTGAACGCCATCGATAGATGGTCATAAAGCAATATATTGATCTTACCCGGGGGTAGCAGTAAAGTGCGGTGTCCACCGCTGTATTCGTGCAGTGTGAGCTACCTGGAGTGGGTTCTTATGGGCGCCGGTGTCCCGTGTCCACGTGTATAACTTCCTGGTTCCGGTAAAGCCGGAAGTGACGTGACCGGATGTGCTTGGTGTGTTCCATATGCGTTCCAAATCCACGTAGGTGGGGGAGTGTGCTTAAGGCGGCGCATGCTCAGTGAAAAGTAATGGAGTGAGATCGCTGATACAGTCTCATAAGTGCCAGTATAAGACGAAACATTGATAGGTGACGAATATTAAGTGCCCAAACATTCTGGCGATCAATATAGGCGGCTCTGAAGGAAGAGAGAAAACATAATTAGGAATAATTTCGATACATTAAATAAATGTTAACACATCATAATCCCTATTGAGACCCTTGGGAGTGAGTGTTTCTAAAGTGTGAATCCAATATGATTCACGTTTCTTAAGTAGTGAGATTCGGTCGCCACCACGTCTTAGAGGGGGTACATGGTCAATAATCTGAAACTTCAGTTGTGAAATAGTATGTCCTTTTTCATGAAAATGATGTGGTACTGGGATTAGTAGATTTGCACAGCGTATTGTAGATTTGTGCTTTGAGATTCTTTCTTTCACTGGAAGGGTGGTTTCACCAACATAAAGTAATCCGCAGGGGCACTTAATAAGATATATGACAAACGATGTGTCACATGTAAAAAATTCTTTGATGTGAAATGTCTTCCCTGTATGCGGATGGTAGAAACGATCACCTTTAAGGACATTGCTGCACTGAGCACAGTGCAGACAGGGATACGTCCCCATTTTGGGGCGAGAAATGAACCTTTGTTTGACAGGTATTAGGGGACCAATGTCGGCTCGAATTAGGCTGTCCCTAAGATTAGTCCCTAAGAAAACTACCTAGAGACCCTACTAGTGAGATTCAATCCAAAATAGAGACCATCGTTACCAAATATTCCAATTTGGGGATCATTGATTCAAAAACAAGCGACTACTTACGCAGTAACAATCCCACTACCCCGGTGTTTTATACGATTCCAAAGATCCATAAGAACTTACAGAATCCACCGGGCAGACCCATAGTCGCCTCAACCAGTTCAGTCCTTTCACCAATTGCAAAGTTCTTAGAAAAAAATACTAACACCAATCACACAAAAAGCTCCTTCATTTTTACTGGATACTGGAGGTTTCCTCAAAGAAATACAGAGACTAGGTAATATACCATCAGATACCATACTCATTACTATGGATGTAAAGGATCTTTACACCTCGATCCCTCATATCAATGGAATTAATTCAGTACATCATCTTCTAACCATGGAGGGCTGGGACGAGGATCAAATCAACTTAGTTATTGAATTACTAACAGTTATTTTATTTAATAACTTCTTTCTATTCCAGAATTCATTCTATCTACAAATTCGTGGTACCGCCATGGGCTCCAACGTGGCACCCCCGTATGCCAATACATACATGGCTGATTTTGAAGCTACTCATATCTATAAACATCCACTTTTCATACAGCATGTATTTTTGTGGAAACGTTACATTGATGACGTCTTTTGTTTATGGAACGGCACGTTGGAGTCTCTGCAACAATTTTTCTCATTTCTCAATATAACATGGCCAGGCATCACTTTTACCATGACCCATGACTTACATAAAATTAATTTCCTGGACACCATGATATTGAAAGACATCAATGGACATATCACTACTGATCTTTTTGTCAAATCCACGGATAAAAATAGCATTTTACATTTTTCCAGTTTCCATCCTCCATCAGTTAAGAAATCCATTCCTATCTCACAATTCCAACGAGTTAAACGTATAGTCACGAATGACACTCTTTGTGAAACTCGCCTTCAGGATATGACCCAGAAATTTTCTAAGAGGGGATACCCATCCTCACTCTTAGAAAAATCTAAAAACCATATACCTCCGATACGATTAAACAGGGAGAACAAACGTATCCCTTTCATCCATTCATATCATCCCTTTGCATATTTACTCCATAAAACAATCAAACGACATTGGCACCTCCTATCTACGGCTCACCCTAACATTCCAGAATTTCAATAACCGTTCTTACCTTGTTTCAAAAGACCATCTAATCTTAGGGACAGCCTAATTCGAGCCGACATTGGTCCCCTAATACCTGTTAAACAAAGGTTCATTTCTCGCCCCAAAATGGGGACGTATCCCTGTCTGCACTGTGCTCAGTGCAGCAATGTCCTTAAAGGTGATCGTTTCTACCATCCGCATACAGGGAAGACATTTCACATCAAAGAATTTTTTACATGTGACACATCGTTTGTCATATATCTTATTAAGTGCCCCTGCGGATTACTTTATGTTGGTGAAACCACCCTTCCAGTGAAAGAAAGAACCTCAAAGCACAAATCTACAATACGCTGTGCAAATCTACTACTCCCAGTACCACATCAATTTCATAAAAAAGGACATACTATTTCACAACTGAAGTTTCAGGTTATTGACCATGTACCCCCTCTAAGACGTGGTGTGACCGAATCTCACTACTTAAGAAACCGTGAATCATATTGGATTCACACTTTAGAAACACTCACTCCCAAGGGTCTCAATAGGGATTATGATGTGTTAACATTTATTTAATGTATCGAAATTATTCCTAATTATGTTTTCTCTCTTCCTTCAGAGCCGCCTATATTGATCGCCAGAATGTTTGGGCACTTAATATTCGTCACCTATCAATGTTTCGTCTTATACTGGCACTTATGAGACTGTATCAGCGATCTCACTCCATTACTTTTCACTGAGCATGCGCCGCCTTAAGCACACTCCCCCACCTACTGGATTTGGAACGCATATGGAACGCACCAAGCACATCCGGTCACGTCACTTCCGGCTTTACCGGAACCAGGAAGTTATACACGTGGACACGGGACACCGGCGCCCATAAGAACCCACTCCAGGTAGCTCACACTGCACGAATACAGCGGTGGACACCGCGCTTTACTGCTACCCCCAGGTAAGATCAATATATTGCTTTATGACCATCCATCGATGGCGTTCACAGACATCACATTATATGTGCTATATCTCCTCGCAGGCCCAGCATATGCTCGGACAACAACTTAACAGCCTCATAAGTGGTAACCCCTCAGTTATATCTACTGCACACTTATGGGACATTGATCTTCATACCCTAGCCACTAGAGGTCTATACCTATTAGACAGCTAAATACGGCTGATGCCCTTTTCTTTGGTCACTCACGGTATGTGCCTTCATTCTCATTGTTTTTGCTAACAATAAGGGGTATTATACTTATATTTAACCCCAGACATCACTCCACAGTATCACCAATTAACGGCAGGAACCGCACCAAAACCACAGGGTAAGCCACATGTCAGCACTGCCCACACGTGCACAATGGGTATTTACATTAAGGTCCATAACATTACCTATATTTTCTGGTATTATAGGATATTTTGTTTACCTAGTAAACACTTTCATTTTGTGATACACGGTATGTATGGTTTTGCTCTTATAATATAACATTTTTGACTGAACCAATATTGCCACTTCCGATACTGTTTCCAATGTTATCTAATACACCCCATGTATATACTTTGTTTTCTGTATTTTTTTGGGAAATATTGTTCCCATAAACAGCTGTTAAATTTCCTTATATTATTTTTGTACAGTTACTGATGAAGGTCCAATAGGACCGAAACGTTTGACATCACTGAACTTTAATAAAGACACAATAATCATTCAAGTTGAGTGCAGAGTTTATTAAATATAGACAGCAGGAAGCCAGTCTGTGCGTCCAAACAAAGGCGCAAGCATACATGCACGTACCCTTTTATAAAGCTATATAAAAAAAAGGATGTAGTAGTAACGCACACTTTATTGAGGTACAGTATTACATCGCCATTCACCATCTGTGGCTATGCAGTCTCATCTATATATACCTTATCTATCCGTTGTCATGCTTGCAAGTCCACAGTCAGGCATAAATAGCTGTTTTCAGTATGCACTATGCATTTTTTAAAGGTTTTGTTTGTTAATATAAATGATTGGCACATATTATCAGTATTACATGATGGAAATTTTAGATATTTTTAAAAACTTTTTAGTGATATTATTCAGCAAATGTAAAGTTTTATGAATGTCACAGATAACTTGTAATGCTGATTATGTTTTTAAGTCAGCCATTCATTGTCTATACAATAAAAATGGTGTACATACTGTTACTTATCCATCATTAATGGATTCTGATATGTACTTGTATGCTTTTATTTAAAACCGTATAGCAGATTATTTAACCTATTTTTATTGTGGTTTGCATTGCTTTTCAACATGTTAATGTATGCGTTTATGTTTGTCAATTATTAATTTACATATATTTTTTAAAGTAAAATCATCATCTTATGGTACTAAAGGTTATATTTCTCTTGTTTGGAGTATAGACATTTTTAATTGACACGTAACAAGGAAAATACTTGATCTAGTATTTAAACATCCTCCTTGACCCTGGGCTCCAACACCGCCAGTTGTTGCTCGGAAGTGCTGTTAGCACAGTCAACACTTGCACCTGTGTTACTGGGGTTCAGTAATGTCAGCTGTTCCCCTGCTGTGTGAACGGCAAAAAGTCCTGCTGCCTCCACCCTGTTCTCTTCTCATCCCTGGGCTCCAACACCGCAGTTGTTGCTCGGAAGTGCTGTTAGCACAGTCAACACTTGCTCCTGTGTTACTGGGGTTCAGTAATGTCAGCTGTTCCCCTGCTGTGTGAAAGGCAAAAAGTCCTGCTGCCTCCACCCTGTTCTCTTCTCATCCCTGGGCTCCAACACCGCCAGTTGTTGCTCGGAAGTGCTGTTAGCACAGTCAACACTTGCTCCTGTGTTACTGGGGTTCAGTATTGTCAGCTGTTCCCCTGCTGTGTGAACGGCAAAAAGTCCTGCTGCCTCCACCCTGTTCTCTTCTCATCCCTGGGCTCCAACACCGCCAATTGTTGCTCGGAAGTGCTGTTAGCACAGTCAACACTTGCTCCTGTGTTACTGGGGTTCAGTAATGTCAGCTGTTCCCCTGCTGTGTGAACGGCAAAAAGTCCTGCTTCCTCCACCCTGTTCTCTTCTCATCCCTGGGCTCCAACACCGCCAGTTGTTGCTCGGAAGTGCTGTTAGCACAGTCAACACTTGCTCCTGTGTTACTGGGGTTCAGTAATGTCAGCTGTTCCCCTGCTGTGTGAACGGCAAAAAGTCCTGCTTCCTCCACCCTGTTCTCTTCTCATCCCTGGGCTCCAACACCGCCAGTTGTTGCTTGGAAGTGCTGTTAGCACAGTCAACACTTGCTCCTGTGTTACTGGGGTTCAGTAATGTCAGCTGTTCCCCTGCTGTGTGAAAGGCAAAAAGTCCTGCTGCCTACACCCTGTTCTCTTCTCATCCCTTGGCTCCAACACCACCAGTTGTTGCTCGGAAGTGCTGTTAGCACAGTCAACACTTGCTCCTGTGTTACTGGGGTTCAGTAATGTCAGCTGTTCCCCTGCTGTGTGAACGGCAAAAAGTCCTGCTGCCTCCACCCTGTTCTCTTCTCATCCCTGGGCTCCAACACCGCCAGTTGTTGCTCGGAAGTGCTGTTAGCACAGTCAACACTTGCTCCTGTGTTACTGGGGTTCAGTAATGTCAGCTGTACCCCTGCTGTGTGAATGGCAAAAAGTCCTGCTGCCTCCACCCTGTTCTCTTCTCATCCCTGGGCTTCAACACCGCCAGTTGTTGCTCGGAAGTGCTGTTAGCACAGTCAACACTTGCTCCTGTGTTACTGGGGTTCAGTAATGTCAGCTGTTCCCCTGCTGTGTGAACGGCAAAAAGTCTGCTGCCTCCACCCTGTTCTCTTCTCATCCCTGGGCTCCAACACCGCCAGTTGTTGCTCGGAAGTGCTGTTAGCACAGTCAACACTTGCTCCTGTGTTACTGGGGTTCAGTAATGTCAGCTGTTCCCCTGCTGTGTGAACGGCAAAAAGTCCTGCTGCCTCCACCCTGTTCTCTTCTCATCCCTGGGCTTCAACACCACAAGTTGTTGCTCGGAAGTGCTGTTAGCACAGTCAACACTTGCTCCTGTGTTACTGGGGTTCAGTAATGTCAGCTGTTCCCCTGCTGTGTGAACGGCAAAAAGTCCTGCTGCCTCCACCCTGTTCTCTTCTCATCCCTAGGCTCCAACACCGCCAGTTGTTGCTCGGAAGTGCTGTTAGCACAGTCAACACTTGCTCCTGTGTTACTGGGGTTCAGTAATGTCAGCTGTTCCCCTGCTGTGTGAACAGCAAAAAGTCCTGCTGCCTCCAACCGGTTCTCTTCTCATCCCTGGGCTCCAACACCGACAGTTGTTGCTCGGATGTGTCATTGGCACGGGTACTCACTCCTGCCCAGACTGGTTACAGCATGCCATCTGTTTCCTGTCAGTGTAAACGTCACTTAGCCTCCAATAGGTTGTCCTGTCGTGTTGCGGTCGGGTTAGCCGACTCTATGGTGCCTGGAGTTTAGGTGCTTCCTATGTGTGCTGCGGGATATGCAAATAAAGGCTGTTTCCGTTGTGACAATAGGACAATCACCCACTGTAGTACTGTGGGATTCGGTAATTGCGGCCGGCTCGCGGCCTGTCAACTTAAATTTCCATGGGTACCTTCTGCTACCCATCCGGGTTCCAGTACCGTCAGCTGGTTCTCCGCAGTGCCTTTGGCCTAGGTGCCTCCATCTCGGTATCCGAGTTCCAGCAACGTCTGCTGGTCCTTGGTAGTGCTTTGGAGCACAGGTACCTCCTGCTTAGTAACCGTGTCCCAGTAATGTCAGCTGGTCCTCGGTTGTGCCATTGGCTCTTTTCCTTCTGCTGCCCCTCTGGGTTCCAGCACAGTCAGCTGGTCCTCGTTACTTGCATTGGCTCTTGTACCTTCTGCTACCTGTCCAGGTTCCAGTACCGTCAACTGGTTCTCCGCAGTGCCTTTGGCCTAGGTGCCTCCATCTCAGTATCCGAGTTCCAGCAACGTCTGCTGGTCCTTGGTAGTGCTTTGGAGCACAGGTACCTCCTGCTTAGTAACCGTGTCCCAGTAACGTCAGCTGGTCCTCGGTTGTGCCATTGGCTCTTTTCCTTCTGCTGCCCCTCCGGGTTCCACTACCGTCAGCTGGTTCTCCGCAGTGCCTTTGGCCTAGGTGCCTCCATCTCGGTATCCGAGTTCCAGCAACGTCTGCTGGTCCTTGGTAGTGCTTTGGAGCACAGGTACCTCCTGCTTAGTAACCGTGTCCCAGTAATGTCAGCTGGTCCTCGGTTGTGCTATTGCTCTTTTCCTTCTGCTGCCCCTCCGGGTTCCAGCACAGTCAGCTGGTCCTCGTTACTTGCATTGGCTCTTGTACCTTCTGCTACCCGTCCGGGTTCCAGTACCGTCAACTGGTTCTCCGCAGTGCCTTTGGCCTAGGTGCCTCCATCTCGGTATCGGAGTTCCAGCAACGTCTGCTGGTCCTTGGTAGTGCTTTGGAGCACAGGTACCTCCTGCTTAGTAACCGTGTCCCAGTAATGTCAGCTGGTCCTCGGTTGTGCCATTGGCTCTTTTCCTTCTGCTGCCCCTCTGGGTTCCAGCACAGTCAGCTGGTCCTCGTTACTTGCATTGGCTCTTGTACCTTCTGCTACCTGTCCAGGTTCCAGTACCGTCAACTGGTTCTCCGCAGTGCCTTTGGCCTAGGTGCCTCCATCTCAGTATCCGAGTTCCAGCAACGTCTGCTGGTCCTTGGTAGTGCTTTGGAGCACAGGTACCTCCTGCTTAGTAACCGTGTCCCAGTAACGTCAGCTGGTCCTCGGTTGTGCCATTGGCTCTTTTCCTTCTGCTGCCCCTCCGGGTTCCACTACCGTCAGCTGGTTCTCCGCAGTGCCTTTGGCCTAGGTGCCTCCATCTCGGTATCCGAGTTCCAGCAACGTCTGCTGGTCCTTGGTAGTGCTTTGGAGCACAGGTACCTCCTGCTTAGTAACCGTGTCCCAGTAACGTCAGCTGGTCCTCGGTTGTGCTATTGGCTCTTTTCCTTCTGCTGCCCCTCCGGGTTCCAGCACAGTCAGCTGGTCCTCGTTACTTGCATTGGCTCTTGTACCTTCTGCTACCCGTCCGGGTTCCAGTACCGTCAACTGGTTCTCTGCAGTGCCTTTGGCCTAGGTGCCTCCATCTCAGTATCCGAGTTCCAGCAACGTCTGCTGGTCCTTGGTAGTGCTTTGGAGCACAGGTACCTCCTGCTTAGTAACCGTGTCCCAGTAACGTCAGCTGGTCCTCGGTTGTGCCATTGGCTCTTTTCCTTCTGCTGCCCCTCCGGGTTCCAGTACCGTCAGCTGGTTCTCCGCAGTGCCTTTGGCCTAGGTGCCTCCATCTCGGTATCCGAGTTCCAGCAACGTCTGCTGGTCCTTGGTAGTGCTTTGGAGCACAGGTACCTCCTGCTTAGTAACCGTGTCCCAGTAACGTCAGCTGGTCCTCGGTTGTGCCATTGGCTCTTTTCCTTCTGCTGCCCCTCCGGGTTCCAGCACAGTCAGCTGGTCCTCGTTACTTGCATTGGCTCTTGTACCTTCTGCTACATTTACAAATTGAATGTTTTTTTGGGTAATCACTCTGGATCTCCAACAATGAAGACGACGACCCTGATGACCACCCGAAGAAGATGACGACCACAAGGACGACGAGCATCAAGCCAACCAGCCTAAACACCATCACAAAGAAGAAATAAAAGATTACCCAACAGGACTAAGAAGGTTAAGACAAACTACAAGATACAGAACAAGAGACTGAAGAACAATAAGCAGAAGATCAAAAAGCAGAAGAACATGAAGTATAAGACCAAAATGAAGAGCAAAATATATGCTCTAAATTATAAGCAGAAGAAGACTAAGCAGTGTATGGGGGTGAGTCCGTTCCTCCTCGTGGTGCCCCTGGAAATTTTCATCTACTGCAGGCTAAACTGAACACGGACAAATACTGTTGTAATTTAAATCTTTTGTGACAGCAAGAACGCAAGGATGAAAAATTCATACTTTTACAGATTACAAGTACAGGAATCTCTGTCACAAATAAGAATATGATGAAGATGAAGTAGAATATGAAGAAGAATAATAGTTTAATAAGAACAATATGAGTAATGTTAACAAAAAGATGAATAGCAATAAGTTTAAGAAGAAGATAAAGAAGGTGAAGATGAAGAATAATTTGATGAAAAAGATGATGCTGCTGAAGATTATGAAGGAGAAAGTGTGTGAAAAGTTAAAAAGGTGAAGAGCATGGAAGTTGTGAAATATACATATTTGCCAAAATAGAAAAAACGTGAACGACATTGTCAATTTCTTCGTCAATCCGAACATCTTTAAAAAAAAAAATATTTATGCTATTCCATTTGATTGGGTTAAACATCTATGCCTTTAATGTCTCCTCAACCTTCCCCAATACATTCTACATTACTCTTTGTTGTTTTCCTTCATGTACAATTAACCAACAAGGCAAGAATTGGGTTTTTTTAATTCCGATATTTTGTTCCCATAGACTTACATTGGATTTCTGGTATCGGTATCTGGTATCGCCGATATTTTTTGGGTATCGGCGATACCATTCCGATTCCGATACTTTTGGATATCGGAAAGTATCGCTCAACTCTAGCCAGGACCGTCTCTTAAAAGTGTTTCAGCTGTGGGATCGGGCTACCAGCAGTGCAGAGCTTGCTCAGGAATGGCAGCAGGCAGGTGTGAGTGCATATGCACTCACTGTGAAGCGGAGACTCTTGGAGCAAGGCCTGGTCTCAAGGAGGGCAGCAAAGAAGCCACTTCTCTCCAGAAAAAACATCATGGACAGACTGATATTCTGCAAAAGGTACAGGCAGTGGACTGCTGAGGACTGGGGTAAAGTTATTTTCTCTGATGAATCCCCTTTTCGATTGTTTGGGACATCAGGAAAACATCTTATTCGGAGAAGACAAGGTGAGCGCTACCACCAGTCTTGTCTCATGCCAACTGTTAAGCATCCTGAAACCATTCATGTGTGGGGTTGCTTCTCAGCCAAGGGAATCGGCTCTCTCACAGTCTTGCCTAAAAACACAGCCATGAATAAAGAATGGTACCAGAATGTCCTCCAAGAGCAACTTCTCCCAACCCTCCAAGATCAGTTTTGCGATCAACAATGCCTTTTCCAGCATGATGGAGCACCTTGCCATAAAGCAAAGGTGATAACTAAATGGCTCAAGGAACAAAACATAGAGATTTTGGGTCCATGGCCTGGAAACTCCCCAGATCTTAATCCCATTGAGAACTTGTGGTCAATCATCAAGAGACGGGTGGACAAACAAAAACCTAAAAATTCTGACAAAATGAAAGCATTGATTGTGCAAGAATGGACTGCTATCAGTCAGGATTTGGTCCAGAAGTTGATTGAGAGCATTCCAGGGAGAATTGCAGAGGTCCTGAAGACGAAGGGTCAACACTGCAAATATTGACTTGCTGCATTAACTCATTCTAACTGTCAATATAAGCTTTTGTTACTTACAGTGCCTACAAGTAGTATTCAACCCTCTGCAGATTTAGCTGGTTTGATAAGATGCAAATAAGTTAGAGCCTTCAAACTGCAAACGAGAGTAGGATTTATTAACAGAAGCATAAATCTTACAAAACAAAAAGTTATGTTGCTCAGTTGAATTTTAATAAATTTTAAACATAAAAGTGTGGGTCAATTATTATACAACCCCTATGTTTAATATTTCGTGGAATAACCCTTGTTTGCAATTACAGCTAATAATCGTCTTTTATAAGACCTGATCAGGCCGGCACAGGTCTGTGGAGTTATCTTGGCCCACTCCTCCATGCAGATCTTCTCCAAGTTATCTAGGTTCTTTGGGTGTCTCATGTGGACTTTAATCTTGAGCTCCTTCCACAAGTTTTCAATTGGGTTAAGGTCAGGAGACTGACTAGGCCACTCCAACACCTTGACTTTTTCCCTCTTGAACCAGGCCTTGGTTTTTTTGGCTGTGTGCTTTGGGTCATTGTCTTGTTGGAAGATGAAATTACGACCCATCTTAAGATCCTTGATGGAGGAGCGGAGGTTCTTGGCTAAAATCTCCAGGTAGGCCGTGCTATCCATCCTCCCATGGATGCGGACCAGATGGCCAGGCCCCTTGGCTGAGAAACAGCCCCACAGCATGATGCTGCCACCACCATGCTTGACTATAGGGATGGTATTCTTGGAGTCGTATGCAGTGCCATCCAGTCTCCAAACGTCACGTGTGTGGTTGGCACCAAAGATCTCGATCTTGGTCTCATCAGACCATAGAACCTTGAACCAGTCTGTCTCAGAGTCCTCCAAGTGATCATGAGCAAACTGTAGACGAGCCTTGACATGACGCTTTGAAAGTAAAGGTACCTTACGGCTCGTCTGGAACGGAGACCATTGCGGTGGAGTACGTTACTTATGGTATTGACTGAAACCAATGTCCCACTGCCATGAGATCTTCCCAGAGCTCCTTCCTTGTTGTCCTTGGGTTAGCCTTGACTCTTCGGACAAGCCTGGCCTTGGCACGGGAGGAAACTTTCAAAGGCTGTCCAGGCCGTGGAAGGCTAATAGTAGTTCCATAAGCCTTCCACTTACGGATGATGCTCCCAACAGTGGAGACAGGTAGGGCCAACTCCTTGGAAAGGGTTTTGTACCCCTTGCCAGCCTTGTGACCCTCCACGATCTTGTCTCTGATGGCCTTGGAATGCTCCTTTGTCTTTCCCATGTTGACCATGTATGAGTGGTGTTCACAAGTTTGGGGAGGGTCTTAAATAGTCAGAAAAGGCTGGCAAAAGAGATCATTAATCCACACATGTGAAGCTCATTATTCTTGGTGGCTGAACTACTTCTTAATACTTTAGAGGGACCAAACAGAATTCTTGTGGTTTGAGGGGTTGAATAATAAATGACACTCTGAATTAACTTTTAACGTTTTAAAAAAAAAAAAAAAATTAAAACAAAAATTTTTGCTGCAGTGCATTTCCCACTTCCAGGCTGATCTACAGTACAAATGTCACAATGCCAAGTTAATTCCGCATGTGTCAACCAGCTAAATCTGCAGGGGGTTGAATACTACTTGTAGGCACTGTATATGTTTGCAATTATATTTCTGTCTGTGATAAAAACATCTGTCAAACACACATAAAAACCAGAGGGCAGCAGATCATGTGAAAATATAATATTTGTGTCATTCTCAAAACTTTTGGCCATGACTGTAAATGAATTCAAGTTTCCAGGTCTAGATGAATTACACCCCAGAGTACTGAAGGAGATAGCAGAAGACATTTTTTAACCACTCTCCATAATCTTTGAAAATTCTTGGAGAACAGGAGAAGACCCAGAAGACTGGAGAAGAGCAAATGTTGTTCCTATCTTCACAAAGGGGAAGAAGGTGGACCCAGGGAAATATAGACCCTTGAGTCTGACTTTTATACCAGGAAAGATCTTTGAACAAATTATTAAACAACATGTATGTAAGTACCTGGATGAGAATGAAGTAATTAAACAGAGTCAGCATGGGTTTGTAACTAATAAGTCATGTCAGACTAACTTAATTTCCTTCTATGATAGAATCACTGACTGGGTGTATCAGGGAAATGCGGTATAGTATATCTTGACTTCAGCAAAGCATTTGACAAAGAATCTCACATAGTCCTTATTGAAAAAATGACAAAGTTTGGAATGGACAAGGCAACTGTTAGGTAGATTCATAACTGGCTTAGTGATCGGAACCAAAGATTGGTCATAAATGGCTGCAAATTCAGTTGGAAGAATGTCTCAAGTGGGGTACCACAGAGCTCTCTCCTGGACCCTGTATTGTTCAACATCCTTATCAATGATTTAGATGTAGGAATTGAAGGTAAACTGATTAAATTTGCTGATGACAAAAAGCTAGGAGGGATAGCTAATACTAAAGAGCGAGAAAGAATTCAAAAAGATATAAATAAACTGGATCAGTGTGCAGCAACTAACAGAATGGTTTTAACAGGGAAAAATGCAAAGTACTACATCTGGACAATAGAAATGAAAAAAGCATATACAGAATGGGAGGAATAGGGTTAAGCAACAGCACATGTGAAAAAGACTTGGGTATACTAATAGATCACAGACTGAACATGAGTCAACAGAGTGATGCAGCAGCAAAAAAGGCAAATACAATTCTAGGATGTATTAACAGAAGCCTACCATCTAGATCACGTGAAGTCATTATTTCCCTCTACTCCTCTTTGGTCAGACCTCATCTGGAATACTGTGTCCAGTTTTGGGCACCACATTTTAAAAAAGACATCAACAAACTGGAACAAGATCAGAGAATAGCGACCAGAATGCTGACAGGTCTGTAAACCTATGAGGAACGGTTGCACGATTTGGGAATTTTTAGCTTTCAAAAAAGAAGACTGAGAAGAGACTTAATAGCTGTCCACAAATATCTCAAGGGCTCTCACATTGTAGAAGGATCATCTTTATTCTCATTTGCACAAGGAAAGACTAGAAGCAATGGGAAGAAACTGAATGGGAGGAGACACAGATTAGATATTAGAAAAAACTTTTTGACAGTTAGGATGATCAATGAGTGGAACAGTCTGACAAGAGAAAAATTTAGTGAATCCTTCTTTGAGCAGGGGGTTGGACCAGATGGCCCAGGAGGTCCCTTCCAACTCTACCATTCTATGATGCTATGATTACCTCCTGTGTCAGTGCATAGCCAGCTGTTTTTGAGAGCAGTCACATCAGTTATCAAGATCGTCATGGGACATTATGAATTATTATCTTTTCTGAGTACAGGTGAGGAATATTGTGGTTTATTATTTTATTTTTGTTTCAGGAGACGCTGGAGTCAGTGGATAAGGCATTCGGTGAGTATGGTTTAATTTAAATTCAATAAAGGAGTCTGTGTCATTATTTCGAATAAAGGACTTTCTTCTTAGTGTGTGTTTCTTTTTTTTATAATATCACTATGGGGTTAGTAATGAGGGTGTCTTACAGACGCCTCTCCATTACTAACATGTGGGCTTGATGTCATCTGACAATACAAAGGTGACATCAAACCCCCAACCAATACCCCACTTGCCACCATTATAGGGCAAGTGGGAAGAGCGAGGCTAAGCATCAGATTTGGGGCATCTTACAAATGCTAATTTTCTGGGGCAGCTGAATGCTGATGTTTTTAGTCTGGGAGTGGGTCAATATCCATGGCACCTTCCTAGGCTATTAATATCAGCCCTCAGCTATCTGCCTAGTCTTTGCTAGTTAGATATTATAGGGGACCCTATGTCAATTTAATTTCTGGGATCCCCCTGTAAACTAGCAAGTAAAGGCTAAGCTGTGAGCTGATAGTAATAGCAGTATGTCCGGTTCACCGTACTCTGCACTCTCTGAGCACTACAGTCCTTTCAAACTTTGCATTGTGCTTCTAAAAAAGTTTTCAACCAAATATCTGATATCGTTGTACTCAGGAGAATTCCACTTTTATTTTATTTTCAAATTTTAACCCTTATAACCTCCAAATATAAAAATATGTTTCAAAAATTCTGCTGATGTAAAGTAGGTATGTTGGAAATGTCATTTATTAACTTTTTTTCTTTGACATAACTCTCTGATTTAAAGGCATACAAATTAAAAGTTTGAAAATTGCAAAATGTTCCAAATTTTCACCAAATTTCCATTTTTTTTCACAAAGAAACCAAGTCATATTGAAGACATTTTACCACTTCCATGAATAACAATTTGTTATGAAAAAGCAGTTTCAGAATCAGTGGGATCCATTGAAGCGTTCCAGAGTTTCTACCTCATAAATTAGAGTTGTGTTGTGTATAAATATGTGATTCTTCAGATTTTGTATTTGTCTAGCCTGATGAAGAGACCTGAGTAGTCTCGAAAGCTTGCAATTTGTTACCATCTTTTCAGTTAGCCATTAAAAGGTATCAACCACTGAGGACTCTCAACTCTAAATATTTTTCTATCTACTGGCTAACACGGTACAAAGATATACATCTTTACTGTACCTCATAAATTGACACTGGTCAGAATTGTAAAATTTGAGGTCAGGTTTAATAAGTGGGATTTCTGGCCTTATAAATGGGGCTGGGACCATCAGTTGTGTTGTGCAGAAGTCTGGTGGATACACAGCTGATAGTCCTACTGAATAGACTGTTACAATTTGTATTATGGCAGAAAAAAGCAGCTAAGTAAAGAAAAACGACTGGCCATCATTACTTTAAGAAATGAAGGTCAGTCAGTCCGAAAAATTGGGAAAACTTTGAAAACATGTCCCCAAGTGCAGTTGCAAAAAACATCAAGCACTACAAAGAAACTGGCTCACATGAGGACCGCCCCAGGAAAGAAAGACCAAGAGTCACCTCTGATTCTGAGGATAAGTTCACATATAGTGCTGAACAGCCCGCCTTATGTCCTAAGCAAGCCTTATTTGTGTGCTTTTTTCCACTAGGCAGCTAACACCTTCATCATCACTGTTTTTGTGATAGGGTGGCTGCTCTCATCAGTGGTGGGCACCTGTGCGGCTCCAGCCTTTATCTATGGGAGCTTGCTGCATCCTGCTAGTGCACTGGTCATTTGACAAGAGTTGGTAAGACTATTTTTCATGTTGTGTTTTTGCTAAAAAAATATTCAGGTTTTTAATCTTTTCTGTGAGCTTTGAATTGATGTCTAGTTAGATACTCACAATATTAATGGGGTCCCTAGACATTGGGCTGCGAGCTTATCTGCTTTGGCCAAAATAGTAACCAATACCCCATGTGATGCATTTATCATATGCATCATTTTTTGCACTTTTTATCATTTTTTGAAGGATGCAGCTAGGCTCCTTTTTGATAGCTTGGTTTTCTTTGTTATGCACATATAGTGCTGAACAGCCCACCTTCCATCATAGGCATTATATAATGGGCTGTTATCCAGACACTGTGCATTGCACTTTACTGAGTGACTTATGTCCTAAGCAAGCCTTATTTGTGTGCTTTTTTCCGCTAGGCAGCTAACACCTTCATCATCACTGTTTTTGTGATAGGGAGGCTGCTCTCATCAGTGGTGGGCACCTGTGCTTCTCCAGCCTTTATATATGGGAGCTTGCTGCATCATGCTAGTGCACTGGTCATTTGACAAGAGTTGGTAAGACTATATTTCATGTTGTGTTTTTGCTAAAAAAAAATTCAGGTTTTTATCCTTTTCTGTGAGCTTTGAATTGATGTCTAGCTAGATACTCACAATATTAATGTGGACCCTTGACGTTGGGCTGCGAGCTTATCTGCTTTGGCCAAAATAGTAACCAATACCCCATGTGATGCATTTATCATATGCATCATTTTTTGCACTTTTTATCATTTTTTGCAGGATGCAGCTAGGCTCCTTTTAGATGGCTTGGTTTTCTGTGTTATGCACATATAGTGCTGAACAGCCCGCCTTCCAACATAGGCGTTATGTAATAGGCTGTTATCCAGACACTGTGCATTGCACTTTACTGTGTGACTTATGTCCTAAGCAAGCCTTATTTGTGTGCTTTTTTTCCGCTAGGCAGCTAACACCTTCATCATCACTGTTTTTGTGCTAGGGAGGCTGCTCTCATAGTGGTGGGCACCTGTGCTTCTACAGCCTTTATCTATGGGAGCTTGCTGCATCCTGCTAGTGCACTGGTCATTTGACAAGAGTTGGTAAGACTATTTTTCCCAGGACGTCCCTCCTGACAGCACCATGGGGACGTCCTCCTCCTCCTTGCTGGGACAGGAAACACACGAGAGTTTATAAGGCCACACCCCGTCCCCTATCCCTCAGTGTTTTTCCTGTCCCTGCATGGAAGGGGCGCACGAGGTACTTACGGGCTCAGGGGGATTGTGAAGCTCGGTGGATCTTTCCCCCTGTCAAGTGGCCCAGGGCTGAAACTCCCCAGAGGGGAGTCCCTCTGCTCCATAGGCCGGGAGCAGGACCAGGCTCCCGGATGGGTGACATTCCTCCCAGGGGGAGGCTCTCGTCCCGGACTAGTGACGACTCTGGGGCCACGGCACTGAGGGTCAGGGGTTTCTGCTGCCACTCGGCGCTGACAGGTAACGCCGCACTCCCATACTCCCACAACGCCCTGAGCGATCCTGACAGGGCGGGCGTCACTTCCGGTCCCACACTTCCGGTGACGTCACACAAGATGGCGGCGCCCAATCCCAGAAACGCCGATCTCTGACGCTGAGGGCTGCAGGCTGCCGGCTACAGGTAGCGATTCCTGCTGCAGGCGCTGATCATCGGACGGTGTACAGCCTACCTTGTGCCTGAGGGAGACAAATGCAGCTGACGGGGGAGGGGTAAGTGCGCTTTGTGCAGACCACCCTGACCAGGTGTCCCTAACATTACAAGATACTGACGGACCCTATCCTTATGTCATTTAGGACAAAGGAGCCCCGACTGCCCCCCTAACGGTAAAAAAGACTGGCAAGGCATCGGCTAAATCTCCTAGATGCCCGGTTTGCCACGTGAAGCTCTCTGACAGTCATGACAAGACCCTTTGTACTACCTGTACTTCCAAGGTTTTAAGGGAGGAGCAGCCATCACTACTGACGGAAATGCGACATATGATTCGGGAAGAGGTCCAGGCGTCTATGTCATCAATTTCACAGCAGACACCTAGCTCTCCCGGACGTAAGCGACCTAGGTGGGAGACTGACCCAGGGGTCCAGGACTTCAGCTCAGAGGACAGATCGGATATAGAAGATACTATTTCCGAGGAAGAAGGACAACTTCCACCCGATGTCCAGGGCCGGAGTAGGAAATTACTATTTCAGGCAGAGGACACTAATGATTTAATTCAGTCTGTACGGTCTACCATGCAGATTGAGGACACTCCCAAACCGCAGTCTAGACAGGACTTAATGTTTGGCGGTCTTATGGCTCAGAGGCAGACGGTATTCCCTGTCAGTGAACACATTAAAAGCATGATTCTAGAAGAGTGGAAGAATGCTGAACGGCGTCTGGTGCTTTCCCGAGATTTCAGGGGTCGACTTCCATTTGACCCTGAGGAAATCAAGCTTTGGGAAGAGATTCCTAAGATAGACGTTCCAATAGCCAGAGTCGCAAAAAAGACGGTCATCCTGTTTGAAGACTCATCTAATTTGCGTGACCCAATGGATAGGAAGGCCGACATTTTACTAAAGAGAGCTTGGTAGGCGTCGGCGGCGCTAATCAAGACTAACATAGCGGCCACCTCAGTTGCCAGGTCCATGTCCATCTGGATAACACAGTTAGAAGAACAACTGTCTAGTAAGGTCCACAGGTCTGACATTCTGGCCTCCCTTCCTATCATGAAATCAGCCACAGCATTCCTAGCGGACATGTCGGCTGAATCGGTTAGATTTTCAGCCAGAAACAGCTCCCTTTCTAACGCAGCTAGGAGAGCTGTCTGGTTGAAATCATGGTCAGGAGATATTGCTTCTAAGACCAAGTTATGTTCCATCCCCTTCTCAGGCGCAAGGGTGTTTGGACCAGCCTTAGACAGTATCCTAGAGTCAGCATCTGATGAAAAGAAGGGGCTTCCAAAAGAAAAAGCTAAGCGTCCCCAGGCCTTTCGTAGGGGATCTTTTCCAGGAAAGCGTTATGATTCTAGAACCCATAGTAGAACAAGTCGAGGATCCTACAGGAGTTATTTTCTCTGATGAATCCCCTTTTCGATTGTTTGGGACATCAGGAAAATTCCTCATTTGGAGAAGGCAAGGTGAGCGCTACCACCAGTCTTGTCTCATGCCAACTGTTAAGTATCCTGAAACCATTCATGTGTGGGGTTGCTTCTCAGCCAAGGGAATCGGCTCTCTCACAGTCTTGCCTAAAAACACAGCCATGAATAAAGAATGGTACCAGAATGTCCTCCAAGAGCAACTTCTCCCAACCCTCCAAGAGCAGTTTTGCGATCAACAATGCCTTTTCCAGCATGATGGAGCACTTGCCATAAAGCAAAGGTGATAACTAAATGGCTCAAGGAACAAAACATAGAGATTTTGGGTCCATGGCCTGGAAACTCCCCAGATCTTAATCCCATTGAGAACTTGTGGTCAATCATCAAGAGACGGGTAGACAAACAAAAACCTAAAAATTCTGACAAAATGAAAGCATTGATTGTGCAAGAATGGACTGCTATCAGTCAGGATTTGGTCCAGAAGTTGATTGAGAGCATGCCAGGGAGAATTGCAGAGGTCCTGAAGAAGAAGGGTTAACACTGCAAATACTGACTTGCTGCATTAACTCATTCTAACTGTCAATATAAGCTTTTGTTACTTATATGTTTGCAATTATATTTCTGTCTGTGATAAAAACATCTGTCAAACACACATAAACCAGAGGGCAGCAGATCATGTGAAAATATAATATTTGTGTCATTCTCAAAACTTTTGGCCATGACTGTAAATGAATTCAAGTTTCCAGGTCTAGATGAATTACACCCCAGAGTACTGAAGGAGATAGCAGAATACAATTTTTAACCACTCTCCATAATCTTTGAAAATTCTTGGAGAACAGGAGAAGACCCAGAAGACTGGAGAAGAGCAAATGTTGTTCCTATCTTCACAAAGGGGAAGAAGGTGGACCCAGGGAAATATAGACCCTTGAGTCTGACTTTTATACCAGGAAAGATCTTTGAACAAATTATTAAACAACATGTATGTAAGTACCTGGATGAGAATGAAGTAATTAAACAGAGTCAGCATGGGTTTGTAACTAATAAGTCATTTCAGACTAACTTAATTTCCTTCTATGATAGAATCACTGACTGGGTGTATCAGGGAAATGCGGTATAGTATATCTTGACTTCAGCAAAGCATTTGACAAAGAATCTCGCATAGTCCTTATTGAAAAAATGACAAAGTATGGAATGGACAAGGCAACTGTTAGGTAGATTCATAACTGGCTTAGTGATCGGAACCAAAGATTGGTCATAAATGGCTGCAAATTCAGTTGGAAGAATGTCTCAAGTGGGGTACCACGGAGCTCTCTCCTGGACCCTGTATTGTTCAACATCCTTATCAATGATTTAGATGTAGGAATTGAAGGTAAACTGATTAAATTTGCTGATGACAAAAAGCTAGGAGGGATAGCTAATACTAAAGAGCGAGAAAGAATTCAAAAAGATATAAATAAACTGGATCAGTGTGCAGCAACTAGCAGAATGGTTTTTAACAGGGAAAAATGCAAAGTACTACATCTGGGCAATAGAAATGAAAACAGCATATACAGAATGGGAGGAATAGGTTTAAGCAACAGCACATGTGAAAAAGACTTGGGTATACTAATAGATCACAGACTGAACATGAGTCAACAGAGTGATGCAGCAGCAAAAAAGGCAAATACAATTCTAGGATGTATTAACAGAAGCCTACCATCTAGATCACGTGAAGTCATTATTTCCCTCTACTCCTCTTTGGTCAGACCTCATCTGGAATACTGTGTCCAGTTTTGGGCACCACATTTTAAAAAAGACATCAACAAACTGGAACAAGATCAGAGAATAGCGACCAGAATGCTGACAGGTCTGTAAACCTATGAGGAACGGTTGCACGATTTGGGAATTTTTAGCTTTCAAAAAAGAAGACTGAGAAGAGACTTAATAGCTGTCCACAAATATCTCAAGGGCTCTCACATTGTAGAAGGATCATCTTTATTCTCATTTGCACAAGGAAAGACTAGAAGCAATGGGAAGAAACTGAATGGGAGGAGACACAGATTAGATATTAGAAAAAACTTTTTGACAGTTAGGATGATCAATGAGTGGAACAGGCTGCCACGAGAAAGATTTAGTGAATCCTTCTTTGAGCAGGGGGTTGGACCAGATGGCCCAGGAGGTCCCTTCCAACTCTACCATTCTATGATTCTATGATTACCTCCTGTGTCAGTGAATAGCCAGCTGTTTTTGAGAGCAGTCACATCAGTCATCAAGATCGTCATGGGACATTATGAATTATTATCTTTTCTGCATACAGGTGAGGAATATTGTGGTTTATTATTTTATTTTTGTTTCAGGAGACGTTGGAGTCAGTGGATAAGGCATTCGGTGAGTATGGTTTAATTTAAATTCAATAAAGTAGTCTGTGTCATTATTTCAAATAAAGGACTTTCTTCTTAGTGTGTGTTTCTTTTTTTTATAATATCACTATGGGGTTAGTAATGAGGGTGTCTTATAGACGCCTCTCCATTACTAACATGTGGGCTTGATGTCATCTGACAATACAAAGGTGACATCAAACCCCCAACCAATACCCCACTTGCCACCATTACAGGGCAAGTGGGAAGAGCGAGGCTAAGCATCAGATTTGGGGCATCTTACAAATGCTAATTTTCTGGGGCGACTGACTGCTGATGTTTTTAGTCTGGGAGTGGGTCAATATCCATGGCACCTTCCTAGGCTATTAATATCAGCCCTCAGCTATCTGCCTAGTCTTTGCTAGTTAGATATTATAGGGGGACCCTATGTCAATTTAATTTCTGGGATCCCCCTGTAAATTAGCAAGTAAAGGCTAAGAAAACAGCTGTGAGCTGATTGTAATAGCAGTATGTCCGGTTCACCGTACTCTGCACTCTCTGAGCACTACAGTTCTTTCAAACTTTGCATTGTGCTTCTAAAAAAGTTTTCAACCAAATATCTGATATCGTTGTACTCAGGAGAATTCCACTTTTACACGCCAGGGGCTCCCCAAACATCTGACATAACACCTGAACACAATTCCATCAAAGTCTGCATTCCAAAATGTGACTCCTTCCTTCCTGAGCTTTGCCGTGTGCCCAAACAGTAGTTTACTCACACAAAAGTGGTATCAGTGTATTCAGGAGAAATTGCACAACAAATTGTATGGTTCAATTTCTTCTGTTGCTCTTATAAAAATGCAAAATGTTATCTAAAAAACATTTTTGAGGGAAAAATGTAATGATTTTTTGTTTTCACGACTCAATGTTATAAATTTCTGAGAAGCACCAGGGGAGGTTCAAGGTTCTCATTACACATTTAGATAAGTTCCCTAAGGGGTCTAGTTTCCAAAATGCTGTCCTTTTGGGGGGTTTCCACTGTTAAAGCACATCAGGGGCTCTCCAAATGCGACATGGCATCCGCTAATTATTCCAGCAAATTTTGCATTCAAAAAGTGAAATGGCAGTCCTCCCCTTCTGAGCCCTGCCATGCACCCAAACAGTGATTTTACCCAACATGGGGTATCTACATGCTCAAGAGAAATTGCAAAACAAATTTTGGGGTCCATTTTTTCCTTATAACATTGTTAAAATAAAATAAATTGGGGTCTAAATTAAAATGGTTGATAAAAAATGTTAAATGTTATTTTTTTTCCTTCCACATTCTACAAATTCATGTGAAACACCTGAAAGGTTAATAAACTTCTTGAAAGTGGTTTTGAGCACCTTCAGGAGTTCAGTTTTCAGAATAGTGACACTTTTTTGGTATTTTCTTTCATATAGACCCCTCAAAATCACTTCAAATGTAATGTGATCCCTAAAAAATTGTAAATTTTGTAAAAAAAATTTAGAAATTACTTGTCAAATTTTAACCCTTATAACCTCCAAATATAAAAATATGTTTTAAAAATTCTGCTGATGTAAACTAGGTATGTTGGAAATGTCATTTATTAACCTCTTTTCTCTGATTTAAGGGCATACAAATTAAAAGTTTGAAAATTGCAAAATGTTCCAAATTTTCACCAAATTTCCATTTTATTCACAAAGAAACCAAGTCATATTGAAGACATTTTACCACTTCCATGAATAACAATTTGTTATGAAAAAGCAGTTTCAGAATCAGTGGGATCCATTGAAGCGTTCCAGAGTTTCTACCTCATAAATTAGAGTTGTGTTGTGTATAAATATGTGATTCTTCAGATTTTGTATTTGTCTAGCCTGATGAAGAGACCTGAGTAGTCTCGAAAGCTTGCAATTTGTTACCATCTTTTCAGTTAGCCATTAAAAGGTATAAACCACTGAGGACTCTCAACTCTAAATATTTTTCTATCTACTGGCTAACACGGTACAAAGATATACATCTTTACTGTACCTCATAAATTGACACTGGTCAGAATTGTAAAATTTGACCTGGTCATGAAGATGCAAACAGCCTTAGGAGGTAAAGAGGTTAAAGGGAAACTGTCATCATATTTTACCTATCTACACTATTAAGATGGGTATACAGGTTATTGAATGCTGAAAAAAATTCTACTTGTATATCTCATATAGATGCCTTGTTGTTGAGAAATTATTTTTATCACTTTATGTAAATGATCTCTTCCAGCCTATGGGGAGGCCTTCAGGGATTATTTTGAATGAAGGGAGTTGTCAGTGTGATGTGTAATGACCGCTCTCTGCTCTACTAATTTCATTGCAGAGCTGTTTGTGAGTATAAGGCCGGGGTAACACTAAAGAGAAATACGGACGAGTGCTATGCGAGAAAAAAAAGCGCATAGCACTCAGGCCAACGTAAATCTATGGGGCAGCTCTCATCAGAGTTTTTTTTCTCGGCTGTATTATACGTGAGAATGAAGTTGCAGCATGCTGCGATTTGCAGTGCATATCGGTCGAGACTCGCAAATACAAGTCTATGGGTTGGAGAAAAAAACGGACACCACACGGACCATGCGTATGACTTGCGAGAAATACGCACCAGTATTCTTTGAAATGCCGGCAATTCAGTGTGGTGCACAGTAAAATCACACTGACAGGTTAAAAAAGAATAGATATATACACATAGACTAGGTGTATATAAACATACATATATATATATGCTGTAAACATAATCACACAAAAATCATTGTGACCATCTGCCGCCTCATCAGGACCATTCCCAGGCATTGTAGGAAGGTCATACAGGCACATCAAGGCCACACACAATACTGAGCATCATTTTGACTTGTTTCCACTTTAATTTTGTCCTGTTTTGATTTTCATTTTGACTTGTTTCCACTTTCATTTTGGTGGTCTCTCCAAATCCAGGCCTCCATTAGTTCAAAAATTTGATTTCCATTGATGATTTTTGTGTGATTATGTTGACAGCACATTCAACTTTGTGCACAACAAAGTATTCAATGAGAATATTTCATTCATTTAGATCTAGGATGTGTTATTTGAGTGTTCCCTTTATTTCTTTGAGCAGTGTGTATGTATATATATATATATATATATATATATATATATATATATATACATAGACTGTAAAGACAGTACAGACCAGAAGTTTGGACACACCTTCTCATTTAAAGATTTTTCTGCATTTTCAAGACTATGAAAATTGTAAATACTCACTGAAGGCATCAAAACTATGAATTAACATATGTGGAATTATATACTTAACAAAAAAGTGTGTAACAACTGAAATTATGTCTTATATTCTAGGTTCTTCAAAGTAGCCAACTTTTGCTTTGATGACTGCTTTGCACACTCTTGGCATTCTCTTGATGAGCTTCTAGAGGTAGTCACCGGAAATGGTTTTCACTACACAGGTGTGCCCTGTCAGGTTTAATAAGTGGGATTTCTGGCCTTATAAATGGGGCTGGGACCATCAGTTGTGTTGTGCAGAAGTCTGGTGGATACACAGCTGATAGTCCTACTGAATAGACTGTTACAATTTGTATTATGGCAGAAAAAAGCAGCTAAGTAAAGAAAAACGACTGGCCATCATTACTTTAAGAAATGAAGGTCAGTCAGTCCGAAAAATTGGGAAAACTTTGAAAACGTGTCCCCAAGTGCAGTTGCAAAAAACATCAAGCACTACAAAGAAACTGGCTCACATGAGGACCGCCCCAGGAAAGAAAGACCAAGAGTCACCTCTGATTCTGAGGATAAGTTCACATATAGTGCTGAACAGCCCACCTTATGTCCTAAGCAAGCCTTATTTGTGTGCTTTTTTCCACTAGGCAGCTAACACCTTCATCATCACTGTTTTTGTGATAGGGTGGCTGCTCTCATCAGTGGTGGGCACCTGTGCTGCTCCAGCCTTTATCTATGGGAGCTTGCTGCATCCTGCTAGTGCACTGGTCATTTGACAAGAGTTGGTAAGACTATTTTTCATGTTGTGTTTTTGCTAAAAAAATATTCAGGTTTTTATCCTTTTCTGTGAGCTTTGAATTGATGTCTAGTTAGATACTCACAATATTAACGGTGTCCCTAGACGTTGGGCTGCGAGCTTATCTGCTTTGGCCAAAATAGTAACCAATACCCCATGTGATGCATTTATCATATGCATCATTTTTTTGCACTTTTTATCATTTTTTGAAGGATGCAGCTAGGCTCCTTTTTGATGGCTTGGTTTTCTTTGTTATGCACATATAGTGCTGAACAGGCCACCTTCCATCATAGGCATTATATAACAGGCTGTTATCCAGACACTGTGCATTGCACTTTACTGTATGACTTATGTCCTAAGCAAGCCTTATTTGTGTGCTTTTTTCCACTAGGCAGCTAACACCTTCATCATCACTGTTTTTGTGATAGGGTGGCTGCTCTCATCAGTGGAAAGCACCTGTGCTTCTCCAGCCTTTATCTATGGGAGTTTGCTGCATCATGCTAGTGCACTGGTCATTTGACAAGAGTTGGTAAGACTATTTTTCATGTTGTGTTTTTGCTAAAAAAAAATTCAGGTTTTTATCCTTTTCTGTGAGCTTTGAATTGATGTCTAGCTAGATACTCACAATATTAATGTGGACCCTTGACGTGGGCTGCGAGCTTATCTGCTTTGGCCAAAATAGTAACCAATACCCCATGTGATGCATTTATCATATGCATCATTTTTTGCACCTTTTATCATTTTTTGCAGGATGCAGCTAGGCTCCTTTTAGATGGCTTGGTTTTCTGTGTTATGCACATATAGTGCTGAACAGCCCGCCTTCCAACATAGGCGTTATGTAATAGGCTGTTATCCAGACACTGTGGATTGCACTTTACTGTGTGACTTATGTCCTAAGCAAGCCTTAATTGTATGCTTCTTTGCACTAGGCAGCTGACACCTTCATCATCACTGTTTTTGTGATAGGGTGGCTGCTCTCATCAGTGGTAAGCACCTGTGCTTCTCCAGCCTTTATCTATGGGAGCTTGCTGCATCCTGCTAGTGCACTGGTCATTTGACAAGAGTTGGTAAGACTATTTTTCCCAGGACGTCCCTCCTGACAGCACCATGGGGACGTCCTCCTCCTCCTTGCTGGGACAGGAAACACACGAGAGTTTATAAGGCCACACCCCATCCCCTATCCCTCAGTGTTTTTCCTGTCCCTGCATGGAAGGGACGCACGAGGTACTTACGGGCTCAGGGGGATTGTGAAGCTCGGCGGATCCTTTCCTCTGTCAAGTGGCCCAGGGCTGAAACTCCCCAGAGGGGAGTCCCTCTGCTCCAAAGGCTGGGAGCAGGACCAAGCTCCCGGATGGGTGACGTTCCTCCCAGGGGGAGGCTCTCATCCCCGGACCAGTGACGACTCAGGGGCCGCGGCGCTGAGGGTCGGGGGTTTCTGCTGCCACTCGGCGCTGACAGGTAACGCCGCGCTCCCATACTCCCACAACGCCCTGAGCGATCCTGACAGGGCGGGCATCACTTCCGGTCCCACACTTCCGGTGACGTCACACAAGATGGCGGCGCCCAGTCCCAGAAACGCCGATCTCTGACGCTGAGGGCTGCAGGCTGCCGGCTACAGGTAGCGATTCCTGCTGCAGGCGCTGATCATCGGACGGTGTACAGCCTACCTTGTGCCTGATGGAGACAGATGCGGCTGACGGGGGAGGGGTAAGTGCGCTTTGCGCAGACCACCCTGACCAGGTGTCTCTAACGTTACAAGATACTGACGGACCCTATCCTTATGTCATTTAGGACAAAGGAGCCCCGACTGCCCCCCTAACGGTAAAAAAGACTGGCAAGGCATCGGCTAAATCTCCTAGATGCACGGTTTGCCACGTGAAGCTCTCTGACAGTCATGACAAGACCCTTTGTACTACCTGTACTTCCAAGGTTTTAAGGGAGGAGCAGCCATCACTACTGACGGAAATGCGACATATGATTCGGGAAGAGGTCCAGGCGTCTATGTCATCAATTTCACAGCAGACACCTAGCTCTCCCGGACGTAAGCGACCTAGGTGTGAGACTGACCCAGGGTCCAGGACTTCAGTTCAGAGGACAGATCGGATATAGAAGATACTATTTCCAAGGAAGAAGGACAACTTCCACCCGATGTCCAGGGCCGGAGTAGGAAATTCCTATTTCAGGCGGAGGACACTAATGATTTAATTCAGTCTGTACGGTCTACCATGCAGATTGAGGACACTCCCAAACCGCAGTCTAGACAGGACTTAATGTTTGGCGGTCTTATGGCTCAGAGGCAGACGGTATTCCCTGTCAGTGAACACATTAAAAGCATGATTCTAGAAGAGTGGAAGAATGCTGAACGGCGTCTGGTGCTTTCCCGAGATTTCAAGGGTCGACTACCATTTGACCCTGAGGAAATCAAGCTTTGGGAAGAGATTCCTAAGATAGACGTTCCAATAGCCAGAGTCGCAAAAAAGACGGTCATCCCGTTTGAAGACTCATCTAATTTGCGTGACCCAATGGATAGGAAGGCCGACATTTTACTAAAGAGAGCTTGGTAGGCGTCAGCGGCGCTAATCAAGACTAACATAGCGGCCACCTCAGTTGCCAGGTCCATGACCATCTGGATAACACAGTTAGAAGAACAAATGTCTAGTAAGGTCCACAGGTCTGACATTCTGGCCTCCCTTCCTATCATGAAATCAGCCACAGCATTCCTAGCGGACATGTCGGCTGAATCGGTTAGATTTTCAGCCAGAAACAGCTCCCTTTCTAACGCAGCTAGGAGAGCTGTCTGGTTGAAATCATGGTCAGGAGATATTGCTTCTAAGACCAAGTTATGTTCCATCCCCTTCTCAGGCGCAAGGGTGTTTGGACCAGCCTTAGACAGTATCCTAGAGTCAGCATCTGATGAAAAGAAGGGGCTTCCAAAAGAAAAAGCTAAGCGTCCCCAGTCCTTTCGTAGGGGATCTTTTCCAGGAAAGCGTTATGATTCTAGAACCCAAAGTAGAACAAGTCGAGGATCCTACAGGAGTTCTCAGACTCAAGGAGGGAAGAACAAAAGTACCTTCTTTAGCTCTTACAGTAGGAATAAGAGACAATGACGCCATATCTATCGGGGGGAGGCTTCGCCTCTTTGCGGCGAAATGGGCCCAGATTACCGAGAATCCGTGGGTTCGCAACACCATTGCAGAAGGTTACCGCATAGAGCTTTATTCTCCTCCCCCCGAGAGATACGTCTCTCCTACTCCAGTCCTTCCAGACTTAGATATATGGCTCAACCTTCAGGAAATGATCAGCTGCTCAGTAATAATTCCAGTTCCAGAGGCAGAAGTGGGCAGGGGTCACTACTCTTCCCTGTTTACCATCACAAAGCCATCGGGGGAAACCCGCACCATTATAAACTTGAAACCGCTAAATCACTGTTTCAGATACAAAAGATTCCGGATGAAATCAGTTCGCTCGGCAGTCCACCTTATAGACAGAGGGGCAGTTATGTGCACTCTCGACTTAAAAAGCGCATATTACCAGGTCCCTAAACATCCGTCATCTCAGGACCTCCTGCGGTTTGCCATAAAGATGCCAACCCAGACCTGCCACTTCCAGTTCCAGTGCCTTCCTTTCGGGCTGGCCTCCGCCCCTCGAATATTCACGAAGCTGGTCGCGGAGGTGGTGGCCTACCTAAGAAGCCTGGGAACCATAATCGTTCCGTATCTGGACAATTTTCTCATAGTGGCAGAATCCGAGGAGATGCTTGTCAAACACAGAGACCGATGCATCAGTATTCTGGAATCACTAGGCTGGGCCATAAATTGGCAGAAGTCGGACCTGATACCCAGCCAGAGGAAGGTCTTCTTGGGCGTACTTCTAGACTCAAGAGACAGAATCTCGTATTTACCGGAGGAGAAGCAGAAAGTGGTGCGAAACCTGGTAAAAGATCTGGCAAGACACCGAACTTCCGTAAGAAACTCCATGAAGGTATTGGGGCAGATGACGGCCTGCATTACCTGCGTCAGATGGGCACAAGCCCATTCAAGGCTCTTACAAAGGGAGATTTTGACAGTATGGGATCGATCCCAGTCTTCCCTGGACAGATCGATGTATCTACCGAAAACAGTAAAGGAATCCCTCGCTTGGTGGACTCAGGCTCGCAATCTTCGTGTAGGGGTGATATGGTCCGCCTCTCCTTACGTAACGGTCACTACGGACGCCAGTTCGTGGGGTTGTGGAGCCCATCTGCAAGGCAGAATTCTACAGGGCAGGTGACTAGAGTTGAGCGATACTTTCCGATATCCTAAAGTATCGGAATCGGAATGGTATCGCCGATATCACTAAAATATCGGCGATACCCGATACCGATACCGGAAGTCCCATGTAAGTCTATGGGAACAAAATATCGAAATTAAAAAAACCCCATTCTTGCCTTGTTGGTTAATTGTACATGAAGGAAAACAAGAAAGAGTAATGTAGAATGTATTGGGGAAGGTTGAGGAGACATTAAAGGCATAGATGTTTAACCCAATCAAATGGAATAGCATAAATATTTTTTTTTTTAAAGATGTTCGGATTGACGAAGAAATTGAGAATGTTGTTAACGTTTTTTATATTTTGGCAAATATGTATATTACACAACTTCCATGCTCTTCATCTTCACCTTTTTAACTTTTCACACACTTTCTCCTTCATAATCTTCTGCAGCATCATCTTTTTCATCAAATTATTCTTCATCTTCACCTTCTTTATCTTCTTCTTAAACTTCTTGCTATTCATCTTTGTTAACATTACTCATATTCTTCTTATTAAACTATTATTCTTATTCATATTCTGCTTCATCTTCTTCATCATATTCTTATTTGTGACAGAGAATCCTGTACTTGTAATCTGTCAAAGTATGAATTTTTCATCCTTCCGTTCTTGCTGTCACAAAAGATTTAAATTACAACAGTATTTGTCCGTGTTCAGTTTAGCCTGCAGCAGCAGGCATTTTCCAGGGGCACCACGAGGAGGAACGGACTCACCCCCATACACTGCTTAGTCTTCTTCTGCTTAGAATTTAGAGCATATATTTTGCTCTTCATTTTGGTCTTATACTTCATGTTCTTCTGCTTTTAGAACTTCTGCTTATTGTTCTTGTGTCTCTTGTTCCGTATCTTGTATTTGTAGCACAATCTTGTACCAGCTGATGTTACTGGGACACGGTTACTAAGCAGGAGGTACCTGTGCTCCAAAGCACTACCAAGGACCAGCAGACGTTGCTGGAACTCGGATACCGAGATGGAGGCACCTAGGCCAAAGGCACTGCGGAGAACCAGTTGACGGTACTGGAACCCGGACGGGTAGCAGAAGGTACAAGAGCCAATGCAAGTAACGAGGACCAGCTGACTGTGCTGGAACCCGGAGGGGCAGCAGAAGGAAAAGAGCCAATGGCACAACCGAGGACCAGCTGACGTTACTGGGACACGGTTACTAAGCAGGAGGTACCTGTGCTCCAAAGCACTACCAAGGACCAGCAGACGTTGCTGGAACTCGGATACCGAGATGGAGGCACCTAGGCCAAAGGCACTGCGGAGAACCAGCTGATGGTACTGGAACCCGGAGGGGCAGCAGAAGGAAAAGAGCCAATGGCACAACCGAGGACCAGCTGACGTTACTGAACCCCAGTAACACAGGAGCAAGTGTTGACTGTGCTAACAGCACTTCCGAGCAACAACTGGCGGTGTTGGAGCCCAGGGTCAAGGAGGATGTTTAAATACTAGATCAAGTAATTTCCTTGTTACCTGTCAATTTTAAATGTCTATACTTCAAACAAGAGAAAGATAACCTTTACTACCATAAGATGATGATTTCATTTAAACTAATATCTAGATAAATAAAGAATTGACAAACATAAACACATACATTAACATGTTGAACAGCAATGCAAACCACAAAATAAATTAGTTAAGGAATCTGCTATACGGTTGTACATAAAAGCATACAAGTACATATCTGAATCCATTAATGATGGATAAGTAACAGTATGTACACCATTTTTATTGTATAGACAATGAATGTCTGACTTCAAAACATCATCAGCATTACAAGTAATCTGTGATATTACTAAAATGTTCCATTTGCTGAATAATGTCACTAAATATTTTATACAAAATTATACAATTTCCATCATGTAATACTCATAATATGTGGCAATAATCATTTTTATTAACAAATATAACCTTTAAAAAGTGCATAGTGCATAGTGAAAATTGCTATTTATGGCTGACTGTCGACTTGGAAGCATGACAACAGATAGATAAGGTATATATAGATGAGACTGCATAGCCACAGATGGTGAATGGCGATGTAATACTGTACCTCAATAAAGTGTGCGTCACTACTACATAATTTTTTTTATATAGCTTTATAAACAGGGTACATGGATGTATGCTTGTGCCTTTGTTTTGACGCACAGACTGCCTTCCTGCTGAGACGCATTGGGTAGTGAACAGTTGTGTGCAGTGTTCACTGCAGTCTCTGCGGAATAACCACACTTAGACCTTATAACTTTTCAGACTTTCTTTATCAATCTACCAAGATGAAGAAGGCAGGGAGTAAGGCACGTGGTCGTGGAGTTTCTTCAGGGAGAGGACGTGGGGATTCTGTGGCTGCTGCGGCCCCCAGTGACACAGCATCCACCAGTTTTCCCCGTGAGCGTTCCTTTATGCGCACTTTTGTAGGAGCTCGGAGTACCCCCCTGCTGCGGGAAGAACAAATTGAAGCCGTTGTTGTTTGGATGTCAGCCAATGCATCGACTTCAATTGCTTCCACCTCCTCTCAGGACCACAGCACTGTTGGGCAACCATCTGTCTCTTCACCGCCTGGCAAATTGCCCAGGCAGTCAGAGAGTTCTGTACAGGAGCCAGCTGAGTGTCTGCTTCTGTTCTCAGAATCTATTGGCTTGCAAACAGGGGCCCAGCCAAGCAGCATTCTGTAATGTGAAGAGGGAGTATGCAGTGATGCGCAACAGCTGTGTCTCTCTGAATCTGAAGAGGCGGGTGAGACAGTGCCGATGGTCAGCACACCGCAGAACGCATCTGATGATGATGAGACCCAGGTGCCAGTTTCTGTTGAGCATGGTGCTGGCCAGACCACCCAACAGCAGGTGTTGGAAGAGGGTAGTGGAGATGATGAGGTCCAAGACCCAACATGGCATGAGGAACAGGAAGGTGGTGGGAGCAGCTCAGAGGAATAATAATAATATTTATTTATATAGCGCCATCATATTCCGCAGCGCTTTACAGTTTAGCAGTTTCAGAACACAAGTCATAAGTAACAACGTTAACAATACAATAATTTAAGCTAAATAAGTCGCCCCTGCTCGTGACAGCTTACAATGTACAATGAGATGGGGGAGATACAAAGTATAGGTGTTTATATACAATGGTGCATTTACAATGATGTTCCAGCCATCTTAAGGGACTGAGGGATGGAGATAGTGAATGGGCTAGAGACACACACACACTTACACAGAATACATAGAATGACTTTGATTAGTGAATGTGATAGGCCGCTCTGAACAAATGTGTTTTGAGGGAGCGCCTGAAACCATGCAAATTGTGGATAGTCCTAATTTCTTGGGGTACAGCATTCCAGAGGATTGGCGTAGAGCAGGAGAAGTCTTGGAGTCGGGAGTGGGAGGTACGTATTAGTGCAGAGGTTAGTCGAAAGTCGTTTGCAGAGCGCAGCAGTCGGTTAGGCCGATAGATAGAAATGAGGGAGGAGATGTAGGAGGGGTGCTGCACTGTGGAGAGCTTTGTGGGTGAGAACCAGTACTTTGGTTGAAAGCTGGGAGAGGCCTAGAGAAATGGTTAGTGATAGAAGGAAGATAGAGGAAGACATTGCCCCAACGGTACAAACAGGAGGGAGAGTTAGGCTGCAGACTCGGTTGCCTGTAGCCTCCAGTTTGGCACCTGTTCGGAGCAGTTGTCTTCCAAAAGTCAAAACGTGCGCTCCCAGGACTTGCACTGCGTGGTCCTTTTTTCACACACTTGCACATGATATTTGCTATGTGAAATGCAAGCTGTGTAATCAAAAATTAAAAATAGCTAAAAGTGTCAGTCACCTCAATACCACAAATATGTGGAAACATGTGCGGACAAAGCACGTAGTTGAGTTACAAAGACACACTGGAGATGTAGGCCAACCTACAGCAGCACCTACATCTTCAGGTTGTGTTGAAGCCTCTTCATCGAGCTCACACACAGCTGGTTCTGCTTCCTCACAGGATCGCCATGGAAGAACCTCGGCCACTGTTGTCCAGAGACAAACTGTTATTCCACACACAGCAGCAAGTTCCCTGTCATCCTCACACTCCAGGCTACAAAACAGCCATCGGTAGCACAGGCATGGGATAAAAGACGGCCATACTCCGCAAACCATGCACGAGCACAGGCTCTGAATGCTGGCATTGCAAAACTCCTGTCCCTTGAAATGCTGTGATTCAGGCTGGTGGAGACAGACAGTTTCCGTAACTGAATATCATTGTCAGTCCCACAATACAATGTGCCAAGCCGATTTCATTTCAGCAGGCAAGCCGTCCCTGGTCTGCAAAAGCATGTTGAGGGAAAAATTAAACATGCGCTACTAAAAGCCCTCAGTAGCAAGGTCCACCTGACCACCGATGCGTGGACCAGTACCCATTGTTATGATCTGCTACAACCAGTAAGGAAAGAAGGGAATTCTGTCCCTACAATACAACTAAGCTGAATCCCTACGATGTAACGGGGAACCTGATCCTGCGACCAGACCCGCTAAAGTCCTCATCTAGTGTGAACGAAGACCTATAGTTGCGAGGGAGTAATCCCTACAAGATCTAGGGACTGTGAGAAAAGGTGGACACCTCCTAACATAAATTGTAGCATGGATAATTAAACAGAAAAATAAATACTTTGTGATCCTAACATCAAGCAAAACTGACAGATTAAGGCACCTAAGCACCCGGCTAGCTTAACAGTAGATAATACAATGAAGTCAAGCAAAGCCAGAAGGGCGGAGCCAGACTAAATAGGGAAAAAAGGTCATGTGACCAGCAAACTGAAACAAAACCTAACAAGAGGGTTCTAACACCCATGGCCAGGGACAATACGTTTCCCTCACTGCCCATTGGGTCAATGTTGTGCAGCCGGGTACTGATCTTGCGAGTGGCGCTGTACGTGTTCTGCCAACTCCAAGGATTGCAGGAATCAAGTCTGTACACATAGATTCCTCCTCCTACTCCAGTTCCTCAGAATCATCGCTGCAGGAGCCGTCACGGTCTACCTCCACATGGACCCGTGAACGTTTACCTGTTGCGACCGATATGAGCACAGCCGTGTCCAAATGTCAACAGGCCGTCCTGAAATTAATTTCCATGGGGAATCTTAGCCACACAGCGCAGGAGCTCTGTAATGCCATAAAGCAGGAGAGCGACGTGTGGTTTTTGGAAGAGAATCTACAGGCAGGCTTGGTAGTGTGTGACAATGGCCGAAATCTGGTGTCAGCTCTGGGCCTTGGCAACCTCACTCACATACCATGTCTGTCATATGTGCTCAACTTGGTCGTGCAGAGTTTTTTGAGGGACTATCCGGATCTTGATGCACTGCTGCACAAGGTCCGCCTAGAGTGCGCTCACTTGCGACGTTCCAGCATGGCCAGATCGCTGATTGCAGCTCTGCAACGCAGATTTCACCTTCATGAACATCGCATCATATGTGACGTACCCACCAGGTGGAATTCCTCGTTACATATGTTGGAGCGGTTGTGTGAGCAGCAGCCAACAGTAATGGGAGTATCAGCTGCATCAGGCGCAGTCAACTCACAATTTGCGCCGTTCACACTTCACCACTACTGAGTGGGCCTCTATAATAAGAATAATAATATTATTTATTTATATAGCGCCATAATATTCCGCAGTGCTTTACAGTTTAACAGTTTCAAAACACAAGTCATAAGTAACAACGTTAACAATACAATAATTAAAGCAAAATCAGCCGCCCCTGCTGGTGAAAGCTTACAATCTACAATGAGGTGGGGGAGATACAAAGTACAGGTGTTTATATACAATGGTGTTTTTACAATGATGGTCCAGCCATTTTAAAGGAGTGAGGGATGCATGGAGATAGTGAATGGGCTACACACACAGAATTACACATAGAATGACTTTGATTAGTGAATGTGATAGGCCACTGTGAACAAATGTGTTTTGAGGGAGCGCCTGAAACCATCCAAATTGCGGATAGTCCTAATTTCTTGGGGTAGAGCATTCCAGAGGATTGGCGCAGCGCGGGTGAAGTCTTGGAGTTGGGAGGGGAGGTACGGATTAGTGCAGAGGTTAGTCGAAGGTCGTTTGCAGAGTGCAGCAGTCGGTTAGGCCGATAAATATAAATAAGGGAGGAGATGTAGGGGGGTGCTGCGCTGTGGAGAGCTTTGTTGGTGAGAACCAGTAATTAGAATTGGATCCTATAATGAATGGGCAGCCACTGCCAGTGTAATGAGTGGCGAATAACTCTATGAAGGATATCTGCCACGTTTTGCGTGCGTTTGATGAGTCAACGCGGATGGCGAGTGCAGATGATGCACTAGTCAGCCTGACTGTCCCCCTTATCTGCCTGCTTCAAAAAACACTGCAAGCACTAAGGCATGAGGTTTTGGAAGAGGTGGAGGATGAGGAGTCACAAATTCCATCACCTTCTGGACAGTCAGCGCAACGTGGTTCCTCACACAGGGCTGGAGGACTTTCAAAGTACCATGCTGTATCAACAATTGAACCTCCAGAGTCGCTGTCTATATTTTCATAACCATTACAAACTTTTAATGTATTTACAAAGCACATAATGTACATTTTTTGTCTATCCTTTTGTAATGCTATTGTGTTTCCATAAACTGATGTTACAGAATTATGATACAAAGTTTTTAAATTTTGAGTTTTAAATTTTGTAAATTTATATGTATTTGAAGGACTTTGTGAGGAGGATGAGGAGGAGTCAATGGAGGAGGAAGACATCGCTCCAGAGGGAGGTAGACAATGCTCTAGTCAGTATGTAGACCAAGGGTGGGGTGATGCACAGCAGGCGGAGATGACGCCTCTTGCAGGGGACAACGTTTCTTGGCCAGTTGGGAGTCTGCAGCACATGGTTGATTTCATGCTGCAGTGGCTGAGAAACGACCGCCGCATCGAACACATTCACACCACGTCTGATTATTGGGTGTACACCCTCCTAGACCCTCGCTACCGGGACAACTTACAAAGCCTCATCACACCGTTGAACCGGGAGCGTAAAATGCGGAAGTACCAAGACACACTGGTGCAATCCATAATGTTCTCCATTCCAGCCGAGAGCACTGCTGCTGCTACTGCTTTACAAAGCAGCTCTGTGCGTCGAGGCAGTGGAGACAGCTCTGCAACAAGAGGGAGCACAAGCAGCGCCTCTGCACAGGGCAAGAACAGTATGTTCCAAATGTGTCGAAGTTTTGTGGCAGCGCCACCAATGTCTACACCATCCGAGACGGCTCCAGTCAGCAGGAGGCAACATTTCCGTAAGATGGTGACAGACTACATGTCTTGCCCTCTCAGTGTACTCCCAGATGGCTCTTCCCCATTCAAGTTTTGTGTCTCTAAGCTGGATACATGGCCAGAGCTTAGCCAGTATGCATTGGAGGTGCTGGCTTGATCTGCTGCCAGTGTATTATCGGAGCGCGTCTTTACTGCTGCAGGTGGTGTACTAACAGACCGTTGCATGCGACTATCCTCCGATAATGTAGAACGGCTTACTTTTCTGAAAATGAACTAGGCATGGATCTCGCCTGAATTTGCCTGTCCGGTTTCAGATTAACTAACTGGTTGGCAACGTTTTCCATGTCTCCTGTTATGTTCATCTTTCTACCACCTGAGCTATACTCCCTGGGCTACAATACTGCCAGTTGCTGCTCAGAAGTGTCGTGTCCACAGACCAATACACAAGCTATAGTGATAGTGGGGTTCAGTAACGCCTGCTGTTCCCCTGCTGCGTGTCTGACAAAAATTAATGCTGCTAACTCCAAATTAAAGTTCAAATTAAAGTTCAAACATCTCATACTAGGCCTCAGGCTACACCCTCCTTGACCCTGGGCTCAGAAGTGTTGGATGCACAGATCAAAACAATCGATGATGTGTTTGTGGGGTTCAGTAACGCCTGCTGTTCCCCTGCTGTGTGTCCGGCAAAAAAACACAGACTGCAGTGAACACTGAAAACAACTGTCCACAATCTGTGAAAGGCTACTCCTTTGTCTACTTCTATAGTGTTTGCAACCAATGTATTGTATACGGATGGAAGCGCGTCACACTAATAGATTAGATTATTTTAAATGGAATGTAGCAGAACCAATTGTAGATAAATGAAAAGTATGAGCCACTGAGACACGCTCAGCAGAGTACAAGCAGCAGTGCTTGAACAAGTAACTGGAGCGTGATGTGCACTCAAAAAAAAAAAAACACAGACTGCAGTGAACACTGAAACACAACTGTCCACAATCTGTGAAAGGCTACTCCTTTGTCTACTTCTATAGTGTTTGCAACCAATGTATTGTATACGGATGGAAGCGCGTCACACTAATAGATTAGATTTATTTTAAATGGAATGTAGCAGAACCAATTGGAGATAAATGAAAAGGATGAGGCACTGAGACACGCTCAGCAGAGTACAAGCAGCAGTGCTTGAACAAGTAACTGGAGCGTGATATGCACTCAAAAAAGTAAAAAACACAGACTGAAGTGAACACTGAAACACAACTGTCCACAATCTGTGAAAGGCTACTCCTTTGTCTACTTCTATAGTGTTTGCAACCAATGTATTGTATACGGATGGAAGCGCGTCACACTAATAGATTAGATTTATTTTAAATGGAATGTAGCAGAACCAATTGGAGATAAATGAAAAGGATGAGCCACTGAGACACGCTCAGCAGAGTACAAGCAGCAGTGCTTGAACAAGTAACTGGAGCGTGATGTGCACTCAAAAAAAAAAAAACACAGACTGCAGTGAACACTGAAACACAACTGTCCACAATCTGTGAAAGGCTACTCCTTTGTCTACTTCTATAGTGTTTGCAACCAATGTATTGTATACGGATGGAAGCGCGTCACACTAATAGATTAGATTTATTTTAAATGGAATGTAGCAGAACCAATTGGAGATAAATGAAAAGGATGAGGCACTGAGACACGCTCAGCAGAGTACAAGCAGCAGTGCTTGAACAAGTAACTGGAGCGTGATATGCACTCAAAAAAGTAAAAAACACAGACTGAAGTTAACACTGAAACACAACTGTCCACAATCTGTGAAAGGCTACTCCTTTGTCTACTTCTATAGTGTTTGCAACCAATGTATTGTATACGGATGGAAGCGCGTCACACTAATAGATTAGATTTATTTTAAATGGAATGTAGCAGAACCAATTGGAGATAAATGAAAAGGATGAGCCACTGAGACACGCTCAGCAGAGTACAAGCAGCAGTGCTTGAACAAGTAACTGGAGCGTGATGTGCACTCAAAAAAAAAAAAACACAGACTGCAGTGAACACTGAAACACAACTGTCCACAATCTGTGAAAGGCTACTCCTTTGTCTACTTCTATAGTGTTTGCAACCAATGTATTGTATACGGATGGAAGCGCGTCACACTAATAGATTAGATTTTTTTCAAATATAATGGAGAAGCACCAATTGGAGAAAAATGAAAAGGATGAGGCACTGAGACACGCTCAGCAGAGTACAAGCAGCAGTGCTTGAACAAGTAACTGGAGCGTGATATGCACTCAAAAAGTAAAAAAACACAGACTGAAGTGAACACTGAAACACAACTGTCCACAATCTGTGAAAGGCTACTCCTTTGTCTACTTCTATAGTGTTTGCAACCAATGTATTGGATACGGATGGAAGCGCATCACACTATAATTTCTATTGAATGGAGCAGCTAGAATTACACTAAAGAAAAAAAAAAAGAGTCTGTGAGTGACACGTGCAGATGCCTACAGACAGCGTTGGATGCAGAGCAAACTGCAGCGTCACCTGCACTCACACACACCTTGCAGAGCTGTTAAAACAACACTGCAGGCAAAAGGAAGCTTTACACAGCGGTTGGTGATAGCCTGCCTACAGCACAGTACACTAAATCGCAATCTCTAACTGTCCCTCAGAGTCAGCAGAGCAGCGTTCTGTCCCTATCTGAATTCACAGCACAGTGACGCTAAAATGGCGGCGGTGCCTTTTATAGTGCATTCTGACATCATTTCAGCAGCCAATCACAGCCATGCCATTAGTTAAGATGACCGCAGCATTACAGGATGTGCCCACACTTCGTAGGATTCCTCATTGGCTGACTAAAATCACATTGCCTCTCAAAGAATTATGGGAACTTCCGATTCCGGTATACGATATTGAAAAAGTATCGGAATTAAGTATCGGAATTCCGATAACGCGAATATCGGCCGATACCCGATACTTGCGGTATCGGAATGCTCAACACTACAGGTGACCCAAAGACATCAAGAACACATCTTCCAACTTCAAAGAACTATACGCCGTATTTGAGGCGTTAAGAAGGAACAGAGCCAGGCTCACAGACCAACACGTCAGAATATTTTCAGACAATATAACCACAGTCTCCTTTCTAAACTACCAGGGAGGCCCCAGACATCGACCTCTTCAGGATCTGTCAGGAAGAATATTTTCGTGGGCAGAGAACACAGTCCTTTCTCTAACAGCGATTCACCTCGAGGGTTCTCAGAACGTGGTGGCAGACTATTTAAGCAGGAGAGAGGTCAGTCCAACCGAATGGGAACTGGACCAAGACATCTTCTTAGAACTATGTCGTCGGTGGGGATCACCCCAGATAGACCTGTTCGCAAACAGGTGAAATGCAAAGGCCCCAAGATTCTTTTCTCTGAACCCGTTGGATGCTCCGGAAGGTCTGGATGCCCTGAGTCAGAAATGGGTCGAACATCTTTCGTATGCCTTCCCACCCTTAGCGCTCATCCCTGCGGTATTAAGGAAGATCAGAGAAGATCATGCTACGGTCATATTGATAGTTCCATTCTGGCCGAAAAGGAGCTGGTTTTCCCTCTTAACAGATATGGCGTTGGAGAATCCGGTAGAGCTTCCTCGGTCAGGGGATGTGATCCACCAGGGCCCAATCCGTCACCCGAATCCAGAGAGACTACATCTCTCAGCCTGGATCCTGAGAGGAACATCCTGAGAGCTAGAGGTTTGTCAGACCAGGTCATATCTACCATCCAGGCCAGTAGAAAACCTGTCACGTCAGCAATTTACCTTAAGGTCTGGAAGCGATTCTCTCTGGAGAGTGGCAGGTCCGACTTGGTCGCGGACGCACCTGATATGCCTAAGATATTAGATTTTCTACAGACAGGCTTCAATAAAGGGGTCAGACCTAGCACTCTGAAGGTCCAGATAGCAGCTTTAGGTTCTTTCTTCGACTATTCACTGGCATCCCATCCTTGGGTGGTTAGATTTATCCATGCTACTCAGAGACTGCGCCCCACCATTAGACAGAGTCTTCCACATTGGGACCTGACTTTGGTCCTTAAGGCTCTTTGTAAGGATCCATACACTCATAGCAGTAATATGCCTGTATCCCTTCTTACTAAGAAAGCGGCTTTCTTAGTTGCAATTACTACGGCTAAGAGAGTAGGGGAGATACAGGCTCTATCTACTAGAGATCCGTACTTTCAGATCAGGGATGATAGCATAGTCTTAAGACTAGATCCAGCTTTCGTTCTAAAAGTAGCCTCTACCCAAAACCGTAATCAAGAAATTGTCCTACCATCCTTCTGCGACAATCCTACCAACGCAAAGGAGCGAAGTCTCCATTCGTTGGATGTCAGAAGAACGGTCATAGATTACATTAAGGCCACCAGAGACTGGCGTTTAGATTCAAACTTATTCATTCTTTATGGAGGGAAGAATAAGGGTAGGAAGGCCTCAAAAGCGTCCATCGCAAGATGGATTACTTCGGTAATAGCAGATGTCTACCGAGCGGAGGGTACTAGCGCTCCGGAGAGTCTTAGGGCCCATTCTACTAGGAGTATTTCCGCTTCTTGGGCGGAAAGAGCAGGAGCTTCCCTAGATCAGATTTGTAAAGCAGCGACCTGGGCCAGACTAGACTCATTCTGTAAACATTATAAATTAGACATACTCTCAGGTCAACGTACTGCCTTCGGCAGAAAAGTCCTGCAAGCAGTAATCCCACCCTAAGGAGTTTTCTTTGGTACTCCCCATGGTGCTGTCAGGAGGGACGTCCTGGGAAAGTAGGTATTAGACCTACCTGTAATTATGTTTCCAGGAGTCCATCCTGACAGCACTGGTAGTTCCCTCCCTATTGACTATGTCATATGCTGTAATATGATTGTTCCAATAAAGTGTTATGAGCATTATCCATGTCTTGGTTCTTGTTACAACACTGAGGGATAGGGGACGGGGTGTGGCCTTATAAACTCTCGTGTGTTTCCTGTCCCAGCAAGGAGGAGGAGAATGTCCCCATGGTGCTGTCAGGATGGACTCCTGGAAACATAATTACCGGTAGGTCTAATAACTACTTTCATGTGTTTTTGCTAAAAAAAATTTCAGGTTTTTATCCTTTTCTGTGAGCTTTGAATTGATGTCTAGTTAGATACTCGCAATATTAAATGGGGACCCTTGACATTGGGTTGCGAGCTTATCTGCTTTGGCCAAATTAGTAACCCATACCCCATGTGATGCATTTATCATATGCATCATTTTTTGCAATTTTTATCATTTTTTGCAGGATGCAGCTAGGCTCCTTTTTTATGGCTTGGTTTTCTGTGTTATGCACATATAGTGCTGAACAGCCCGCCTTCCATTATAGGCGTTATATAATAGGCTGTTATCCAGACACTGTGCATTGCACTTTACTCTGTGACTTATGTCCTAAGCAAGCCTTATTTGTGTGCTTTTTTCCACTAGGCAGCTAACACCTTCATCATCACTGTTTTTGTGATAGGGTGGCTGCTCTCATCAGTGGTAAGCACCTGTGCTTCTCCTGCCTTTATATATGGGAGCTTGCTGCATCCTGCTAGTGCACTGGTCATTTGACAAGAGTTGGTAAGACTATTTTTCATGTTGTGTTTTTGCTAAAATAATTTTGAGGGTTTTTATCCTTTTCTGTGAGCTTTCACATGAGGACCGCCCCAGGAAAGAAAGACCAAGAGTCAACTCTGCTTCTGAGGATAAGTTTATTCGAGTCACTAGCCTCAGAAATTGCAGTTTACAGCAGCTCAGATTAGAGACCAGGTCAATGCCACACAGAGTTCTAGCAGCATACACATCTCTACAACAACTGTTAAGAGGAGGCTTTGTGCAGCAGGCCTTCATTGTAAAATAGCTGCTAGGAAACCACTGCTAAGGACAGACAACAAGGAGAAGAGACTTGTTTGGGCTAAAGAACACAAGGAATGGACATTAGACCAGTGGAAATCTGTGCTTTGGTCTGATGAGTCCAAATTTGAGATCTTTGGTTCCAACCACCGTGTCTTTATGCGACGCAGAAAAGGTGAACGGATGGACTCTACATGCCTGGTTCCCACCGTGAACCATGGAGGAGGAGGTGTGATGGTGTAGGGGTGCTTTGCTGGTGACACTGTTGGGGATTTATTCAAAATTGAAGGCATACTGAAGCAGCATGGCTACCGCAGCATCTTGCAGCGGCATGCTATACCATCCAGTTTGCGTTTACTTGGACCATCATTTATTTTTCAACAGGACAATGACCCCAAACACACCTCCAGGCTGTGTAAGGGCTATTTGACCAAGAAGGAGAGTGATGGGGTGCTACGCCAGATGACCTGGCCTCCACAGTCACCAGACCTGAACCCAATTGAGATGGTTTGGGGTGAGCTGGACCGCAGAGTGAAGGCAAAAGGGCCAACAAGTGCTAAGCATCTCTGAGAACTCCTTCAAATTGTTGGAAGACCATTTCCGGTGACTACCTCTTGAAGCTCATCAAGAGAATGCCAAGAGTGTGCAAAGCAGTCACACTCTCCCCTGGAAGAAGCTGGGCGAAACATGCATAGGGGCTAGGAAGCCAGTGAGTCTTGAGGCAGTGACACTTCTCTTCAGTGCAACGAAGATTTCAGGTAAACAATTCATCGGTTTTATTACCCTTATAGTTGATTATGCCAGACGCTTAATGGCACAAATGAGTGTAATATAGTCTAATGACTTACAAATATGATGCCTATATATTGAGAAAAAGATTGGCTAGAAGACATATATATATAAATATATATATATATATGTAGCCTTCCGGGGGTTTAGCTCTGAGATCTGCATACACACTCAGCACTAACTGTATCAGGCCCTACGCTGCCCCAGCATTCTCCACCAATTGTAGCCTTTCCGGGGGTTTTAGCTCTGAGATCGCTGTCTGGGTAGACAGAATGGCATGGAAACAGTTCATTCAGACAGCAATTATGGTAAAAACTGGCCGCAACCAGTTTTATTAAAGTCCACAGCACACAGATAAAACAAAGCATAAACAAAAGACCTAGGCTTGTCTAGCCACTAAATTACACTTATATAATGTCCCTTTCTATCAGGAACCCAGACTCTATCAGTCTGTGCCCAAAACAACACATATGATATATGGTACCAGTATGGAGTCTCCCAGATACTCCTCCTTATGTCTGAAGGTCCACCCGACTTCCAGACTTGAGAAAGATCCACTCCTATTCAGTAGTCATTATGCTGGAGGTTCACAGAGACACTCCTGTGTCCGGGGTCCTTCCTCTAACCCAGACTGAGATGGCTCCCCTCCTCTTCAGTAATCATCAGCATGTATTCTCACAGAGACTGCTTCCTTGTGCCAGGACACCTCTCTGTGTCCAGGCTGAAGACAGCTCTAACACTCTTGGCTTATCCGCATGGATTCTCACAGAGACTGCTTCCTTGTGCCAGAACACCTCTCTGTGTCCAGGCTGAAGACAGCTCTAACACTCTTGGAGACTGTTTCTTGTGCCAGGACACCTCCCTGTGTCCAGGCTAAACTAGCTCTCAGATTGTGTTTGCAGACACCTACTTCTGGTCTCCTAATTAAGACCTGAGTAGTTTCAGGCTTGTGCTGCAAGTGTGTGCTGAATGTGAGGTGTAGTGACCTTTCTCTACCACTAGGTTTACAAAGCCACACATTTCCCTTATACCTAGGTGAAATGTACACCCCATTCATCCCATATTCACTCACTGTCTCACATATCCCCTCCCTCTTCTCCAGCCCGGAGGGCTGGTCATCCAGACCGGAGGGCTGGTCAACAATCCAACAGAGACAGTGAACTCCGGTTCATGGCCCTCACCAGCTTCATCTCCACCACTGTCACTTGTATCTTCACCTGAGTCATAGCCAACATCAGCTTTCTCTTTATCTGAAGCATCCGCACTACCCTGTACCCTCCCAGGCCTATACTCTCTGCGGGCCTCGGGTACCCTGCACGGTTTCATCTTGACCTTAGGGCCGGGCTCATTTTCGATATAGTGCCTGGCCAGAGAAGTACGACCCAACACATCAGAACACTTCTGCTGACTCTTCCTCAGAAACTCACGTACCTCCTGTCCCTGGTACACTGACCCTGTGTCACCAGCTGTCACAGAAGGTATAGGGGGTTTTTCACTTTTCTCCAGTTCCCCACTTTCAGGCTCTTCTGGCAAGACATGCCCAGAAGCCCCACCGTCAGTCCTAGACTCTACCTCTTCAGCCACGTTCTGCATCCCATCTGGGCTCCCGTGTGTCTGCAGCGGCAACGGAGTGACACATCGCTTTTCCCATTTGTTGGGACGTGGCTCCGATGTAGCCTCCCTGAAAGTGCGCTTGAGCTCACCAATGCCAGCTACTGATCCGGACCGTAACCCGTCCACGCTGCTGTCTTCGGCAGAAACAGATTCCTGGACAGAGTCAGTCCCCATATCTTCAGTCTTGCTCCTCACAGCTTCACTTGAAACCTCAGCTTCTGATGAGGCATCTGGCTTGGTGACCTCCACTTCCATGGCTTTTTCCACCTCTGCAGCATCACCTTCAGAGTCCTTGGCATGATGCAGATCCACACCACACACTGACAACTTCTCATCTTCAACAGCATCCACTTGTGCTGTGTTCAGTTTCAGAGTCCTGCCTTTAAAGCTCAGCTCTCCTCCTTTCACCTTAGTCTTCGCCAGGGAACCGGCCAACTGTAAAACATCTTCAGATGCCATCTTCTGTCTGGCTGTAAGGTCAGCATCAGCTTTCTTCTCAGGACTCTCAACCTCCTCTGCTACCATGCCTTCCTCATTTGCACTGGTTGCTTTATGGTCATCAGATAATTCACTATCACTATCTGACCCCTTTTTCTCAGCCACATCTGGCTCACTGTCAGGGCTATACACTTCATTTTCATTCACATCCTGCTCACTGTCAGGGTTATACAATTCATTTTCATTCATATCCTGCTTACTGTCAGGGTTATACAATTCATTTTCATTCACATCCTGCTCACTGTCAGGGTTATACAATTCATTTTCATTCACATCTTGATCTGGAACCTTAGTTAACATGTCATCCACAACATTAACTTCACCATCTGGTCCCTCAAGTATGTGACTATGTGTCAACCCCAGCACTATACTTCTATATAGCTCAGGTACTAGGAGCTGACTCACGACTAGAGTTGAGCGATACTTTCCGATATGCTAAAGTATCGGAATCGGAATGGTATCGCCGATATCACTAAAATATCGGCGATACCCGATACCGATACCGGAAGTCCCATGTAAGTCTATGGGAACAAAATATCGCAACTAAAAAAACCCCATTCTTTCCTTGTAAACACTAAATATACACACATAGAATACATATATATATATACATGTCATTGTGACATATATATATACATATATGTATAGTTTATACACTTCTACATAGTAAAATATCCTTTGATTCAATTGCCGGGTAAAGCCGGCTTCAGTGAAAAGACAGAAGCACCCGACATGAAATGACACTTGGTGTACATAGGGTTAAACATTTCTTTTCATGTCCTTTGCTATCTAATTTGCACAAACAATTAAATCAGACTATGTGTGCAAAATTTCACACCTGTAGGGGTTAATTAAAGGTGTAAATTCGTTGTAAAAAAACGGACTTTTTTGCTACGAATTTACACCTTTAATTAACCCCTAGAGGTGTGAAATTTTGCACACATAGTCTGATTTAATTGTTTGTGCAAATTAGATAGCAAAGGACATGAAAAGACATGGTTAACCCTATGTACACCAAGTGTCATTTCATGTCGGGTCACCCGACATGAAATGACACTTGGTGTACATAGGGTTAAACATTTATTTTCATGTCCTTTGCTATCTAATTTGCACAAACAATTAAATCAGACTATGTGTGCAAAATTTCACACCTCTAGGGGTTAATTAAAGGTGTAAATTTGTTGTAAAAAAAACGGACTTTTTTGCTACGAATTTACACCTTTAATTAACCCCTAGAGGTGTGAAATTTTGCACACATAGTCTGATTTAATTGTTTGTGCAAATTAGATAGCAAAGGACATGAAAAGACATGGTTAACCCTATGTACACCAAGTGTCATTTCATGTCGGGTTCTGCATTTTCACAAAAGCCGGCAATTGAATTAGCGGCTATTATACTATGTAGAAGTGTATGAACTACAAATATAAATATATATATATATGTGTCACAAATTCAATGACATGTATATATATATATGAGGTGTAAAATTGCTGAAAAAAAATGCGTGGGCTCCCGCCCTATTTTCGCAACCAGACAGACAAAGCCAGTGAGTGGGGGCAGATAATAATAGCCCAGAGAGGGACCATTATTTTTGCCCCCCCCCGGCTACTAACATCTGCCCCCAGACACCCCAGGAAAGACAAATCTATAATTAGATTCGCCCTTTCTGGCACTTTGCCCGTCTATTCCCATTGCCCTGTAGCGGTGGCGAATGGGTTAATATGGGGTTAAAGCCACCTTGCTATTGAAAGGTGACCTTAAGCCAGGTTAATAATTGAGAGCTGTCAATTAGACAACTATCAATTATTAATCCTATTGCATGAAATAAAAATAAAACACACACACTTTAATTAAAAATCATTTTAATGAAATAAAGACACATGTTTTTGACCATCTTTTATTTTACTGCAAAAACCATTTCCTGTAATAAAAATAAAATAAAAAAGCAAAATTATTCTTACCTATCCCATGCACAGTCAGGTCCCACGGTGTAATCCTTCAGAAAGGGTTAATGTTTACTGCAGGGACCGCAGCTAATGCTGCAGCCTCACAGTAAACCCCAAATGAATGAGTTCCTCTCCTGCCTGACAGGAGAGTAAAGGCTGGGTGTCACATAACGATACACCAGCGATCCCGACAACGATATGCACTTGTCAGGATCGCTGGTGTATCGCTACATGATCGCTGCTGAGCTGCCAAACAGGCAGCTCAGGCAGCGATCTGGGACAGCGACACTGCGGGTAACATCGCTTAAGGGCCCGTCTCACATAGCGATATCGCTACCGAGATCGCTGCTGAGTCACTAGTTTTGTGACGCAGCAGCGAGCTCACCAGCGATATCGCTGTGTGTGACATTCAGCGACGATCAGCCCCCCTGCCGGGTATCGCTGATCGTCGCAGAAATGTCAGGACCTTTTTTTGATCGCTGGTTTCCCTCTGACAGGCACGCATCGCTGCGTGTGACAGGCGGGAAACCAGCGATCAAAGGTCCTGACATTTCAGCGACGATCAGCGATACCCGGCAGGGGGGCTGATCGTCGCTGAATGTCACACACAGCGATATCGCTGGTGAGCTCGCTGCTGCGTACAAAACTAGTGACTCAGCAGCGATCTCGGTAGCGATATCGCTATGTGAGACGGGCCCTTAAGTGGAAAGCTTAATTGATTGCTTTCCACTTTCACTTTCAGGTCAGCCAGGGACACAATCTGACGTCAGTAAGAGGAACTGATATAACCAAAAATTAGGGGTTCCCTTCGATAAAAAAAATGATGCGTGGGGTCCCCCCTATTTTTGTTAACCAGCCAGATGAAGCAGACCGCTGAGGCCTGGATTTTCAGGCTGTTAAGGAGCCAAGATCCATGGACCTTGCCAGCCTGATAATACCAGGCCACAGCAGTCTGCATATCTTGGCTGATTAACAAAAATAGGGGATCCCCTCGAAAAAAATTGGCGTGGGGTCCCCCCTATTTTTGTTAACCAGCCAGATGAAGCAGACCGCTGAGGCCTGGTTTTTCAGGCTGGTAAGGATCCAATATCCATGGACCTTGCAAGCCTGATAATACCAGGCCACAGCAGTCTGCTTAGCTTGGCTGGTTAACAAAAATAGGGGATCCCCTCGAAAAAAAACGGCGTGGGGATCCCCCCTATTTTTGTTAACCAGCCAAGTAAAATGCAGACTGCTGCGGCCTGGTATTAAAAGACTGTCAAGGCCCATGGATTTTGGCCCTCAACAGCCTGATAATACCAGGCTACAGCAGCCCCACATTTGGCGCATCAAAAGATGTGCCAATTGTGGCACTTTACCCGGCTCTTCCCACTTGCCCTGTAGCGGTGGCAAGCGGGGTAATAAGGGGTTATTGTCACCGTTGATTGCACGGTGACAATAAGCCCGGTTAATAATGGAGAGGTGTCAATAAGACACCGATCCATTATTAATCCCAAAGTTATTAAATGTGTAAAAAAAAGACAAAGCAAGAAAAAAGTATTTTAATGAAATAAAAGAGACAACACAGTTTTCATTTCTTTTATTATACACTCATTCCTGCGACGCCATCGATCTCCTGTAAAAAAAGAAAAAAAACAAACCAACAGTATACCACCTGTCCGACGCAGTCCATAGTAACGATTGTCCCACGACGATCCAACTCTGCTACATCGCAATGACAGGCAGAGCCTGTCATTGCAACGCAGCACAGCTGATTACCTGCTTCCCCGGCGGTGACGTCATCGGACTGACTGCTTTACGGCCGGGATTACCCAGCAGTCACTGCAGTTATCGCGAGAAAACTGCATGTGACCGCCGGGGAGAAGAGGATGGCGGCCATGAAGCAGTCCAGGACGTGACCGCCGGAGATCTTCTGCCAGGTAAGTGCCGCTGACTCCTGACAGACCCGACAGACGGACACTGACACTGACAGTGACATCCCGATTCCGGTATCCGATAAGACGAAAATATCGGAACTCGGAATCGGAATTCCGATACAGCTAATATCGGCCGATACCCGATATTTGCAGTATCGGAATGCTCAACACTACTCACGACCTCTCCCTGGACTTCAGTGTCCCTATACAATAGGCTATTGTCCATGGCAGCATGAGGAAACCTCTCCTCAGAGCCAGGCTCCTGGGAAACCTCATTTAGAACAATCATATTTTCCTGTGTTGTCCTAAGAGTGGGGTCTCGCCACTGCTCACTCTCAAAATTGTCACAGGACACAGGCAAGTCAGGGACACTCGGTTCCCGAGAACCACCATCCTCGTCTCCCAACATCACCTGCAAAGGAATTTCATCACTATCACAGTCATAATTATTATCAATATCATTATCATGATTATGATCAGTATAATCATCACTATCATGATCATTAGCAGCATCAGCATCATTATCATGGTCATCATCATTATCATGATCATCATCATCATCATCATCACATAAGTTTAACGGCCCACTAGCATTGTGTTCCGCCCCTCGGGACTGCGCACCCTCAATAGGAGCTTCATCACACTGTCCATCAGAAACATTTTTCCCCCAGAGATCCTTAGATCGGGGAAAGTCATTACCCAATATGACGGGGTGCACCAGGCTCTTCACTACCCCCACTTCATATGAAACCTCCCCGAGTTTAGGGACCAAGTCCACGGCAGTCTCTGGGTAGACTTTGGTGTCTCCATGGATGCACACCACACTCAGGTGCTTATCAGGGATGAAGTCCCTATCAATCAGGCTGTCACATACGGAAGTCACTGGACTCTCTGAGTCCAAGAGGGCCTGTGCTGGGCAGTCATTTACAACCACCGGGGACCCCTGTGGTCCAGTCTCTTCGGCTGAGGTGGACACACACACAGGTTCTGCGCAGAGAGAGAGGGATCTGCCAACATCACAACACATAGGCTCCCCCTCTATTGGACAGTTGGCTGCAATTTCACGCCAGCTCCAACACTGTCCATCACACTCTCCCACCCACATGTCCCTCGGCTGAACCCGCTATCAGATACCCCATTCCCAGCTGGAACGCTCTTACCGCGAGAGTTCAGCGTCCGGGAACTCTGAAGTGACGACCTCTCAGACGGCTGTACCTCAGGAGGACGTGCTTGGGTGTAGCGGTCCACTATCACCTTTTCAACTCCATAATCAAGCCTGCTGACTGCAGACTCCCAACTGTATCTCCAGTCATGAACTCCCCTGGCACGGGCTGTCACCGTAACACCCAGCCGGGTAAGAATCTCCGCTTTCAACTTGCCATAGTCTTGGCTGTCCTGCTCGCTCAGGTCAGCATATGCCCTTTGGGGCTCTCCAATCAGATAGGGTGCGACCATCATGGCCCATTCAGATAGGGGCAGATTCTCCTTCTCTGCCAATCTCTCAAACCTAGTGAGATATACCTCCACATCATCACGAGGTGTCATCTTTTTCAGGGACCGTCTTACCGCCTTCTTTACAGCGGACAACGCAGGTACCTTCACAACATTACTCTGGGACGAGGTGTTGAGAGCTGCAATCTGCTCAAAAAACAACCGGTCATTCTCCTGCTGCTGCTGCAGGAATTGCTGCTGGGCCTGCTGCATGCGCTGCTGGTGCTGCAGGCGCTGCTGCTCCATGCTCTGCTGCAGGCTCCGCTGGGCCTGGGCCAGGTACTCAATGAGCTCCTCCATACTGCCGGACTTATCTGTCTCAACCCCGGCAGTTTTATGTTGCACATTAACTTGTGCCATTTGTTCAAACAGCGCCTCCATGCTGTCATCCATGCTGTCAGACTTCTCTGTCTTAACAACGGCAGTCTTCACTCAAGACATACACACTCTACAGTCTTTTCCATAGAAAAATTCATCTCTGCTGTGCAGACACTTTTTTTTTTTTTTCCTTTGCAAAGTCTATTAGGGCTCCTGTCTCTTTAAGACTGCTCCACAGACTTTTCTTTTGCTGCTGCACATTCCACAGTCATTTTCACAACAAGTTCAGCTTTGCTGTGCATACATTTTCTCTCTGCAGACCCTATCAGGGCCACTGTCTCTCCAAGACTGCTCCAAACAGACGTTTCTGCTGACACACTTTTTTTTTTTTTTTTTCCTGCTGCTATTTCAATATACTTCACCTTTAATGCTGTCTCTCGCCACTGTGCTGCATACACACTCCAGCACTAACTGTATCAGGCCCTACGCTGCCCCAGCATTCTCCACCAATTGTAGCCTTTCCGGGGGTTTTAGCTCTGAGATCGCTGTCTGGGTAGACAGAATGGCATGGAAACAGTTCATTCAGACAGCAATTATGGTAAAAACTGGCCGCAACCAGTTTTATTAAAGTCCACAGCACACAGATAAAACAAAGCATAAACAAAAGACCTAGGCTTGTCTAGCCACTAAATTACACTTATGTAATGTCCCTTTCTATCAGGAACCCAGACTCTATCAGTCTGTGCCCAAAACAACACATATGATATATGGTACCAGTATGGAGTCTCCCAGATACTCCTCCTTATGTCTGAAGGTCCACCCGACTTCCAGACTTGAGAAAGATCCACTCCTATTCAGTAGTCATTATGCTGGAGGTTCACAGAGACACTCCTGTGTCCGGGGTCCTTCCTCTAACCCAGACTGAGACGGCTCCCCTCCTCTTCAGTAATCATCAGCATGTATTCCACAGAGACACCTCTCTGTGTCCAGGCTGAAGACAGCTCTAACACTCTTGGCTTATCCGCATGGATTCTCACAGAGACTGCTTCCTTGTGCCAGAACACCTCTCTGTGTCCAGGCTGAAGACAGCTCTAACACTCTTGGAGACTGTTTCTTGTGCCAGGACACCTCCCTGTGTCCAGGCTAAACTAGCTCTCAGATTGTGTTTGCAGACACCTACTTCTGGTCTCCTAATTAAGACCTGAGTAGTTTCAGGCTTGTGCTGCAAGTGTGTGCTGAATGTGAGGTGTAGTGACCTTTCTCTACCACTAGGTTTACAAAGCCACACATTTCCCTTATACCTAGGTGAAATGTACACCCCATTCATCCCATATTCACTCACTGTCTCACAATATATATAAGGCATACTGCTATTATGGTGCTTGACGTGGCTGTGTCTGTCTTTTTGTAGTCACATGTTCCTTTTGTGGATTTGATATATTTGTGGAAGAATACTGCCATCTTGTGTCTTGTTTATGAATTGCATGTCCATGAAGTGTATTTGGACATATCTGGAGGATATGAATATTGCCACTTAGTGGTTCAGTAATTTTTTATGATACTCTATTTGAGTTTATTGACAAAATTTGAATTTTTTTGATATGACAAAAATAGCATTTGGCACTTTATTATAATAGGGAATATCTTTCCCCTGATTACATCAATCTGTCTATTTTCTGAAAAAGAAACTTTATATATATATATATATATATATATATTATATATATATAGCACTTGGCACTTTATTTCATGAAAGGAGAATCTTCTTCAATAACAATAAAAAATAAAAAAACAAGCACGAGTTGTATTTTGACAGCTATTCCCACTAGGTACTGTTGTTCCAAAGCCTTGTTGTGACTCCTATTAAACTTTCATTTTTCGGTATTATTTCCTGTAAAATAGTGAATTTTCTGTTTTTAAATTTATGATTAATAAAATTTATTTTTTATTAACTAATGTTTGTGTCACTTCAAATTATATTTTTTGCAAGTAGCCTCTAGCAAAAAATATGTGGAATAATCTGCTATGAAAAGTAAGTGCAGCCTTCAGTTATGGGCAGTTATGATAAAGGACTTTATGTGTATAATTTGGGACCTGTATGTATTTAGTAAAAGAATGTATTCTAGCAAAAATTTTCTGCGCCAGAGAGGGATAGCCAGTGACTGAGGGCAGATATTAATAGCCTAGAAAGGGACCATGGTTATTGCTCCCCCACCTGGTTAAAAACATCTGGCCCCAGCCACCTGAGAAAAGGAGTATCTGTAAAATGTGCCATTTCCGGCACTTAGCCGCTCCCTTCCCACAGCACTGTAGTGGTGGCATATGGGGTAATAAGGGATTAATGTCACCTTTGTATTGTAAGGTGACATTAAGCCACAAGGCTCTGTTTTGGGCCCTGTATTGTTCAACAACTTTATCAATGATTTAGATGAAGGAATTGAGGGTAAACTGATCAAATTTGCTGATGACACAAAGCTAGGAGGGGTAGCTAATACTAGAGAAGAGAGAGAGAGGATTCAAAAAGATATAAATAAACTGGAGCAGTGGGCAGCAACTAACAGAATGGATTTTAACAGGGAAAAATGCAAAGTACTACATCTGGGCAATAAAAATGAAAAAAGCATATACAAAATGGGAGGAATAGGGCTAAGTAACAGCACATGTGAAAAAGACTTGGGTATACTAATTGTTCACAGACTGAACATGAGTCAACAGTGTGATGCAGCAGCAAAAAAGGCAAATGCAATTCTAGGATGTATGAACAGAAGCATACAGTCTAGATCACGTGAGGTCATTATTGCCCTCTACTCCTCTTTGGTCAGACCTCATCTGAAATACTGTGTCCAGTATTGGGCACCACATTTTAAAAAAGACATCAACAAACTGGAGCAAGTTCAGAGAAGAGCCACCAGAATGGTGACCGGTCTGCAAACCATGTCCTATGAGGAACGGTTGCAGGATTTGGGAATGTTTAGCTTGCAAAAAAGAAGACTGAGAGGAGACTTAATAGCTGTCTACAAATATCTCAAGGGCTGTCACATTGTAGAAGGATCATCTTTATTCTCATTTGCACAAGGAAAGACTAGAAGCAATGGGATGAAGCTGAATGGGAGGAGACACAGATTAGATATTAGAAAAAACTTTTTGACAGTTAGGGTGATCAATGAGTGGAACAGGCTGCCACGAGAGGTGGTGAGTTCTCCTTCAATGGAAGTCTTCAAACAGAGGCTGGACAGACATCTGTCTGGGATGATTTAGAAAATCCTGCTTTGAGCAGGGGGTTGGACCATATGGCCCAGGAGGTCCCTTCCAACTCTACTATTCTATGATTCTATGATTCTATGATTCTAAGCCTGGCTTAGTAATGGATAGGTGTTAATAAGACACCTATCCATCACTAATCTTAAGGTTTGTAAGGGATTAAATAAACACACACAGGCAGAATAAAGTATTTTAATGAAATGAAAGACCACACAGTTTTGCCATCTTTATTCTTCTGCTAATCCAAACGATGACCTCAATCTCCTGTAATAAATAAAAAAAATAAATAAAAAAAACAATATACCATACTAGTGATGATGAGCGAATGTGCTCGCCACTACTCCTTACTCGCCCGAGTATCACGGTACTCGGTGTACTCAGCGAGCACCGAGAATTTCCGGGATTACTCGGAGGGAACTGGGGTCTCCACCCAGCATTTTTGACGGACTTTAGACATTCAGTCATGCTGCAGAGATTGTCTGCTAGGATATGAAACACCACAACCATCTTTGCTGTGCAGTGATTGGCTGGCCGCAAAGCATCATCAGAGTATAGAACGGACGCCGCCCTGCTCGCTGCATTCTGCTCCGGATTGAGTTTGTGTAGGGAGAGCTGCTGCTGAGATACCGTCAGATTTGGTGATTTCTTAGTCAGTGTGGGATCAACCATCTTAAATTACTCAAATACAGATAAACCAACAGTCCTTCTAAGGACTAATTCCAGAGTGTATAGGTTCCAGTGTACTTCGCTCTATACACATCAGTGCAAGGCCTGCAGGCACTGTTTGTGTGTATATAGATCATTGCATACATCAAGAGGGTCCATTCCTTTCCTGTGTTCTGGTGCTGCTGCTGCTACCTGTATGATATATTGGCTGTACATAGCTAGCCCCAGGTGTAATTGGAATACAGGCCACACATTTTACGATGTGGTATCTCTGTGCCAGCTCATATCTGTGCATGCTGAAAGTTTGGGCAGTTTACGCCACTTTTCTTTTTTTGGCCTGGGTGTGACTGTACTTATATACAGCACTATGTTGCATTATTTTTAAAAAACAGGTCACATTTTACAGTGGGGTCTACCGTGACATGCCTCATACATCCGTGTGCCAAAAATTGAGGCATTTTAGGCCTATCTTCCCTTTTTTGAGCAGTCTGTCACTCTCATTATATCCAGCAGCCTTTTTTATCCAAAAAATAAAAAAAAAATTATACAGTCTGTTATCTCAGGCTGACGCCTGGTGTATCTGTGGTGGAAAAATCTTTGCTTGGCAGGCATTTGTTGCATAGTTCTGTCTGCTAGTCTTGTTCTACTCATTATATTGTGTTTTCAAAAATTAACACAAAACCTAAAAAAAATTAATACAGTCTGTTATCTCAGGTGGTGTATCTGTGGTGGAAAAATCTTCGCTTTGCAGGCATACTGATCACATATAATTTTTCTCCAACTAAATCCATTTGTAATGAGCTTTTCAAATATTTTAGCAGTCCATTTAAAATGGGCAAGGCAAGTTGCAAGGAATGGTGAAGTGGACGTGATGCTGATGGTGCATGCAGTGGACGAGGCTGTGGCCAAGCTGAAAGTGGGCCATAGCAAAGACCCACATCTTCGTGCTCGACCTTCCTGTCCCAGTTTCTAGGGGACCACAGCACACCACTATTGAAGCCAGAGCAGTGTGAAACGGTTGTTGGTTGCATAGCGGATAATGTTTCCAGTCCACCAAAACCATGTCTTCCACACGGTCATGTCTGAGTAGCCGTGAGTGTGGACCGGATATTACTCATACTGATCCTCCTTCCTCTCACTATGCCAAGTGCCCTGAGACAACTGATCCCACACTCGGACACTCTGAAGAGCTGTTCAGTTTTCCATTTGTAGATTCGTGCCTCTCGCGCTCCACTTGAAGCAGAGCAAGATGATATTCTCTGTAGCGATACACAAATTTTTGAGCAGCCACGGTCACAAGAGGTGGACGATGATGAGACACAATTGCCGGAAAGTCAGGAGGAGGAGCAGGGTGCGGATGTGGAAGACAAGGTGGTGGATGACATAGTGACTTACCCAACCTAGCAGGAGGACATGCAGAGCGGGGACAGCAGTACACATGGGTTAGGAGGCATATCACCCCAACAGGCAGGAAGAAGCAGTGTGTTGGCTGCAGAAAGAAGGAGTGCATCCATTCCCCGTAACACCAATAGGACGGAAGTTGCCATTCCAACTGTTAGATCTTCCCAATCTGGTTATTTTTTAACCCCTTCACCCCCAAGGGTGGTTTGCACCTTAATGACCGGGCCAATTTTTACAATTCTGACCACTGTCTCTTTATGAGGTTATAACTCTGGAACGCTTCAACGGATCTTCGCGATTCTGAGATTGTTTTCTCGTGACATATTGTACTTCACGTTAGAAGTAAAATTTCTTCGATATAACTTGCGTTTATTTTTGAAAAAAACGCAACTATGGCGAAAATTTTTAAAATTTTGCAATTTTCAAACTTTGAATTTTTATTCCCTTAAAACAGAGAAATATGTCACATAAAATAGTTAAGAAATAACATTTCCCACATGTCTACTTTACATCAGCACAATTTTGGAACCAAAATTTTTTTTTGTTAGGAAGTTATAAGGGTTAAAAGTTGACCAGCGATTTCTCATTTTTACAACAAAATTTACAAAGCCATTTTTTTTAGGGACCACCTCTCATTTGAATTCACTTTGAGGGGTCTATATGGCAGAAAATACCCAAAAGTGACACCATTCTAAAAACTGCACCCCTCAAGGTACTCAAAACCACATTCAAGAAGATTATTAACCCTTCAGGTGCTTCACAGGAACTAAAGCAAGTGGAAGGAAAAAATGAATATTTAACTTTTTAGCCACAAAAATGATCTTTTACAAACTTTTTTTTATTTTCACAAGGGTAAAAGGAGAAAATGGACAGATAAGGTTGTTATGCAATTTCTCCTGAGTACGCCAATACCCAATATGTGGGGGAAAACCACTGTTTGGGCACACGGCAGAGCTCGTAAGGGAAGGAGCGCCGTTTGACTTTTTCAAACTAAAATTGGCTGGAATTGAGATTGGACGCCATGTCGTGTTTGGAGAGCCCCTGATGCGCCTAAACAGTGGAAACCCCCACAAGTGACACCATTTTGGAAACTAGACCCCCTAAGGTACTTCTCTAGAACTGTTGTAAGCACTTTGAACTCCCAAGTGTTTCACAAAAGCTTATAATGCCTGGGTGTGAAAAAAAAAAAAAACAATTTTCCACAAAAATGATTTTTTAGTCCCAAATTTTTGAATTTTCCCAAGGAAATTGGACCCCAAAAGTTGTTGTCCAATTTGTCCTGAGTACGCTGATACTCCATATGTGGGGGGGGGAACTGTTTGGGTGCACGGCAGGGCTTGGAAAGGAAGTAGTAACGTTTTGGAATGCAGACGTTGATGGGGGTCATGTTCCGTTTGCAGTGCCCCAGATGAGCCTAAGCAGTGGAAACCCCCCACAAGTGACCCCATTTTGGAAACTATACCCCCTAAGGAACTTATCTAGATCTTTGGTGAGCACTTTGAACCCCCAAGTGCTTCACACAAGTCTATAATGCCCGGGCATGAAAATAAAAAATCCTATTTTTTTCCCACAAAAATTATCTTTTAGTCACTAATTTTTTATTTTCTCAAGGGTAACAGGAGAAATTGGACCACATAAGTTGTTGTCCAATTTGTCCTGAGTACGCTGATGCCCCATATGTGGGTGGGAACCACTGTTTGGGCGCACGGCAGAGCTCGGAATGGAAGGAGCATCATTTGACTTTTTCCAACCAAAATTGGCTGGAATTGAGATTGGATGCCATGTTGCATTTGGAGAGCCCCTGATGTGCCTAAACAGTGGAAACCCCCACAAATGACCCCATTTTGGAAACTAGACCCCCTAAGGAACTTTTCTAGCTCTTTGGTGAGCAATTTGAACCCCCAAGTGCTTCACACAAGTTTATAACGTAGAGCCGTAAAATTTAAAAATCATATTTTTTCCACAAAAATGATCTTTTCACCCCAATTTTTATTTTTCCAAGGGTAACAAGACTCCAAAAGTTATTGTGCAATTTGTCCTGAGTGCGCTGATACCCCATATGTGGGGGAAACCACTGTTTGGGTGCATGGCAGAGTTTGGAAGGGAAGGAGCGCCGTCTGACTTTTTCAACGCAGAATTGGCTGGACGCCATGTCGTGTTTGGAGAGCTCCTGATCTGCCTAAACAGTGGAAACCCCCATAAATGACGCCATTTTGGAAACTAGACCCCTCAAGGAACTTATCTAGATGTGTGGTGAGAACTTTTAACCCCCAGGTGTTTCACTAAAGTTTATAACGTACAGCCGTAAAATAAAAAATCTTTTTTTTTTTTACAAAAATGATTTTTTCGTCCCCAATATTTTATTTTCACAAGGGTAACAGAAGAAATTGGAACCCAAAAGTTGTTGTCCAATTTGTCCTGAGTACGCTGATACCCAATATGTGGGAGAAAACTACTGTATGGGCGCACGTCAGGGCTCGGAAGGGAAGTAGTGACGTTTTGGATTGCAGACTTTGATGGAATGGTCTGGGGGCGTCATGTCACATTTGGAGAGCCCCTGATGCACCTATACAGTGGAAACCCCCCACAAGTGACCCCATTTTGGCAAATAGACCCCACAAGGAACTTATCTAGATGTGTGGTGAGCACTTTGAACCCCGAAGTGCTTCACAGAAGTTTATAACGTACAGCCGTAAAAATAAAAAATCTTTTTTTTTTTTTACAAAAATGATTTTTTTGCCCCCAATATTTTATTTTCACAAGGGTAACAGAAGAAATTGGAACCCAAAAGTTGTTTTCCAATTTGTCCTGAGTACGCTGATACCCAATATGTGGGAGAAAACTACTGTATGGGCGCACGTCAGGGCTCGGAAGGGAAGTAGTGACGTTTTGGATTGCAGACTTTGATGGAATGGTCTGGGGGCGTCATGTCGCATTTGGAGAGCCCCTGATGCGCCTAAACAGTGGAAACCCCCCACAAGTGACCCCATTTTGGAAAATAGACCCCACAAGGAACTTGTCTAGATGTGTGGTGAGCACTTTGAACCCTGAAGTGCTTCACAGAAGTTTATAACGCACAGCCGTAAAAATAAAAAATCCTTTTTTTTTTGCAAAAATGATTTTTTTGCCCCAATATTTTATTTTTACAAGGGTAACAGGAGAAATTAGACCCCAAAAGTTGTTGTCCAATTTGTCCTGAGTACGCTGATATCCAATATGTGGGAGAAAACTACTGTATGGGTACACGTTGGGGCTCGGAATGGAAGTAGTGACGTTTTGGATTGCAGACTTTGATGGAATGGTCTGGGGGCGTCATGTCGCATTTGGAGAGCCCCTGATGCGCCTAAACAGTGGAAATCCCCAACAAGTGACCCCATTTTGGAAAATAGACCCCACAAGGAACTTATCTAGATGTGTGGTGAGCGCTATGAAGCCCCAAGTGCTTCACAGAAGTTTATAATGTACAGCCGTAAAAAACAAAAAAAATTTTTTTTTTGTACAAAAATGATATTTTCGCCCCCAGTTTTTTATTTTCCCAAGGGTAGCAGAAGAAATAGGACAAATTGCACAATAACTCTTGTGGTCCAGAGTACGCTGATACCCCATATGTGGGGATAAACTACTGTTTGGACGCATGGCAGAGCTCAGAAGTGAAGGAGCACCGTTTGACTTTTTCAACGCAGAATTGGCTGGAATTGAGATCAGACGCCATGTCACATTTGGAGAGCCCCTGATGTGCCTAAACAGCTGAAACCCCCCAATTCTAACTCCAACCCTAACCCCAACACACCCCTAACCCTAGTCCCAACCCTAACCACAAACCTAACCCTAACACACCCTAATCCCAACCCTAACCCTAATCCTAACTTTAGCGCCAACCCTAACCCTAACTTTAGCCGCAACCCTAACCCTAACCCTAACGGGAAAATGGAAATAAATGCTTTTTTTTTAATTTTATTATTTTTCCCTTACTAAGGGGGTGATAAAGGGGGGTTTGATTTACTATTTATAGCGGGTTTTTATGATTGGCAGCTGTCACGCTAAAAGACGCTTTTTATTGCAAAAATAGTTTTTGCATCATCACATTTGAGAGCTATAATTTTTGCATATTTTGGCCCACAGAGTCATGTGAGGTCTTATTTTTTGCGGGATGAGTTGACGTTTTTATTGGTACCATTTTTGAGCACGTGACGTTTTTTGATCGCTTTTTATTTCGATTTTTGGGAGGTTAGAATGAACAAAAATCAGCAATTCATGAATTTCTTTTGGGGGAGGCGTTTATACCGTTCCGCGTGTGGTAAAATTGATAAAGCAGTTTTATTCTTCGGGTCAGTACGATTATGGCGATACCTCATTTATATCATTTTTTCATGTTTTGGCGCTTTTATAGAATAAAAACAATTTTATATAAAAAATAATTATTTTTGCATCGCTTTATTCTGCGAGCTATAACTTTTTTATTTTTTCGCTGATGATGCTTTATGATGGCTCGTTTTTTGCGGGACAAGATGACGTTTTCAGCGGTACCATGTTTTTTTATATCGGTCTTTTTGATCGCGTGTTATTCCACTTTTTGTTCGGCGGTATGATGATAAAGCATTGATTTTTTGCTTCGTTTTTTTTTTTAAGGGGTTCACTAAAGGGGTTAACTAGTGGGACAATTTTATAGGGGGGGTCGTTACGGACGCGGCGATACCAAATATGTGTACTTTTATTGTTTTGTTTTTTTTATTTATAGGAAGAAGTGAATTTATTGGGGAATATTTTTTTTTTTTTTTTTTTTGGATTTTTTTTTTACACATGTTTATTTTTACTTTTTTAACTTTTTTACTTTGTCCAGTGGGACATCACAGTATTTTATAAGATCGCTGGTGTGACAGTGTGCACAGCACTCTGTCACACCAGCGATCGCACAGGCATAGATGCAGGCTTCTCAGTGCCTGCTCTCGGCAGGCACTGAGGTAGCCGCCTCCCTCCAGGACCCCGGCGCCATCTTGGATCCGGGTCCTGGGAGGGAGGAAGCCCTCAGAACAGCGCGATCACATCGCGCTGCTCTGAGGGTCTCAGGGGGGCGCGCAGGGAGCCCCCACCCTGCGCGATCCTCCCCTGTGCCCCCAGTACACCGCGATCATGTTTGATCACGGTGTGCTAGGGGTTAATGTGCCGGGAGCGGTCCGTGACCGCTCCTGACACACAGTCATGGGTGTCAGCTGTGATAATCAGCTGACACCCGGCGGCGATTAGCTGCGCTCCCCTCAGGAGCACAGCTGATCGCCTATGACTAGTGTTGAGCATTCCGATACCGCAAGTATCGGGTATCGGCCGATATTCGCTGAATCGGAATTCCGATACTTAGTTCCGATATTTTCCATATATCGTATACCGGAATCGGAAGTTCCCATAATTCTTTGAGAGACAATGTGATTTTAGTCAGCAATGAGGAATCCTAAGAAGTGTGGGCACATCCTGTACTGCTGCGGTCATGTTAACTAATGGCATGGCTGTGATTGGATGCTGAAATGATGTCAGAATGCACTATAAAAGGCGCCGCCGCCATTTTAGCGTCACTGTGCTGTGAACTCAGTTAGGGAAAGAACGCTGCTCTGCTGACTCTGAGGGACAGTTAGAGATTGCGATTAAGTGTACTGTGCTTTAGGCAGGCTAGTTTACCACCGGCTGTGTAAAGCTTCCTTTTGCCTGCAGTGTTGTTTTAACAGCTCTGCAAGGTGTGTGTGAGTGCAGGTGACGCTGCAGTTTGCTCTGCATGCAACGCTGTCTGTAGGCATCTGCACGTGTCACTCACAGACTCTTTTTTTTTTTTCTTCAGTGTATAAAAGGCGCCGCCGCCATTTTAGCGTCACTGTGCTGTGAATTCAGTAAGGGACAGAACGCTGCTGTGCTGACTCTGAGGGACAGTTAGAGATTGCGATTTAGTGTACTGTGCTGTATTCAGGCTAGCACCAACCGCTGTGTAAAGCTTCCTTTTGCCTGCAGTGTTGTTTTAACAGCTCAGCAAGGTGTGTGTGAGTGCAGGTGACGCTGCAGTTTGCTCTGTATGCAACGCTGTCTGTAGGCATCTGCACGTGTCACTCACAGACTCTTTTTTTTTTCTTCAGTGTAATTCTTGCTGCTCCATGTAATTGAAATAATAGTGTGACGCGCTTCCATCCGTATACAATACCTTGGTTGCAAACACTATAGAAGTCCACAATGGAGCTTTTCACAGCAAGTGAACAGTTGTGTTTCAGTGTTCACTGCAGTCTGTAATTTTTTTTTTTTTTTTTGAGTGCAGATCACGCTCCAGTTACTTCAACTAATGCTGCGTGTACTCTGCTGAGTGTCTGTCACTGGCTCATCCTTGTAATTTTTCAAAAATTGCTGCTGCTTTATTCTATTTTAAATTTACAAAAATATATTAGTGTGACGCTCTTCCATCAAAATACAATACATTGCTTGCAAACTTAATAGAAGTCCACAAAAAGGCCTTTCACAGCAAGTGAACAGTTGTGTTTCAGTGTTCACTGTAGTCTGAGGTTTAATTTTTTTGTAGGAGTGTAGATCCCGCTCCACTTCAACCACCGCAGCGTGTACTCTGCTGAGTGTCTGTCACTGGCTCATCCTTGTAATTTTTCAAAAATTGCTGCTGCTTTATTCTATTTTAAATTTACAAAAATATATTAGTGTGACGCTCTTCCATCAAAATACAATACATTGCTTGCAAACTTAATAGAAGTCCACAAAAAGGCCTTTCACAGCAAGTGAACAGTTTGTTTCAGTGTTCACTGTAGTCTGAGGTTTAATTTTTTTGTAGGAGTGTAGATCCCGCTCCACTTCAACCACCGCAGCATGTACTCTGCTGAGTGTCTGTCACTGGCTCATCCTTGTAATTTTTCAAAAATTGCTGCTGCTTTATTCTATTTTAAATTTACAAAAATATATTAGTGTGACGCTCTTCCATCAAAATACAATACATTGCTTGCAAACTTAATAGAAGTCCACAAAAAGGCCTTTCACAGCAAGTGAACAGTTGTGTTTCAGTGTTCACTGTAGTCTGAGGTTTCATTTTTTTGTAGGAGTGTAGATCCCGCTCCACTTCAACCACCGCAGCGTGTACTCTGCTGAGTGTCTGTCACTGGCTCATCCTTGTAATTTTTCAAAAATTGCTGCTGCTTTATTCTATTTTAAATTTACAAAAATATATTAGTGTGACGCTCTTCCATCAAAATACAATACATTGCTTGCAAACTTAATAGAAGTCCACAAAAAGGCCTTTCACAGCAAGTGAACAGTTGTGTTTCAGTGTTCACTGTAGTCTGAGGTTTAATTTTTTTGTAGGAGTGTAGATCCCGCTCCACTTCAACCACCGCAGCGTGTACTCTGCTGAGTGTCTGTCACTGGCTCATCCTTGTAATTTTTCAAAAATTTGCTGCTGCTTTATTCTATTTTAAATTTACAAAAATATATTAGTGTGACGCTCTTCCATCAAAATACAATACATTGCTTGCAAACTTAATAGAAGTCCACAAAAAGGCCTTTCACAGCAAGTGAACAGTTGTGTTTCAGTGTTCACTGTAGTCTGAGGTTTAATTTTTTTGTAGGAGTGTAGATCCCGCTCCACTTCAACCACCGCAGCGTGTACTCTGCTGAGTGTCTGTCACTGGCTCATCCTTGTAATTTTTCAAAAATTGCTGCTGCTTTATTCTATTTTAAATTTACAAAAATATATTAGTGTGACGCTCTTCCATCAAAATACAATACATTGCTTGCAAACTTAATAGAAGTCCACAAAAAGGCCTTTCACAGCAAGTGAACAGTTGTGTTTCAGTGTTCACTGTAGTCTGAGGTTTCATTTTTTTGTAGGAGTGTAGATCCCGCTCCACTTCAACCACCGCAGCGTGTACTCTGCTGAGTGTCTGTCACTGGCTCATCCTTGTAATTTTTCAAAAATTGCTGCTGCTTTATTCTATTTTAAATTTACAAAAATATATTAGTGTGACGCTCTTCCATCAAAATACAATACATTGCTTGCAAACTTAATAGAAGTCCACAAAAAGGCCTTTCACAGCAAGTGAACAGTTGTGTTTCAGTGTTCACTGTAGTCTGAGGTTTAATTTTTTTGTAGGAGTGTAGATCCCGCTCCACTTCAACCACCGCAGCGTGTACTCTGCTGAGTGTCTGTCACTGGCTCATCCTTGTAATTTTTCAAAAATTGCTGCTGCTTTATTCTATTTTAAATTTACAAAAATATATTAGTGTGACGCTCTTCCATCAAAATACAATACATTGCTTGCAAACTTAATAGAAGTCCACAAAAAGGCCTTTCACAGCAAGTGAACAGTTGTGTTTCAGTGTTCACTGTAGTCTGAGGTTTCATTTTTTTGTAGGAGTGTAGATCCCGCTCCACTTCAACCACCGCAGCGTGTACTCTGCTGAGTGTCTGTCACTGGCTCATCCTTGTAATTTTTCAAAAATTGCTGCTGCTTTATTCTATTTTAAATTTACAAAAATATATTAGTGTGACGCTCTTCCAGAGGACAGCGTTTGTTGGCCATTTGTGAGTCTGCAGCACATGGTTGATTTCATGCTGCACTGCCTGAGAAACGACCGCTGCATTGGCCACATTCTCACCACGTCAGATTATTGGGTGTACACCCTCCTAGACCCTCGCTACTGGGACAACTTACAAAGCCTCATCACACCGTTGAACCGGGACCGTAAAATGTTGGAGGACCAAGACACACTGTTGAAATCCATAATGTTCTCCATTCCAGCCGAGAGCGCTGCTGCTGCTACTGCTTTACAAAGCAGCTCTGTGCGTCGAGGCATTGTAGACACCTCTGCAACAAGAGGAGCACAAGCAGCGCCTCTGCACAGGGCAAGAGCTGTATGTTACAAATGTGGCGAAGTTTTGTGACAGCGCCACCAAGGTGTACACCATAGTGATGGGAAATCTAGTTAATTTTGGTGATTAGTTCACCATGAACTAGTTCACTGAAAAGATTAGTTCAAAGGATTAGTTCATTTAGTTCAGTTTTTCTCCACCCTATCCTGTGAGGAGCTGATAGGAAATGCATCATGTGACCTCTGAACTAAATGAACTAGATGAACTGCTGAACAAAATGTTCTATTGAGAATGACTCAGGACAGCCTAGTTCAATCTGATGCCTCTGACTGAGCCCAGCAGTGCCACATAATGATTGTGTATGAGGGGGCTGAGAAGCAGTTCAGCATCCACCATTTTAAGAACAGAACAGGGGTCAGTGTTAAAGATTTTAGCAAGACTGATCTTCTAGGCTAGAGGCATGAACTACACACAGAAACACTCTCTCATACACACATATGAGCTGTGTCTGTGTACTGTGTGTGCAATTTCATTTTTTATTGATAATATTATTATTACTGTTATATTTGTATTTGATGTGTGGTATGTTTTGGAGGTGCTGGCTTGCCCTGCTGCCAGTGTATTATCTGAGCGCGTCTTTAGTGCTGCAGGTGGTGTACTAACAGACCGTCGCATGCGACTATCCTCAGACAATGTAGACCGGCTTATTTTTCTGAAAATGAACAAGGCATGGATCTCACCTGAATTTGCCTGTCCGTTTTCAGATTAAATAACTGTTTGCCAACGTTTTCCAAGTCTCCTGTTATGTTCATCTTTCTACCACCTGAACTCTACTCCCTGGGCTACAACACTGCCAGTCACAGGGGAATGATCATTTACAAAACAAAATGTTATCCCCAACAAATAGTAGCGCAACGACTCCAGTGCCCACTTTATCGCCAGGCACTCTCTCTCTACAATGCTGTCTCTGTTTTTTGATGGAGTAAGTTTTCGACTCAGGAAACTAATGGGATGCTCCTCCCCGTTAAGCTCCAGTCCTGAGACAACACGGCACCCAGACCTACCTCTGACGCATCAGTCTGGACAATGAATTCTCTTTTGAACTCGGGTGTGCTCAAAACTGGTGACCCACACAGTGCCCCTTTTATTGCCCCTGTTGATGACCCCTTGCTGATTTATTAACCGGCTCCACCAGATCCATGGGTATTCTCTCAAACTGGACCTCTAAAATTTTTAATGGCACCAAGGGACTTACTAAATGAGGCTGAGGACTGTGTATCTGGCGCATGCGACAAGAGTTACAATACCGTTTAACTTCTTGATAGACCCCCAGCCAGTAAAACCGTTGTATAATTCTGTGTAGGGTTTTCTTTTGGCACAAATGTCACCCTAGTACATGTGCATGCGCTAAGTCCATTACCAACCTCCGATATGACTGCGGTAGCAGCAATTGCTAAAAAATTTCAACATGTATTTTATAAACCTGATACAGCAAATCTTGGTTCAGCTCTAATTGTTTAAATACTGTAGCTGCCCCGGGGTGTTGGGGTTCCCCATTGACAACCAGTAAATTTTCACGGGCTAGACTCAACGTAGGGGCCGCGTAGTTGCGCCTTAACAAATTTGTCACCTGTCACATTTAAGTATTACAATTCAGGTCCCGGTGTCAAATCTTCCATCTCCCCAACTAACACTTCGATAGGAGAGGGGTTTTCCTACTCCACCGAAGGCAAAGGTAATACTGCCCACTGCACACATGTGTTATGCATAGTGAGACTGATAGTAGCCAACAAAGTAGCTAACAAAGGCCACTTGTGATCGCCCTATCAGCGTAGGAACAATGCTACTCAAAAGATCTTCCATGATCCTGGACAAAATCTTGATATAATGGTCAATGAGTGAGAATGTACGATAGGATCCAGGCAGATGTGAAGGTTTGTTTGGTTTTAGTAGCAACTTCATGTGTGACATGTTTGAATGGCTGGGCAACCCTCCTGTCTCCAATATATGATTGAAGGTGCGTACCAATGTGGACGGGATATCCTCACTCAATAATTTTAATAATTTGGCTGTAAACCCGTCAGATCCTGGAGCTTTCCCGTATTTAAAGTAACTTATCGCCGCTGTCACTTCCGTCACCTCAATTTTGTTTTTTTAAAAGGAGAAGCTGATAGTTTGTGATGGATGGTAACCGTATTCCATCTACAAAGGTGTTACCCTCCTCACTATCCGTATGTTCCACCTTATATAAGTCTGAGTAGTATTCTTGTAGAATGGTGTTTATGGTTCGAGGGTCTGTGTTCATGATCCCATGTTTATTCGTTAACGCTGTAATATGTTGATGACGAATGTGATTTCCTTTCGCTAGTCGTGCTAATAGTCTCCCTCATTTGCTACCATAACGATATACATCGGCTCTATAATTGTTATTACTGCTTCTCTCTCGTCGATATACCCATACGTGTAAGTCAACCTTAGCCTGCTTACATATATTTTTAACCTGTGTTGATGAACTTGTCTTGTTTGCCGTGTACCTATCGCGTAATATCCTGCTAGCCTGCGAGTAGTTTGTCGCCATCTTCTTTTTTAGCGTTGTCTGATAACCTATTAGTTTCCCGCGCATTACTCCCTTCCCTGCTGCCCATAAAAGTTCCGGCCTATCCCTAGTATCTCCATTATCCCTTACATATTAAAAACACCATTGCTTCACATGATGTCGAAACTTCTCATCCATTAACAAATAGGTCGGGAAGCGCCAAGTTTGGTTTGGCCCCATCTGCACCATATCTGGCAGGGTCACTGATACGGGCGCGTGGTCATATATAGCTACGCTGTGCACATCTGCCTCTTCCACTCCCCTTAATAGCTCCTGTGCTAGCAATATATAATCTATTCTGGACCAAGAGTCATGTGGCGCCGAATAGAATGAATATTCACTGCCATCTGGGTTCAGGTGTGTCCAAATGTCTACAAAGTTACTCGTGTCTAGCAAGGGTTATTATAAACGTGTGTCATGTGATCGCACATTCATTCGCATCGACCTACAGTTCTTCACTGGTTCGATTCACCATATTTAAGTCACCACCGTGGGTGGTTTTAATGCTCTCCTATCGGCCTGATATGCTTGGATACCTGGGATAAATTCAGGAACGTCTCCAAACTCCCTACTCACATGTCAGCGCAGGAACCGTAAGAGGGAACGTGCTTGTTTTGTTGCGCATAGGTGGAGTTTTATACAGTAAATGATTACTGCTGTCTTATTTTTGCGTCCCAAGGGCAGAATAAGTCTGCGTAACGTTACATTTTACAGACACTCATATAATAGACACACGCTACCCTAACCGTGACACAAGGAAGGTATTGTTGTGGGATAAAGCCGCCATTTTAGCGTCACTGTGCTGTTAATTCAGTTTGGGACAGAACGCTGCTCTGCTGACTCTGAGGGACAGTTAGAGATTGCGATTTTGTGTACTGTGCTTTAGGCAGGCTACTTTACCAACCGCTGTGTACATCTTCCTTTTGCCTTGCAGTGTTTTTTTCACAGCTCTGCAAGGTGTGTGTGTGAGTGCAGGTGACGCGCTGCAGTTTGCTCGGCATACAACGCTGTATGTAGGCATCTGCACATGTCACTCTCACACTCTTTTTTTTTTTTTTTCTTTAGTGTAATTCTTGCTGCTCCATTCAATTGAAATTATAGTGTGACGTGCTTCCATCCGTATCCAATACATTGGTTGAAAACACTGTAGAAGGACACAAAAAGCCCTTTCACAGCTAAGAGTTGTGTTCACTGTAGTCTGAGATTTTAATTTATTCAATTTTGATCACGCTCAAGTTACTTCTTCAAGCAATGCTGCTTGTACTTGCTGAGCGTGTCTTACTGCCTCATCCTTTTCATTTCTCGAATTGGTGTACTGTACATCAAAGTAGTCTTCATTTGATCGAAATCCAAGCAGGTACCGACACTCTATGCTGCTTTTGTACGGTGGACTGGCTCCAACATCAATAAGACTTAAGATGCAATCGGGCACCTTGTCAAGGCCCAATCCTCTTCCCTCTGATATAATAATAATAATAATCTTATTTATATGCGCCAACATATTCCGCAGCGCTTACACTTTAACAGTTTCAAAACACAAGTCATAGGTAAACGTAACAATACAATAATTAAGCAAAATAAGCGACCCTGCTCGTGAGAGCTTACAATCTACAATGAGGTGGGGGAGTTACAAAGTACAGGTGTGTATATAATGGTGCATTTCCAATGATGGTCCAGCCATCTTGAGGGAGTGGGCATGATGGAGGTGTGAATGGGCTCCACATACACACTTAAACATAGAACGACTTTGGTTATTGAATGTGATAGGCCACTCTGAACAAATGTGTTTTGAGGGAGCGCCTGAAACCAGGAAATTGTGGATAGTCCTAATTTTTGTGGTAGAGCATTCCAGAGGATTTGCGCAGCGCGGGGAAGTCTTGGAGTCGGAGTGGGAGGTACGGATTAATGCAGAGGTTAGTCGAAAGTCATTTGCAGAGCGCAGCAGTCGGTTAGGCCGATAGATAGAAATGAGGGAGGAGATGTAGGGGGGTGCTGCACTGTGGAGAGCTTTGTGGGTGAGAACCAGTACTTTGAATTGGATCCTATAATGAATGGGCAGCCAGTGTAAGGACTGGCGAAGAGCGGACGCGTCCGAGTACCGATTAGCCAGATGGATGACCCTGGCTGCTGCATTAAGGATGGACTGGAGAGGGGATAGTCGAGTAATGGGGAGGCCAAGTAATAGAGCATTGCAGTAGTCCAGGCGGGAGTGGATCAATGCTACAGTGAGGGTTTTTGTTGTTTCCATGGTGAGAAAAGGGCGGATTCTAGAGATGTTCTTTAGGTGTAGACGGCAAATATCTAACAAACAGGTCATGCTGGAGAGACTTGCACCTACTGCCACTCAGGGTCTTCAGCTCCTTTGTGAGAAACTAATGTTTGGCCAGCCAGTATATCAAATAAAGTTCATGAGAAATGGGAACTGTGGTTGGCTTCACTTTTGGTACTGGGTGCTAATACCAAACCATGGTGTGCCATTCAATGGATATTCCTGGCTGGTTGGAGACAAGCTCATTCCCACAGAAAAGTACCAGAAAGCTAAGGAGATGGTGGCCTCTCTCAACATGAAGGAGTTTGCTCGTTGTCTAGGAGACCGACCACCCCTGCTGTGTACCTTGTCAACGTTGTGTTGAAGCTTGCAAGGATTAAGAGGTTACAGTGGTAAGTCTGGTTTTTACTAAAGATCCTGCTGTGTATTATAGTTTTTATGTTTAAAAAAAAATTTTATCTTAGGAATGTTAAATAAATTTTTCTTTTTTTTTTTTTAAATACAATGTATCTTATGAATGTTAAATATTTAATTTTTTTTTGATAAAATAAAATGTATCTTATGAATGTTAAATAACCATTTTTTTTTTTTTTTCAGGTATTTGATCTACCGTAGCTAGTTGCTGATCGTTGACTCTACACCCCTCTCCCCAGAATGTTACTCGGGTTATGGGGAGAAAATCACCGCTATTCCAGACTGATTTCATGTTAATGTGTCTGGCTCTTACACAGCACACAGCACTTGATGTTAGTTTATCTTTTTCCTAAATTATTTGTTACACTGCCCTTCTCACATTTAATTTGCACTTTTTTTTTAAGCACAAGTTTTTTTACACTTCCTTGTTCTGTAAGTAGGCTTAATGGTTAAATGTTTTATACTAGATGTAAATATGTAACATGTAAATTTTATATTAAGATTTTGAAAATTATTAGGTACACACCATCAGGCTCTTTCGTCCCCTCTCCCTTAGAGTGGCGGTAATATATCGGACCCCAGGCTCGCCCACACAGTTCCTTGACCACTTCTCTGCCTGGCTGCCGCACTTTCATGTCCTCAGAAGTACCAACCCTTATCCTTGGAGACTTCAACATCCCCATTAACAGCCCTACTTCCACACTCAAAACACATTTGTTCAGAGCGGCTATCACATTCACTAATCAAAGTCATTCTACGTGTAACTGTGTGTGTGTGTAGCCCATTCACTATCTCCATCCATCCCTCACTCCCTGAAAATGGCTGGACCATCATTGTAAATAAACCATTGTATATAAACAACTGTACTTTGTAGCTCCCCCTCCTCATTGTAGATTGTAAGGTCTCACGAGCAGGGGCGGCTTATATTGCTTTAATTATTGTATTGTTAACGTTGTCACTTATGACTTGTGTTATGAAACTGTTAAACTGTACAGCGCTGCGGAATCTGTTGGCGCTATATAAATAAAGATTATTATTATAGAGGCCCACTCAGTAGTGGTGAAGTGAACGGCGCAAATTGCGAGTTGATTGCAACTGATGCAGCTGATACTCCATTACTGCTGGCTGCTGCTCACACAACCGCTCCAACATATGTAATGTGGAATTCCACCTGGTGGGTACGTCACATATGATGCGATGTTCAGGAAGGCAAAATCTGCGTTGCAGAGCTGCAATGCGCGATCTGGCCATGGTGGAACGTCGCAAGTTAGCGCACTGTAGGCGGACCTTGTGCAGCAGTGCATCAAGATCCGGATAGTCCCTCAAAAAACTCTGGACGACCAAGTTTAGCACATGTGCCAGACATGGTATGTGAGTGACGTTGCCTAGGCCCAGACCTGCCACCAGATTTCGGCCATTGTCACACACTACCAAGCCTGGCTGGAGATTCGCTGGCAAAATACACATGTCGCTCTCTTGCTTTATGGCATTCCAGAGCTCCAGCGCTGTGTGGCTTTGATTCCCCATGGAAATTAATTTCAGGACGGCCTGTTGACGTTTGGCCACGTCTGTGCTCATATCGGTCAACAGGCTCTCTGTCTGGGTGTTATGTTTGACACCAATCTCTCCTTCACCTCCCATATACAATCTGTTGCCCGCTATTGCCACCTACACCTAAAGAACATCTCTCCCGAATCCAAGACTTCTCCCGCGCTGCGCCAATACTGTGGAATGCTGTACCCCAAGAAATTAGAACTATCCACAATTTGCATGTTTTGGGGCGCTCACTCTAAACACATTTCTTCATAGCGGCCTATCACATTCACTAATCAAAGTCATTCTATGTGTAAGTGTGTGTGTGTAGCCCATTCACTATCTCCATCCATCCCTCCCTCACTCCCTCAAAATGGCTGGGCCATCATTCTAAATACACCATTGTATATAAACACCTGTACTTTGTATCTCCCCCACATATTTGTAAATTGTAAGCTCTCACGAGCATGTGCGGATTATATTGCTTTCATTATTGTATTGGTAACGTTGTTAGTTATGACTTGTGTTCTGAAACTGTTAAACTGTAAAGCGCTGCGTAATCTGTTGGCGCTATATAACTAAAGATTCTTATTAAGCGTTCACGGGTCCATGTGGAGGTAGACCGTGACGGCTCCTGCAACGATGTTTCTGAGGAAATGGAGAAGGAGGAGTCAATGTGTACAGACTTGATTCCCGCAATCCTTGTAGTTGCCTGAACACGTACAGCGCCACTCGCAAGATCTGTACCCGGCTCCACAACATTGACCCAATGGGCAGTAAGGGAAAGGTATCGTCCCTGGCCATGGATACTGGTCCACGCAGCGGTGGTCAGGTGGACATTGCTACTGACGGAGTTTAGTAGCGCATGTTTAATTTTAACCTCAACAACATGCTTTTACAGACCAGGGACGGCTTGCCTGCTGAAATAAAATCAGCTTGGCACATTGTATTGTGGGACTGCCAATGCCATTAAGTTCCGTAAACTGTCAGTCTCCACCAGCCTGAATGACAGCATTTCAAGGGACAGGAGTTTTGCAATGCCAGCATTCAGAGCCTGTGCTCGTGGATGGTTTGCCGAGATTGGGCCTACACCCGATACGCCACAACCTGACACCCACAGATAAACAAGCCATAAAATCTCTGAAAGATAACCCCAACATTATTATTAAACCAGCAGATAAGGGGGGTGCTATCGTTATTATGAATAAGACCCAATCTATTGCCGAAATTCATAGACAACTGTCAGTTAACCTAACCTACAGACAACTCAATTGTGACCCTACATTTTACATCTGTCAAAAAATTGATCGTATCCTGACAAAACATCTTTAATTGATCACCATAGACTGTAAGACTATGACATTCCTTAATATTCAATACCCCATCACCCCTGTTTTCTACACACTCCCAAAAATCAACAAAAATCTACATTATCCACCCGCATACCATAGAGGGATAATTCTCCGTGTTCTACAGTATCACCCAAATGTTTAACATGTTGCCTAATTCCTATGTATATATATTCTTCACCCTATGTATTTATTGTATATATTGTATATATTATACATTGTCATTGACTGTAAATTTTTCTATCTCTTCCAGCGACTATTTGATAAAGGCCACTGCGTTGCCCAAAACGTCAGTCAGTAGTCTCATAGCTATTTTCTTTTTTCACATCAAGTGTGCAATAAAAATTTCAAATTTAACCATGACATATGTAGTTAAACTTGTGCAGTGATTCTCTATAGACTGTACATCTTCAGTGTGTCTTTGTAACTCAACTACGTGTTTTTCTCCGCACATGTTTACACATATTTGTGGTATTGAGGTTACTGACACTTTACCTCTTTTAACTTTTGATTACACAGCTTGCATTTGACATAGCAAATATCATCTGCAAGTGTGTGAAAAAAGGACCACGCAGTGCAAGTCCTGGGAGCGTCCGTTTAGACTTTTGGAAGAGAAATCCGAACAGGTGCCAAAATGGAGGCTACAGGCAACAGAGTATGCAGCCTAACTCCCCTCCTGTTTGTACCGTTGGGGCAATCGCTTCCTCAGAGCTGCTACCACCACCTTCCTGTTCCTCACGCCATGTTGGGTCTTGGACCTCATCATCTCCACTAACCTCTTCCAACACCTGCTGCTGTTGGGTGGTCTGGCCACCACCATGCTCAACAGAAACTGGCACCTGAGTCTCATCATCATCAGATGCGTTCTGCGGTGTGCTGACCATCGGCACTGTCTCACCCGCCTCTTCAGATTCAGAGAGACACAGCTGTTGCGCATCACTGCATACTCCCTCTTCTTCACATTCCAGAATGCTGCTTGGCTGTGCCCCTGTTTGCAAACCAACAGATTCTGAGAACAGAAGCAGAGACTCAGCTGGCTCCTGTACAGAACTCTCTGACTGACTGGGCAATTTGGCAGGCGGTGAAGAGACAGATGGTTGATCAACAGTGCTGTGTTCCTGAGAGGAGGTGGAAACAATTGAAGTCGATGCATTGGACCCTGGGCTCCAACACCGCCAGTTGTTGCCTGTAAGTGCTGTTAGCACAGTCAACACTTGCTCCTGTGTTACTGGGGTTGAGTAATGGCATCTGTTCCCCTGCTGTGTGTACGACAAAAAGTCATGCTGCCTCCACCCTGTCCTCCTCTCATCCCTGGGCTCCAACACCGCCAGTTGTTGCTCGGAAGTAATTGGCACGGGTACTGACTCATGCCCACCCTGGTTACAGCACCACAGCTGTTTCCTGGCAGTGTCAACGTAAATTAGCCTCAAATAAGTTGTCCTGTCATGTTGCATTCCGGTTATCCGACTCTATGGTGCCTGCAGTTTAGGTGATTCCTATGTGTGCTGTGGGATATGTAAATAAAGGCTCTTTCCGTTGTGAAAATAGGACAAGCACCCACTGTAGGACTGTGTGATTTGGTAACTGCAGACGGCTTGCGGCCTGTCAACTTACATTTTCATGGGTGCCTTATGGTACCCGTCCGAGTTCCAGTACCGTCAGCTGGTTCTCCACAGTGCCCTTGGCCTAGGTGCCTCCATCTCGGTATCCGAGTTCCTGCAATGTCTGCTTGTCCTTGGTAGTGCTTTGGAGCACAGGTACCTCCTGCTTAGTAACCGTGTCCCAGTAACGTCAGCTGGTCCTCGGTTGTGCCATTGGCTCTTTTCCTTCTGCTGCCCCTCCGGGTTCCAGCACAGTCAGCTGGTCCTCGTTACTTGCATTGGCTCTTGTACCTTCTGCTACCCGTCCGGGTTCCAGTACCGTCAACTGGTTCTCCGCAGTGCCTTTGGCCTAGGTGCCTCCATCTCGGTATCCGAGTTCCAGCAACGTCTGCTGGTCCTTGGTAGTGCTTTGGAGCACAGGTACCTCCTGCTTAGTAACCGTGTCCCAGTAACGTCAGCTGGTCCTCGGTTGTGCCATTGGCTCTTTTCCTTCTGCTGCTCCTCCGGGTTCCAGCACAGTCAGCTGGTCCTCGTTACTTGCATTGGCTCTTGTACCTTCTGCTACCCATCCGGGTTCCAGTACCGTCAACTGGTTCTCCGCAGTGCCTTTGGCCTAGGTGCCTCCATCTCGGTATCCGAGTTCCAGCAACGTCTGCTGGTCCTTGGTAGTGCTTTGGAGCACAGGTACCTCCTGCTTAGTAACCGTGTCCCAGTAACGTCAGCTGGTCCTCGGTTGTGCCATTGGCTCTTTTCCTTCTGCTGCCCCTCCGGGTTTCAGCACAGTCAGCTGGTCCTCGTTACTTGCATTGGCTCTTGTACCTTCTGCTACCCGTCCGGGTTCCAGTACCGTCAACTGGTTCTCCGCAGTGCCTTTGGCCTAGGTGCCTCCATCTCGGTATCCGAGTTCCAGCAACGTCTGCTGGTCCTTGGTAGTGCTTTGGAGCACAGGTACCTCCTGCTTATTAACCGTGTCCCAGTAACATCAGCTGGTACAAGGTTGTGCTACAAATACAAGATACAGAACAAGAGACATAAGAACAATAAGCAGAAGATCTAAAGGCAGAAGAACATGAAGTATAAGGCCAAAATGAAGAGCAAAATATATGCTCTAAATTATAAGCAGAAGAAGACTAAGCAGTGTATGGGGGTGAGTCCGTTCCTCCTCGTGGTGCCCCTGGTAAATGCCTGATGCTGCAGGCTAAACTGAACACGGACAAATACTGTTGTAATTTAAATCTTTTGTGGCAGCAAGAACGGAACGATGAAAAAATCATACTTTTACAGATTACAAGTACAGGAATCTATGTCACAAATAAGAATATGATGAAGAAGATGAAGGACTATAATATGAAGAAGAAGAATAGTTTAAAAAGAACAATATGAGTAATGTTAACAAAAACATGAAAAGCAAGAAGTTTTAGAAGAAGATAAAGAAGGTGAAAATGAAGAATAATTTGATGACAAAGATGATGCTGCTGAAGATTATGAAGGAGAAAGTGTGTCAAAAGTTAAAAAGGTGAAGAGCATGGAAGTTGTGAAACATACATATTTGCCAAAATAGAAAAAAGGTTAACAACATTGTCAATTTCTTCGTCAATCCGAACGTATTTCCTAAAAAAAAAAAATTAATGCTATTCCATTGGATTGGGTTAAACATCTATGCCTTTAATGTCTCCTCAACCTCCCCCAATACATTGTACATTACTCTTTGTTGTTTTCCTTCATGTACAATTAACCTACAAGGCTAGAATGGGTTTTTTTTAATTTCGATATTTTGTTCCCATAGACTTACATTGACTTCCGGTATCGGTATCGGGTATCGCCGATATTTTTTGGGTATCGGCGATACCATTCCGATTCCGATACTTTTGGATATCGGAAAGTATCGCTCAACTCTACCTATGACGTACTATCCCGTCCCCGGTCATACGGGCCCAGGTACCATGGACGGGATAGTACGCCCGATGGCAGTAAGGGGTTAAAGACTCTGCCGATAACCCCAAACAGGCCATTTGCAGCACTTGCCATGCCCGCATCTGCAAGGGGTAGCAAAACTACCAGCCTGACCACCACCAGCATGATTAGGCACATGGCAGCACAGCACCCAACTTTGTGGGCCGAAACCCAGGCTGCAGGAACACTGTGCAGGTAACAACACTGCTTCTTCCACTGTTTTGCGTACAAGCCAATCCCCAGTTCACCGTGCCTGTAAAGATGCGTTGGGCCCTGCATCTGTTGTTGACCACAGTCAACCAGCACCATCATCAATCCCGTCTTCGTCCTTGTCCCAGTCCAGCCTTCAGTTGTTTATACCCAGTCATTGGAATGCAAGTGGAAATACCCAGCCAATGCCCCACAGGCCACAGTACTTAATTCGCACATTTCTCGCTGCTTGTGCTCAAAATGTTGCCTTTTAGGCTCATTCAGATGAAAGTTTTCTGCATCCTGATGGCGGCAGTTCCCAGTCGCCACTATTTCTCTCGTTGTGCCGTACCGGCATTACACCAGCATGTGTCCCACAACATTACCTGTGCCCTCAACAATGCTGTTACTGGGAAAGTCCACCTAACCATGGACACGTGGACAAGTGCCTGTGGGCAGAGATGGTACATCTCACTGACGGAACACTGGATTAACATAGCGGAAGCCGGGACCCAGTCAGACCTTAGGATGGAACACATCCTCCCCACGCCGAGGGTTGCGGGCCCTACGTCAATCAGGGTTGCCCCCACAGTCTACAGCTCCTGCAACTCCTCCTCCTCTTCTTCAGCATCCATCTCTGAAATTAATACATCAGTCAGAAGCTGGAAGCACTGCAGCACTGCCTTAGTCAAGTGGCAACAGGCTGTGCTAAAGCTAATCTGCATAGGTGACAAACTGTACAATGCAGAAGAGTTGTGGACAGCGCTGAAAGAGAAGACAGATATTTGGATGCCACTGCTGAACCTACAGCCAGGCATGGTCGTGTGTGACAATGGCCGGAACCTGGTGGTGGCTCTGAGAAAAGGTGAGCTCACACACGTACCTTGCCTGGCCCATGTGCTTAACCTTGTGGTTCAACGTTTTCTCAAAAGCTACCAGGAGCTGCCGGATCTGCTAGTGAAAATACGCCATCTGTCTGCCCATTTTAGAAAGTCAGCTACAGCTTCTACCCTTGCCATGCTTCAGCAGCCTTTGCAGCTTCTGGCTCACCGAATGGTGTGTGATGTCCTCACGCGTTGGAACTCTACACTGCATATGTTGGAAAGGATTTGTGAGCAGAAGAGGTCAGTTGTTGACTACCAGCATCAACAAGGCCGTTGATATGCAGTTCAGACTCCACACATAAGACCTTAGGAGTGGACATGGATGTCAGACATATGTACCATCCTCCAGAACTTTGAGGACTGCACCAAGATGGTGAGCGGCGATGACGCCATAATTAGCATCACCATCCCACTTCTCAGCATTCTGAAAACCTCTCTGCTCACAATTAAAGATATGCATTGCAGGCAGAGCACGAGGACATGGAGCAAGGAACCATACAGGGTGATTACACTCAGCCCAGCCTCATATCGTCGTAACGTGGATTGGTAGACAATGAGGAGGAGAAGGAAGAATAGGAGCTACTTTCATGCGCTACAGACGGTACTACAAGCACAACTGTCATACCGTCTGTTCAGCACGGATGGTCCGAGGACAGGGAGGAGGAGGATGAGGATGAGGAGGACAGCGTGGTCAGTCATCCTGTTGGTGAGGACACCAAAGTCTTGCCTGTTAGTGGTCTTACATATAGAGAAAAAGAGAAACAGCGGGCACCGCTTATAACATAATACATGAAGAAAAACCAGGGTGCTACACATGTACCAGAACAACCAGAATTGAGATAGCAAGAGCAAAAGGAGGTACAATAATGGTGCACTCGTCTGGTATGAATGTGAAAAAAGACGTTATTGATAACAGAAGAAAGTGCACATGCTTGATAAAAGAACTTAAAAACACTAAAACAATGGATACAAGGATTCAAAGTGCCATATAGATGTAAAAGTATGACTATTGCACACTAGCCAGTAAGAGTAATGCCTGATAATATATATTGATCACATGGCAAAATAAATATTTACTGTTCCAAAATATGAATACATATATAATGCAGATCAACAGGATGATAAAATGTAAATACATATAGTTAAATTCATGTATAAAATGTTACATATAATAAAACTCTTTAATACAGATCAACAAAACAATTTGTCTATTGGTAAAATGGCTATGAGCTCTGAATCCTTATCATGTCATGCAATACCACTGTATCATTTTAAATCACCCATAAAATGTGGTAACACAATGTGATAAGAAGATAGAAAAAATACTCACCAAATAACTTAGTGCAGGGTAACATGAATGATCCCCACTGTTAGGGTTCGAGTTCCCGCTGCTGCACAAGGGAGTCTCGAACCAGTCCCGCATCCATCTCCGGCCTGCTCAGCAAAGACGTCAGTCCCAGCATCTTGCCCGGTCTAATACTGTGCAGAGACTTCCTGCTGCCTCTTCAGGTTCTGCTATTGTGGCCAGTACTGGTCAGCGGCGAGCAGACGTCTTTAGGTCTAAGTCCTTTGTTGCTTCATCTGAGCATGCCCAGGGCAAGATTTCCCTTTGGAGATCAGGGGTCACATGCTCAGACATAGCTGCCACTCCTGTTGGTCCTTCAGGAAGGTCCTCTGGCTGTTGATGTTCTGAAGCAGCTTCCCATTGGTCCTTCCTGGAAGGTCTTTTTCTTGTGGCTGCTATAAAAGGCTGTCCTTATCACACGGCCGTGCGCTAGGATCAATTGCATTATGTGCTTTGTGCCAGTATGATCATGTACGCATGTGATTAGGGCTCGGCTGAAATAAGCCCCTAGAATACCGGCACCTCCGGTGAGGCGATTTGGGTGCATGTGGTTAGGACTCTGCTGAAATAAGCCCCTAGAATACCGGCTTCTTCGGTGAGGAGATTGCTTGATTGCGTTGCTGTCTGCATGATCACGGACTGCCATTCGCACAGCAGTTATCTGTGTATCCCTGTGGGGTTAACAGGACACAGTACCTATCTCTGCATCTTTACCTCAGCGACTCTGTGGTGTAACAGAGTTCGCTTATATCGCCATATAGCGCTGTGGCATTCCCGCTAGCGGCTCTGTGGATTAACAGAGTTCGCACTATCTGCCACAGCGCGCTACGGCGTTTATTTTAGCGACTCTGCGGGATAACAGAGTTCGCTACTTATGCCATCTTACTAGCAGCAGGCTTTGCCTGCACGGTGGACTCCGGGCTGCGAACGCACCTCTCTACATCTTATATTTGGTGCGTTCCGCAGACCCTAACACCAACCATCCCTACTCATATCGCTAAAAATAGTAGCTTCATCAGGGAAAGATGTAGAGACTTGCTAGTATCAGATATAAATAAGAGTAAGTGCACTTACTACCATTACCAACACCTGTGTTGGCAATCTTGGAATAGCGTTGAATCCTCACAATAGGATAACAAGGCTGATCACCCTCATGTGTATCAGCGTGCTGTCCACCTTGCATGCCATGCACCAGAAGTTAGGTGCTACATAAGCGTCTAAAGTGAGAGGCGTCGCTCCGTCTGCGACTCTCATTATTCCTCAATAGGAACAGATCCTCCTTCAATGCGCGTGCGCCAGAAGACAGAAATTAGGACATTATCTCCTCATGCGCTCCACAGTGCGTATCAGGCACCGGAAATGTCGCAATGCGTGTCATGCAACATAGGTATGGCAAAGTATAGCCGCCCCCAGATTCATATGACCCATCAGTCATTAATACATCGACGATCTCAACGAGCATGCAATCAACATATGCATCAAAGGCACATATATCAATGTACAAGGCCACGGGACACAAACCATACACACTACACACACTACTACCTAATCAGTAACCACAATATTAAAAGTGTGCACAGCAGAACAGTCAATAAATATTAAGTAGCCCTTTAAATCCCGCTAGTATACTTATTGTACTGGAAAATTACTTATTGGTCCAACCATGTGATTGGTCCGTATATTGTTTTTTTTCCCATGGCATTGCTCACTATATATTTGTGAGGGTATTGTAAAAACACCCACCCTTGTTAGGGAGTGGGTGTTTTTTATTGGGACATTTTTTGTTAAGAGGCCCTCCTCCATATCTCTTCCAAGGGGAAATTGAGCTTATTAGGGTGCATATGACTTGGTAGCAGGACAGCCTTGCAGTCAATGCATAAGAAAACAGAATGGGAGTACAAAATTAATAATGTGAAGTGGATTTTCCTCCGCCCATCCAGTATGTGGGTTCTTTGGCTTATTGGGGTGCATATGACTTGGTAGCAGGGCTGGTCTTGCAGTCAATACAAAAAAAACAGAATGGGAGGAAAAATGAATAATGTGGAGGGGATTTTCCTGGGTACATCCAGTATGTGGGTTCAAAGTCTTATTGGGGTGCAGATGACTTGGTAGCAGGGCAGGCCTTGCAGTCAATGCAAAAAAAACAGAATTGGAGAACAAAATGAATAATGTGAAGTGGATTTTCCTGGGCCTATCCAGTACCTGGGTTCAAAGACTTATTAGGGTGCATAGGACTTGGTAGCAGGGCAGGCCTTGCATTAAGTGCAACATTTTTTTATGGAAACCATCCTGGACATCTCGTGAAAGGGGTATTGGGGTTCGTCGTAATTCTTGGCAGCCAATCCATTCACTACATAGAATATAACAGTTTAGGAGACCCACTGTATAATAATGGCCCTTTAAGCAGATTAATGCTGCCTTATGCCCCTGTAAAAAATAGGCTCTGTGACTTTAACAGTCCCTCATTAATAAATGAAACAAGATATGTCTGCTTATGAGTCACACACCACATGGCCAGCTAGGGTTGGTAAATGTTACAATGACATTTCTGTTATGATTTGGTAGCTGAGGAGAGCAAGCAAAAAAGGAAATACACCAGAGAGGTTGGAATCTATGGGATTGCAGTACCCTGACTAACCACCACAACTAAAGGCAGCCGTGGAGCGTACCTACGTTGGTCCTAGACGCCTCGTCATAGCCTGAGAAGCTAACTACACCTAAAGACAGAAAGAGGAAAACTATCTGCCCCGGAGCAGATCCCCAAAGAACATAGAAAGCCCCCAAACATGTAATGGCGGTTAGACAAGAAGAAATACAGACACAGATAGAAAATAGTATGAGCAAACGCTGGGGCCCAAACTTCCTAAATAGAAAAGGATAGGAAGGTCACTTACTGTAACCCCAAAAAACCCTGAAAAGTACCAACTCTACTAATTACAAAAACACCTGAGATCACACGACCTCTACCACCTATATTAGTTCTCTGGTGTAACAAAAATTAAACAGCAGCCACTGAAATAACTGGAAAAGGCAAATGAACAAACAACAGTGGCTGAACTAAACTGAGAGGAGCACAAGCCCCCGGAGGGGACCCGGCAGACCCCCACAGAAGTGCAGGACAAAATGCAAAAAGCAAGCACAAAAACACAAAAGAAGAAAATGTCTTATCTGTTAGCAGAAGATGCAGGCACGAAACAGCAGGCTACAAAGTGAACAGGAATCAAAGATGAGACCAGAACAATTGATCACCGGCAACGCTGATGGGAGGGAACCTCCCTTATATAAGACCAGTCAGTAACACCTGATCGCCAATCTTCACAATCTTCATTGGATAGTTCAGTACTGTTTGTAACCACCAGAGGGAGCTTCTGCTCAGAATTCATTTCTAGCACATTCACAACAGTACCCCCCCCTTGAGGAGGGGTCACCGAACCCTCATTTGAGCAACCAGGTCGGTCAGGATGATCTCTGTGATACGCATGGATGAGTCTCCTAGCATGGATGTCCGAAGCAAACACCCAAGAATTGTCCTCCTGACCATAACCTCTCCACTTAACCAAATACTGGAGTTTCCGTCTAGAAAAACGAGAATTCAATATTTTCTCAACCACATACTCCAGATTGCCCTCAACCAAAACAGGGTCAGGAGGCACAGCCATAGGAACCACTGGCTCGACAAACCTCTTCAATAAGGACTTGTGGAACACGTTATGGATCTTAAATGTCCCTGGAAGAAGTAAACGAAAGGAAACAGGATTAAGAATCTCCATGATCTTATAAGGTCCAATGAACCTAGGCTTAAACTTAGGAGATGCAACTCTCATAGGGATATTTCTTGAGGACAACCAGACCAAGTCCCCCACTTCAAACCGAGGACCATCAGTCCTATGCCGGTTGGCAAACCGCTGGGCCCTCTCCTGAGAGAGGGACAACCTCTCCACTACCTGGTCCCAAATCTGCTGCATACGCTCCACAACAGAGTCAACACCTGGACAGACAGAAGCCTCCGCCTGTCCTGAAGAAAATCGAGGGTGAAAACCAAAATTGCAGAAAAATGGGGACATCAAAGTGGCAGAGCTAGCCCTATTATTAAGAGCAAACTCAGCCAAAGGCAAAAAAGAGACCCAGTCATCCTGATCAGCAGACACAAAGCATCTCAGATAAGTCTCCAATGTCTGGTTTGTTCTCTCAGTTTGTCCATTGGTCTGAGGATGAAAAGCCGAGGAGAAAGACAATTGAACACCAAGTTTAGAACAAAAAGTCCTCCAAAATCTGGAAACAAACTGGACTCCTCTGTCAGACACAATGTTCTCAGTAATGCCGTGTAACCGAACCACGTGCTGAAGGAACAAAGGCACCAATTAAGAGGAGGAAGGCAACTTTGGTAATGGCACAAGATGTATCATTTTGGAAAACCTATCACAAATCACCCAGATAACGGTCATTCTCTGAGAAACAGGGAGGTCGGAAATGAAATCCATAGAGATATGGGTCCATGGTCTCTTGGGCACAGGCAATGGCATCAACAAACCACTAGAGCGAGAGCAAGGCTTGGAGCGAGAGCAAGTTCCCGCAGGACTGCACAAATTCCCTCACGTCACGAGACAAAGTAGGCCACCAAAAGGACCGACTAACCAAGTCTCTGGTACCAAAAATTCCGGAATGACAGGCCAACGCGGAACAATGAATCTCAGACATCACACTCTTTTTCCATCGGTCTGGGACAAACAATTTCCCAATAGAGCAGCGCTCGGGTTTATCCTCCTGACACCCTTCCAGAGCCAGTCTCAAATTGGGCGAGATGGCGGAAAGAACTACACCCTCTTTCAAAATAACAGCAGGATCAGATAACTCATGAGAGTCCGCAAGGAAACTCCTCGAGAGGGCATCCGCCTTAACATTCTTAGTGCCAGAAGAAAGGAAACCACAAAATTAAAACGTGTGAAAAACAAGGCCCACCTGGCCTGTCTAGGATTAAGTCGCTTGGCTGATTCCAGATAAACCAGATTCTTATGGTCCGTGAGGACCACCACTAGTGTTGAGCGATACGATACTGCAAATATCGGGTATCGGCCGATATTAGCTGTATCGGGCTTTCGATTCCGAATACCAATATTTTCGTCATATCGGATACCGGAATCGGGATTGTCACTGTCACTGTCAGTGTCCGTCGGTCGGGTCTGTCACTGTCAGTGTCCGTCGGTCGGGTCTGTCAGGAGTCAGCGGCACTTACCTGGCAGAAGATCTCCGGCGGTCACGGCCTGGACTGCTTCATGGCCGCCATCATCTTTCCCCGGCGGTCACATGCAGTTTCTCGCGATAACTGCAGTGACTGCTGGGTAATCCCGGCCGTAAAGCAGTCAGTCCGATGACGTCACCGCCGGGGAAGCAGGTAATCAGCTGTGCTGCGCCGGGATGACAGCCTCTGCCTGTCATTCCGACGTAGCAGAGCTGGATCGTCGTGGGACAGTCGTTACTATGGACTGCGTCGGACAGGTGGTATACTGTTGGTTTGTTTTTTTTCTTTTTTTACAGGAGATCGATGGCGTCGCAGGAATGAGAGTACAATAAAAGAAATGAAAACTGTGTTGTCTCTTTTATTTCATTAAAATACTTTTTTCTTGCTTTGTCTTTTTTTTATGCATTTAATAACTTTGGGATTAATAATGGATCGGTGTCTTATTGACACCTCTCCATTATTAACCGGGCTTATTGTCACCGTGCAATCAACGGTGACATTAACCCCTTATTACCCCACTTGCCACCGCTACAGGGCAGTGGGAAGAGCCGGGTAAAGTGCCACAATTGGCACATCTTTTGATGCGCCAAATGTGGGGCTGCTGTAGCCTGGTATTATCAGGCTGTTGAGGGCCAAAATCCATGGGCCTTGACAGTCTTTTAATACCAGGCCGCAGCAGTCTGCATTTTACTTGGCTGGTTAACAAAAATAGGGGGACCCCTACGCCGTTTTTTTTTCGAGGGGATCCCCTATTTTTGTTAATCAGCCAAGCTAAGCAGACTGCTGTGGCCTGGTATTATCAGGCTTGCAAGGTCCATGGATATTGGATCCTTACCAGCCTGAAAAACCAGGCCTCAGCGGTCTGCTTCATCTGGCTGGTTAACAAAAATAGGGGGGACCCCACGCCAATTTTTTTCGAGGGGATCCCCTATTTTTGTTAATCAGCCAAGATATGCAGACTGCTGTGGCCTGGTATTATCAGGCTGGCAAGGTCCATGGATCTTGGCTCCTTAACAGCCTGAAAATCCAGGCCTCAGCGGTCTGCTTCATCTGGCTGGTTAACAAAAATAGGGGGGACCCCACGCCAATTTTTTTCGAGGGGATCCCCTATTTTTGTTAATCAGCCAAGATATGCAGACTGCTGTGGCCTGGTATTATCAGGCTGGCAAGGTCCATGGATCTTGGCTCCTTAACAGCCTGAAAATCCAGGCCTCAGCGGTCTGCTTCATCTGGCTGGTTAACAAAAATAGGGGGGACCCGACGCCATTTTTTATTCGAAGGGAACCCCTATTTTTGTTAATCAGTTCCCTCTGACGTCACTGATTGTGTCCCTGGCTGACCTGAAGTGAAAGTGGAAAGCAATCAATTAAGCTTTCCACTTCCTCTCCTGTCAGCCAGGAGAGGAACTCATTCATTTGGGGGTTTACTGTGAGGCTGCAGCATTAGCTGCGGTCCCTGCAGTAAACATTAACCCTTTCTGAAGGATTACACCGTGGGACCTGACTGTGCATGGGATAGGTAAGAATAATTTTGCTTTTTTATTTTATTTTTATTACAGGAAATGGTTTTTGCAGTCAAATAAAAGATGGTCAAAAACATGTGTCTTTATTTCATTAAAATGATTTTTAATTAAAGTGTGTGTGTTTTATTTTTATTTCATGCAATAGGATTAATAATAGGGTTGAGCATTCCGATACTGCAAATATCGGGTATCGGCCGATATTGGCTGTATCGGAATTCCGATTCCGAGTTCCGATATTTTCGTCTTATCGGATACCGGAATCGGGATTGTCACTGTCACTGTCAGTGTCCGTCGGTCGGGTCTGTCAGGAGTCAGCGGCACTTACCTGGCAGAAGATCTCCGGCGGTCACGGGTTGGACTGCTTCATGGCCGCCATCTTCTTTCCCCGGCGGTCACATGCAGTTTCTCGCAATAACTGCAGTGACTGCTGGGTAATCGCGGCCGTAAAGCAGTCAGTCCGATGACGTCACCGCGGGGGAAGCTGGTAAGCAGCTGTGCTGCGCCGGGATGTCAGGCTCTTGCCTGTCATTGCGATGTAGCAGAGTTGGATCGTCGTGGGACTGTCGTTATGGACTGCGTCGGACAGGTGGTATACTGTTGGTTTTTTTTTTTTTCTTTTTTTACAGGAGATCGATGGCGTCGCAGGAATGAGAGTACAATAAAAGAAATGAAAACTGTGTTGTCTCTTTTATTTCATTAAAATACTTTTTTCTTGCTGTGTCTTTTTTTTATGCATTTAATAACTTTGGGATTAATAATGGATCGGTGTCTTATTGACGCCTCTCCATTATTAACCGTGCTTATTGTCACCGTGCAATCAACGGTGACAATAACCCCTTATTACCCCGCTTGCCACCGCTACAGGGCAAGTGGGAAGAGCCGGGTAAAGTGCCACAATTGGCACATCTTTTGATGCGCCAAATGTGGGGCTGCTGTAGCCTGGTATTATCAGGCTGTTGAGGGCCAAAATCCATGGGCCTTGACAGTCTTTTAATACCAGGCCGCAGCAGTCTGCATTTTACTTGGCTGGTTAACAAAAATAGGGGGGATCCCCACGCCGTTTTTTTTTTCGAGGGGATTCCCTATTTTTTTAACCAGCCAAGCTAAGCAGACTGCTGTGGCCTGGTATTATCAGGCTGGCAAGGTCCATGGATATTGGATCCTTACCAGCCTGAAAAACCAGGCCTCAGCGGTCTGCTTCATCTGGCTGGTTAACAAAAATAGGGGGGACCCCACGCCAATTTTTTTCGAGGGGATCCCCTATTTTTGTTAATCAGCCAAGATATGCAGACTTCTGTGGCCTAGTATTATCAGGCTGGCAAGGTCCATGGATCTTGGCTCCTTAACAGCCTGAAAATCCAGGCCTCAGCGGTCTGCTTCATCTGGCTGGTTAACAAAAATAGGGGGGACCCCACGCCATTTTTTTTTCGAAGGGAACCCCTATATCGCTACCGAGATCGCTGCTGAGTCACTAGTTTTGTGACGCAGCAGCGAGCTCACCAGCGATATCGCTGTGTGTGACATTCAGCGACGATCAGCCCCCCTGCCGGGTATCGCTGATCGTCGCTGAAATGTCAGGACCTTTTTTTGATCGCTGGTTTCCCGCTGACAGGCACGCATCGCTGCGTGTGACAGGCGGGAGACCAGCGATCCGCTGGTAACCAAGGTACACAGCGGGTTTCCAGGCGCGGGGCTGTGCCTAGAAACCCGCTGTGTACCTTGGATACCAGCGCCCTGATGCAGGGAGCTGGTATCCAAGGTACACAGCGGGTTTCCAAGCGCTGCGCGGTGCCTGGAAACCCGCTGTGTACCTTGGTTACCAGCGGATCGCTGGTCTCCCTCCTGTCACACGCAGCGATGCGTGCCTGTCAGAGGGAAACCAGCGATCAAAAAAAGGTCCTGACATTTCTGCGACGATCAGCGATACCCGGCAGGGGGGCTGATCGTCACTGAATGTCACACACAGCGATATCGCTGGTGAGCTCGCTGCTGCGTCACAAAACTTGTGACTCAGCAGCGATCTCGGTAGCGATATCGCTATGTGAGACGGGCCCTTAAGCGATGTTACCCGCAGTGTCGCTGTCCCAGATCGCTGCCTGAGCTGCCTGTTTGGCAGCTCAGCAGCGATCATGTAGCGATACACCAGCGATCCTGACAAGTGCATATCGTTGTCGGGATCGCTGGTGTATCGTTATGTGACACCCAGCCTTTACTCTCCTGTCAGGCAGGAGAGGAACTCATTCATTTGGGGTTTACTGTGAGGCTGCAGCATTAGCTGCGGTCCCTGCAGTAAACATTAACCCTTTCTGAAGGATTACACCGTGGGACCTGACTGTGCATGGGATAGGTAAGAATAATTTTGCTTTTTTATTTTATTTTTATTACAGGAAATGGTTTTTGCAGTAAAATAAAATATGGTCAAAAACATGTGTCTTTATTTCATTAAAATGATTTTTAATTAAAGTGTGTGTGTTTTATTTTTATTTCATGCAATAGGATTAATAATTGATAGTTGTCTAATTGACAGCTCTCAATTATTAACCTGGCTTAAGGTCACCTTTCAATAGCAAGGTGGCTTTAACCCCATATTAACCCATTCGCCACAGCTACAGGGCAATGGGAATAGACGGGCAAAGTGCCAGAAAGGGCGAATCTAATTATAGATTTGTCTTTCCTGGGGTGTCTGGGGGCAGATGTTAGTAGCCGGGGGGGCCAAAAATAATGGTCCCTCTCTGGGCTATTATTATCTGCCCCCACTCACTGGCTTTGTCTGTCTGGTTGCGAAAATAGGGCGGGAGCCCACGCATTTTTTTTCAGCAATTTTACACCTCATATATATATATACATGTCATTGAATTTGTGACACATATATATATATATATTTATATTTGTAGTTCATACACTTCTATATAGTATAATAGCCGCTAATTCAATTGCCGGCTTTTGTGAAAATGCAGAACCCGACATGAAATGACACTTGGTGTACATAGGGTTAACCATGTCTTTTCATGTCCTTTGCTATCTAATTTGCACAAACAATTAAATCAGACTATGTGTGCAAAATTTCACACCTGTAGGGGTTAATTAAAGGTGTAAATTCGTAGCAAAAAAGTCCGGTTTTTTTACAACGAATTTTACACCTTTAATTAACCCCTACAGGTGTGAAATTTTGCACACATAGACTGATTTAATTGTTTGTGCAAATTAGATAGCAAAGGACATGAAAAGACATGGTTAACCCTATGTACACCAAGTGTCATTTCATGTCGGGTGCTTCTGTCTTTTCACTGAAGCCGGCTTTACCCGGCAATTGAATTAGAGGATATTTTACTATGTAGAAGTGTATAAACTATACATATATGTATATATATATGTCACAATGACATGTATATTATATATATATGTATTCTATGTGTGTATATTTAGTGTTTACAAGGAAAGAATGGGGTTTTTTTAGTTGCGATATTTTGTTCCCATAGACTTACATGGGACTTCTGGTATCGGTATCGGGTATCGCCGATATTTTAGTGATATCGGCGATACCTTTCCGATTCCGATACTTTAGGATATCGGAAAGTATCGCTCAACTCTAATTAATAATTGATAGTTGTCTAATTGACAGCTCTCAATTATTAACCTGGCTTAAGGTCACCTTTCAATTGCAATGTGGCTTTAACCCCATATTAACCCATTCGCCACCGCTACAGGGCAATGGGAATAGACGGGCAAAGTGCCAGAAAGGGCGAATCTAATTATAGATTTGTCTTTTCTGGGGTGTCTGGGGGCAGATGTTAGTAGCCAGGGGGGCCAAAAATAATGGTCCCTCTCTGGGCTATTATTATCTGCCCCCATTCGCTGGCTTTGTCTGTCTGGTTGCGAAAATAGGGCCGGAGCCCACGCATTTTTTTTAAACAATTTTACACCTCATATATTTATATATATACATGTCATTGAATTTGTGACACATATATATATATATATATATTTATATTTATAGTTCATACACTTCTACATAGTATAATAGCCGCTAATTCAATTGCAGGCTTTTGTGAAAATGCAGAACCCGACATGAAATGACACTTGGTGTACATAGGGTTAACCATGTCTTTTCATGTCCTTTGCTATCTGATTTGCACAAACAATTACATCAGTCTATGTGTGCAAAATTTCACACCTGTAGGGGTTAATTAAAGGTGTAAATTCGTAGCAAAAAAGTCCGTTTTTTTTACAACGAATTTACACCTTTAATTAACCCCTACAGGTGTGAAATTTTGCACACATAGACTGATGTAATTGTTTGTGCAAATCAGATAGCAAAGGACATGAAAAGACATGGTTAACCCTATGTACACCAAGTGTCATTTCATGTCGGGTGCTTCTGTCTTTTCACAGAAGCCGGCTTTACCCGGCAATTGAATCAGAGGATATTTTACTATGTAGAAGTGTATAAACTATACATATATGTATATATATATATGTCACAATGACATGTATATATATATATATATATATGTATTCTATGTGTGTATATTTAGTGTTTACAAGGAAATAAAGGTTTTTTTTAGTTGCGATATTTTGTTCCCATAGACTTACATTGGACTTCCGGTATCGGAATCGGATATCGACGATATTTAGTGATATCGGCGATACCATTCCGATCCGATATTTTTAGATATCGAGCAGTATCGCTCAACACTAACCACCACCTGATGTTTGGCTCCCTCCAGCCAATGTCTCCACTCTTCAAAAGCCCACTTCATGGCCAATAACTCCCGATTACCCACGTCATAATTACGTTCAGTTGGAGAAAATTTTCGAGAGAAAAAGGCACAAGGGTTACTTTTAGAGGTCTCTGGATCTCTTTGGGACAAAACGGCACCTGCCCCAATCTCAGAGGCATCAACCTCCACCTGAAACGGCAGAGAAACATCAGGCTGCCGTAGAACAGGAGCAGAAGTGAATCTCTGCTTAAGTTCCTGAAACGCAGAGACTGCCTCAGGAGGCCAATTCACCACATCAGAACCCTTTTTGGTCAAATCAGTCAATGGTTTAACAATAACAGAGAAATTACCAATAAATTTACGATAAAAATTGGCAAAACCCAAGAATCTTTGAAGAGCATTTAATGAAGTAGGTTGGACCCAATCACAGATGGCCTGAACTTTGACCGGGTCCATTTCAATAACAGATGGGGACAAAATGAATCCCAGAAATGAGATCCTCTGTACGCCAAAAAGACACTTTGATCCCTTCACATACAGAGCATTCTCTCTCAAAATCTGGAACACAGTCCGAACATGTTTCACATGAGAGTCCCAGTCATTGGAAAAAATCAAGATATCATCCAAATAAACAATCAGAAATTTATCCACAAAATCCCTGGAAATGTCATTCATGAAGGACTGGAAGACAGAAGGAGCATTAGTGAGCCCAAAGGGCATCACTAGGTACTCAAAATGCCCCTCTGGGGTATTAAATGCCGTCTTCCATTCATCCACTTGCTTAATGCGAATAAGGTTATATGCCCCCCTGAGGTCAAGCTTGGTAAACCAAGTAGCACTTTTCACCCTGGAAAACAGGTCAGAAATCAAGGGTAACGGATATTGATATTTCACAGTGATATTGTTCAAGAGACGATAATCAATACACGGCCTTAATGAACCATCCTTTTTGGCCACAAAGAAAAAACCGGCACCCAAGGGTGAAGAGGATGGTCTGATATGACCCTTCTCCAATGACTCCTTGATATAAGACCGCATAGCGTCATGTTCAGGTACAGACAAGTTAAAAAGGCGACCTTTTGGAATTTACTACCAGGCACTAATTCAATAGCGCAGTCATAGCTCCTATGGTGGGGGCAAGGATGCAGATTTACTTTCGCTAAACACATCAGAAAAATCAGTCAAAAAGTCAGGAACATCCTGAGCCTGGGGGAGGCAGAAAAAACAGGAGTGTTGGTATTAACACATTGGCAGCCCCAACTGGTTACAGACACAGATTTCCAATCCAAAACAGGATTATGAGACTGTAACCAAGGGAAACCCAGTACGATAATGTCATGCAGATTATACAGCACCAAAAATTTGCAACTCTCCTGATGATCAGGTTCAACCCTCATTATCACCTGAGTAGAGAACTGAGGTTTATTCTCAGCCAACGGGGTAGAATCGATCCCCAGTAGGGGAATAGACTTCCGTAGGGGTATCAAGGGAAACCCACAACGTTTAGCAAAATCAATATCCATCAGGGTAATAGCTGCTCCCGAATCAACGAAAGCCTGAGCAGAAAATGTGGACAGGGAGCAAATCAGGGTAACAGTCAACAAAAATTTAGTCTGAACACTACCCAAGGCAACTGAGCGTGCAAAACGTCTTCCCCGCTTAGGGGAGACTGAAATAGCATGAGAGGCGTCACCACAGTAGAAACATAACCCATTGCGTTTTCGAAACTCATGACGCTGTGCCCCAGAAGCCACTCTATCACACTGCATGGGTTCAGAAGCTGGTTCACAAGGCAACACTATTCCACGTATACCTCTACGCTAACGCAAACGTCTGTCAATTTGAATCGCTAATGACATAGAATCATTGAGACCAGAGGGGACAGGGAATCCCACCATAACATCCTTTACATTCTCTGACAGACCCTTCCGAAAAAGGGCTGCCAAAGCATCGTCATTCCATTTGGTCAGGACTGCCCACCTTCGGAATCTCTGACAGTGTAACTCAGCGTCCTCAAGCCCCTGATTTAATGCCAACAAGGCTTTTTCAGCTTGATCAGTGACATTAGGCTCATCGTACAATAACCCCAGAGCCTGAAAAAATGCATCAACATTACTCAAAACAGGATCCCCAGGTGTCAGGGAAAAAGCCCAATCCTGAGGATCGCCACGCAGGAGAGAGATGACAATTTGAACCTGCTGTGCTGCGTTCCCTGAGGACTTAGATTTCAAGGCAAAAAAACAACTTATAGTTATTTTTGAAATTATTATTATTATTATTATTATACATTTATATAGCGCCATTTATTCCTTGGCGCTTTACATATGAAAAGGGGAAAAATATAGACAGGTACAATAAACATGTGCTGGACAAGGGACACACAAGTACAGAAGGAGAGAGGACCCTGCCCGCGAGGGCTCACAGACTGCAGGGATGGGTGAGAATACACTAGGAAAGGGAGAGCTGGTCGTACGATGGTTAAATTCAGAAATTTAGCTCGATCCCCCAAAATAAATCTGGCATGGGGATCCTAGGTTCCACAACCAGCAACCTAACAAGATAGGTAGCAATACTCCAAACTTCAGTGGCAAGCTGATCCACACGGCCAGACAACTGTGCAAACTCCATTGAGAGAAAAAAAAAAATCCTCCTCAGCACCCAGAGATACAGAGGGAAAAAAAAAAATCTCTGACAACTCTGATAATCTTCTTTCTTTAACACTATTTTTCCCTTCTGTGAGTACCATACAAATATCAGTTTTTGGGCCGGTGATACTGTTATGATTTGGTAGCTGAGGAGAGCAAGCAAAAAAGGAAATACACCAGAGAGGTTGGAATCTATGGGATTGCAGTACCCTGACCACCACAACTAAAGGCAGCCGTGGAGCGCACCCACGTTGGTTCTAGACGCCTCGTCACAGCCCGAGAAGCCAACCACCCCCAAAGACAGAAAGAGGAAAACTATCTGCCCCGGAGCAGATCCCCAAAGAACATAGAAAGCCCCCAAACATGTAATGGCGGCCAGACAAGAAGAAATACAGACACAGACAGAAAATAGTACGAGCAAACGCTGGGGCCCAAACTTCCTAAATAGAAAAGGATAGGAAGGACACTTACTGCAACCCCAAAAAACCCTGAAAAGTACCAACACCACTAATTACAAAAACACCTGAGATCACACGACCTCTACCACCTAAATTAGTTCTCTGGTGTAACAAAAACTAAACAGCAGCCACTGAAAAAACTGGAAAAGGCAAATGAACAAACAACAGTGGCTGAACTAAACTGAGAGGAGCACAAGCCCCCAGAGGGGAGCCGGCAGACCCCCACAGAAGTGCAGGACAAAATGCAAAAAGCAAGCATAAAAAAACAAAAAGAAGAAAATGTCTTATCTGTTAGCAGAAGATGCAGGCACGAAACAGCAGGCTACAAAGTGAACAGGAATCAAAGATGAGACCAGAACAATTGATCACCGGCAACCCTGATGGGAGGGAACCTCCCTTATATAAGACCAGTCAGTAACACCTGATCGCCAATCTTCCCAATCTTCATTGGATAGTTCAGTAATGTTTGTAACCACCAGAGGGAGCTTCTGCTCAGAATTCATTTCTAGCACATTCACAACACACTCCCTCCTTTACGAGCTCTGCCATGCGCCTAAACAGTGGTTTAACCCCACACATGGGGTATCGGTGTACTCAGGACAAATTGCACAACAACTTTTGTGATCCAATTTCTCCTGTTATCCTTGTGAAAGTAAAAATTTGGGGGTGAAAACATAATTTTTTGTGGAAAAAAAAGTTTTTTTATTTTTACAGCTCCTCGTTAAAGCTTCTATGAAGCACTTGGAGGTTTAAAGTGCTCACCACACATCCAGATAAGCTCCTTAGAATGTCTAGTTTCCAAAATGGGGTCACTTTTGGGGGGTTTCTACTGTTTAGACACATCAGGGGCTCTGCAAACGCAACATGACACCCGCAGACAATTCCATCAAAGTCTGCATTCCAAAACGGCGCTCTTTCCTTTCCGAGCACTGTCATGCACCCAAACAGTGGTTTACCCCCACATATGAGGTATCAGCATACTCAGGACAATTTGCACAAAACTTTTGTTGTCCAATTTCTCATGTTACCATTGTGAAAGTTAAAATTTGGGGGTGTGGAAAAAACATGATTTTTTATTTTTATGGCTTTGTGTTAAAAACTTCTGTGAAGCACTTGGGGTTTCAAAGTGCTCACCACACATCTAGATAAGTTCCTTCAGGGGTCTGGTTTCCAAAATGGTGTCATTTGTGGGGGGTTTCCACTGGTTAGGCACATTAGGGGATCTCCAAACACAACATGGTGTCCGATCTCAATTCCAGCCAATTCTGCGTTGAAAACGTCAAACGGCGCAAAAAAAAAATCTTGGGATCCGTTAAAGCATTCCAGAGTTATAACCTCATAAAGTGACAATGGCCAGAATTTTAAAAATTTGCCTGGTTATTAAGCTGAAAGAAAATATCCAGGAATGGGGGGAGGACACCAAGTGGCAAGACAGCAACAGAAAATCAAAAGTGACACAATGTGAATAATAAATGTAATTTTATTGAATCAATAGACAAAAAATATATATATAACACTACAAAATTGTATATGTTTTAAAATACAATGAATATTTATTAATAACAAGAGGCGACAAACCATATAATATGATAGAGCTACAAAATGTGAAGTGAGCACCTCAGTATATAGCCATATGTACTTAAATTCCTGTACAAAGTAACGCAGGTATATGAATATATACACATATGGAAAATAATTAGCTCAATCAAAAACCAGGTGATAACCCTATGTATAGAGGCTGGCGACATGTGATATACCTACAACGTTTGTTGAATGCGATGTGCAGCAACGTGTGGATGCACATATATATTGATTTTTCACTAGTGCAGTTTACCTTTTGGCACCTTTTTTTTGGATGCACATATATATAATTGATTTTTTCATAAGTGCAGGCTTTTTATCTTTTTTCACTGCCACTATTTTCATGTGTTTCCTACACTTATGTGTATAGTTATATATTTTCTTTTGATTATTACATGCACACAATTATCCTTAGTTGCTGCACATCGCATTCAACAAACGTTGTAGGTATATCACATATCGCCAGCCTCTATACATAGGGTTATCACCTGGTTTTTGTTTGAGCTAATTATTTTCCATATGTGTATATATTCATATACCTGCGTTACTTTGTACAGGAATTTAAGTACATATGGCTATATACTGAGGTGCTCACTTCACATTTTGTAGCTCTATCATATTATATGGTTTGTCGCCTCTTGTTATTAATAAATATTCATTGTATTTTAATACATATACAATTTTGTAGTGTTATATATATATATTTTTTGTCTATTGATTCAATAAAATTACATTTTATTATTCACATTGTGTCACTTTTGATTTTCTGTTGCTTCTTGCCACTTGGTGTCCTCCCCCCATTCCTGGATATTTTCTTTCATATTTCCGGATGGTCTGCCATCCACACGTTTGGTGGTATTGTCACTATTAATATTTACATTCTTTATTATCTTTTATTAATTTTGGGATATTTTAATTATTATTTTTGTGACAAATATATCATCTTTATTTCTTTTTTTGGTTATTAAGCTGCAAAATGGCTCTGTCACGAAAGGGTTAAACCCACAGTGAGGCCAAAAAAACGTAAACAATTGTATACCAATACAAACCACCCATTTTATCTATCTAAAAGCTGTTGACTGAGGTCCCTAAATCCTCAAAAATCCAAAATCAAGAAGTCTCTGATAGTGATAATCACCACCAGGCAGACCATGTATCCATGCGGAAGACTGAGACGGGTGGTACAAAGATTATCGTAGGTGGCTAGATGCGCTTGACTGTCCTGCAGATGTTAACACCAGTTCTTCTTCTGAAGGTTACAATGGAGAATTCTATAGCAGAATAAAACAAAATATAAATACATATCATATAACAGGCAATTCTAAAAACAGACATATTGGTATACAACCCCTGGCAAAAATTATGGAATCACCGGCCTTGGAGGATGTTCATTAAGTTGTTTACTTTTGTTGAAAAAAAGCAGATCACAGACATGGCACAAAACTGAAATCTTTTCAAATGGCAACTTTCTGGCTTTAAGAAACACTAAAAGAAATCAAAAACAAATAATGTGGTAGTCAGTAATGGTTATTTTTTTTAACCAAGCATAGGGCAAAAATTATGGAATCACTCAATACTGAAGGAAAAAATTATGGAATCATGAAAAACAAACAAACAAACAAAAAACACTCCAACACATCACTAGTATTTTGTTGCACCACCTCTGGCTTTTACAACAGCTTGCAGTCTCTGAGGCATGGACTTAATGAGTGTCAAACAGTACTCTTCATCAATCTGGCTCCAACTTTCTCTGAATCTTCACCATATTGCCTCCATGAGGGCGCAGATCTGCTTCGTCTATCCCTTTAATCTTGAGACCTCTAGGGTTGGAATCATGAAAACTCTTAACGTGTCGAGGCAGGTTATAAAAAGAGTATTATCTTGTATACAACTAGCCTTTTCTATATCTCAAATGTGTTCCCTAACCTGATCTTGAACTCTCTGGTTGTTAACTCCACATTTATTTTGCCACAGGGGCACTCAGCATGGTTTATAATTCCCTTTGAGGAGCATTTCAAATGTTTCCTAATGTAGAACATTTTTGATCCATCATAATTTTTTAATGGTGCAGATTTGACCAAAATTGAGTCAGGCTTTACAAATGTCACAGGGGAAGAAACGATCCTTTTTGGGGTCATATTGACTATGTACAATGAGATGTAGGTAAAATTTGTTTTAAAATCGGATCCACATGGAGAACTTTCCAGTGTTTTTTAATAATGGCAGTGAGTAGAGTTGAGCAAAACAGGTAGGTCAGATTCAAGAGTTGCCAACTTTCACCAAAGTCGGGTTTTGTTGGCTGAAACCCGACCATAGAGTGCAGTCGGCCATGCGGACATCCCCAGTGCCCAAGTCAGTTTTCCCATAATGCATGCAGGCGCCTTTTTTCAGCCAATGAGCAAGGACGTACACTGTGGGCAATGAGATGACATGAGCAGCGTCCACCACCATCTTAGAGAAGGGCATTGCAGTGATTGGCTTGCTTTGGGGAGCGTCACAGTGTCTATAAAAGCCCTGAGCGCCGACCTCCATTTTACTTCTGCCAATATTAACAGTAGAGAGAGGTTGCTGACACTGTTTATCAGTAGGGAGAGAGTTAGGGCAGGAGAGAGAAGTTATTCTGTGCTTGTGTTGATAGCAATTGTGCTGTACAGTTAGAGTGCAGTGACAGGGGAGGATTTTCTTGTGTGCAGCAGCGCTGGTTATTAGGCTGCCTGCTAGCTGTATTGCTGTGTGTACACTGCTGTGTAGACTACTTTTTACACAGCATTAATACTTTTATTCTTTTTTTTCTGCACACTTACCGACTGTTCATTTTTTCCCACACCGTATAGAGCTGTACGCTCCTCACACACTACGTGTACCAGCTGGTATCACGGACAAATACATGCTGACTATCTGTGTGTGACTCCAGAAATACATGCGGAGATTGCAATTTTCCCCTACACCGTATACAGCTGTACGCTTCTGAGACAGTACCGTATATCTGCTCTTTGTATTACGGTCAAATCCATACTGAGTGAGCGTCTGTGTGTGACTCTGGAAATATATACGGAGATTTAAATTTTCCCCTATGCCATATACAGCTGTACGCTCCTCATACAGTACCATATATCTGCTGGTATTTTTGGTATATTTTCCCAAACATGAGGAAGTATGGTGGAAGAGGCTGTGGATGTGGGCGGGGGGTCCAGCTGGGAATGATGCTGGTGGTGGTGGTGCATCTGCTGGTAGTGCCAAAAGTCCAATAGCACCTAAGGCAGGAGGTGTTGAGCCTGCGTCATCTTCAGCCTCCAGAAGGCCAGGAAGGCTCCCTTTTCTGGGAGTAGGTAAACCGCTTTTAAAGCCGGAGCATCAGGAACAGGTTTTGGCTTACATTGCCAAAACAGCCTCCAGCTCTATCGCCTCCTCTTCTGAAGTTTCAAAAAATGCAAGCACTGAGTCGTCAGTGCTGGCTCCTGGTCAGGAACAACACCTTTCCTTGTATCCTTCACCCCCACCAAAAGTGAAGGATGCGGCAGGCCACACTTCAGATTACTCCATGGATCTCTTTTCACATACCATGCCAGGATTATCAAGTCAATTCCTGAATTCCCCAGTCCAAGATGAATATGACACGGAGTGCACTGATGCACAGCCACTGCTATCTGAATCTGCTGGTACATTCACCCAGAGCACTGCATTGCCCTCGCAGTCTACTGAGTCAGAATCTGACCCTGATGAAACTCAGGTGCCCCTTCCCGCATACTATACCACCTTACACGGTGACACAGAGGAAGGTGCAGATGAAATTGAAGAGGAGGTGATGGATGACCCAGTTGTTGACCCGGATTGGCATCCATTGGGGGAAGAGGATGCCGCTGGCAATAGCTCTGAAGAGGAGGATGATCTGCGGCAGGCATCGACATTGCAGCTGCGGTTATCTAGCAGTCCAAAAAGGTGTTAAAAAAACAAAAAGAGTTGCAGGACAGCCCTTGGCCAGACGGTCAAATTAGCACTTCATGCAAAGTCGCTCCTCTCTAGCAGTGAGGTCTTGCCCCTCCGTACAGTATTTATAAATAAAGCGTATTTCTTCCCCATCATTTTTCATAATCCTATTACTGCTGCCATATAATAATTCATTTCTTGTCGTCCTAGTAGCGCTATTGTAACCTTGTCTAATTAACCTATTACTGTATCCCCATTGTTGGAATCTGCAGATAAATCTAAAGACTGGTTTTCAAACGTATTTTCATCAGAACAGATCCTTTTTGCTCTGAGGAAATGTCCGATTGGGATACCTCATATCATGGTCCGTGGATGGGAGGAATCAGCCATGAGGAATAAATTTGTTACCATAGGTTTCCGATAAATATCAGTGTTTAAATCATTCCACGATTTGAGTTCCTGCAGGGTTATTTTCTCTTTTTTGGTAAGATTAGAAAAGCAATTACGATTTTTGGCCAGTGCCTCTATATTGGAAGAGACAAGTCCAAAAAGTGACTCTGGATGCTGCTGACCTTATTAGTTTCATTCTCCTCTTGCAGTGACTCAAGGATTTTTAAAGCTTACTTTTCATCTTTTGTAGAGAAAGTGTTTTGTGCGTCAGTTTTAAAGTGCAATTTTTTGAATATCTGTTCACTAGCAAATAGGTGGGTGTCATTCACCGACGTGAACGCATCTCTTCTCTATGGTAGAAAAAGTCAGACCTGTTTCTAAAATGTTTCTAAAATGTCAAGTTGCGTTTGTGTTGTGTTTGTGTGAGTAAATGGGTAGATAAATTAACTACCTTAAACTGGTCTTAGTTACTCTTACTTTTTGTTTTTTATTGAACATATTGGGGAACTTCCTTAAATCTTTGCTGTTAATTGAGGTATCATGCGTACCAGTTGAAACACTCTGCTTAAAAATATCTGCAGCTTTACACCGACAGGAAACTTGCTTGGCTTTAATCCCTTAATGACAGCCGATACGCCTATTAACTGCAGTAGTTAAGGGTACTTAAACCACAGAGCCGTGAATTCACAGCGCTGTGGAAAAAGTGAATAGCGCCCCCCAGAGTCAGAATATCTCTGGGGTCTCGGCTGCCAGGGGTAGCAGAGACCCCAGAGAACATGATTCAGGCCATTTTTTACCGATCCCGGTGTTGCAATTGCCGGTATTAAACATATAACGGCTAACACAAAAAAAGTCTGATGTGCCATTTAAATTTCTCTCTCCTCTGATGTGATTGCATATCAGAGGAGAGAGAAATAGGGTCCCCAATCCCCCCAAGTACTTTGCGGTGTCCCTGGGTACTTTTCCTCCCCCCCATGGCGTCCAGTGTCTTCTTTCGGTAAGAAAATGGCGGGCGCATGCGTAGTGCGCCCGCCGAGATCTGCCGGCTGGCAATAATAGGGAGATTTTTCCTATTGGTTCATTTTGGTCACTGTGATAGACTCTATCACAATGATCAAAATAAAAAATAGTAAATGAACCCACCTTTAACACCCCCTTAGTAAGGGAAAAATAATAAAATAAAGAAAATGTACAGTACAGACCAAAAGTTTGGACACACCTTCTCATTTAAAGATTTTTTTGTATTTTCATGACTATGAAAATTGTACATTCACACTGAAGGCATCAAAACTATGAATTAACACATGTGGAATTATAAACTTAACAAAAAAGTGTGTAACAACTGAAACTATGTCTTATATTCTAGGTTCTTCAAAGTAGCCACCTTTTGCTTTGACGACTGCTTTGCACACTCTTTCCACTGTTTAGACACATCAGGGGGTCTCCAAACGCAACATGGTGCCACCATTTATTACATCCAATTTTGCGTTCAAAAAGTCAAACGATGCTTCTAAGCTCTGCTGTGCTCCCAAACAGTGGTTTACCCCACTTATGGGGTAGCGGCATATTCAGGAGAAATTGCTCAACAAATTTTGTGGTTCATTTTCTCTTCTAACACGTGTGAAAAAAAAAATTGTTTTGAAGTAAAATGTTTGTAAAAAAAAGTTAAATGTTAATTTTTACCTTCCACATTGCTTCAGACCCTGTGAAGCATATAATGGGTTAATAAACTTCTTGAATGTGTTTTGAGCACCTTACGGGATGCAGTTTTTAGAATGGAGTCATTTGGGGTATTTTCTGTTATGTACACCCCTCAAAGTGACTTTAAATGTGATGTGGTCCCTAAAAAAAATGGTTTTGTAAATTTTGTTGTAAAAATGAGAAATCGCTGGTAAACTTTTAACTTTTATAACTTCCTAAAAGAAAAATTAGTCTCCAAAATTGTGCTGATGTAAAGTAGATATATGGGAAATGTTATTTATTAAGTATTTTGTGTGACATATCTCTGATTTAAGGGCACAAAAATTAAAAGTTTTAAAATTGCAAAATTTAAATTTTTTTTGCCATATTTCTGTTTTTTTCATGAGTTATATCGAAGAAATTTTACCACTAACATGAAGTACAATATGTCACAAAAAAAACATTCTCAGAATCAGTGGGATCCGTTAAAGCGTTCCAGAGTTATAACCTCTTAAATTGACAGTGGTCAGAATTGTAAAAGTTGGCCTGGTCATTAAGCTGGAAATTAGCTCTGTTACTAAGGGGTTAACATCCATAAGAGAGGACAATCGGTATTGAAACTGTAAATACAATAAATTAACAAAGAATGTCCATATTATATTAGTCAATGGCACTTTATGTCTATGTTAATTACAAACACTGGTGTGATGTTTTCTCAGAGTAATGAAAAGATCGATTATAGTAAAATATTATAACTTTATTAATTTGTTTTTAAAAAAACAAAAAACACACACGAGTAAAACAGGGGAGACACCACAAAATCCTGATAATTCAAGTGAAACCAAGAGATACACTCTTAGGTGATTGTAGCACTTAGAAAAGCAAATCATCAGTTTGTGACCATTAACCCCTTAAGGACAGAGCCATTTTGCAGCTTAATGACCGGGCCAATTTTTACAATTCTGACCACTGTCACTTTATGAGGTTATAACTCTGGAACGCTTTAACGAATCCCGCTGATTCTGAGATTGTTTTTTCGTGACATATTGTACTTCACGTTAGTGGTAAAATTTCTTTGATATGACTTGTGTTTATTTATGAAAAAAACGGAAATATGGCGAAAATTTTGAAAATTTAACAATTTTCAAACTTTAAATTTTTATGCCCTTAAATCAGAGAGATATGTCACACAAATTTCTTAATAAATAACATTTCCCACATGTCTACTTTACATCAGCACAATTTTGGGACCAAAATTTTTTTTTATTACGAAGTTATAAGGGTTAAAAGTTGACCAGCGATTTCTCATTTTTACAACACCATTTTTTTTTAGGGACCACATCACATTTGAAGTCACTTTGAGGGGTCTATATGATAGAAAATACCCAAAAGTGACACCATTCTAAAAACTGCACCCCTCAAGGTGCTCAAAACCACATTCAAGAAGTTTATTAACCCTTCAAGTGCTTCACAGGAGCTGAAGCAATGTGGAAGGAAAAAATTGACATTTAACTTTTTTTGCAAAAGCTTTACTTCGGAACCAAGTTTTTTTATTTTCACAAGTGTTAAAAGAAAAAATGAACCACAAAATTTGTTGTGCAATTTCTTCTGAATACTTCGATACCCCATATGTGGGGGTAAACCACTTTTTGGGCGCGTGGCAGAGGTCGCAAGGGAAGGAGCGCCGTTTGACTTTTTCAACGCAGAATTGGCTGAATGCCATGTCGCGTTTAGATAGCCCCTGATGTGCCTAAACAGTGGAAACACCCCACAAGTGACCCCATTTTGGATACAAGACCCCTTAAGGAACTTATCTAGATGTGTGGTGAGAACTTTGAACCTCCAAGTGCTTCACACAAGTTTATAACCTAGAGCCGTGAAAAAAAAAAAAAATTTTTTTTTCACAAAAATGATCTTTTCACCCCAATTTTTAATTTCCCAAGGGTAATAAGACCCCAAAAGTTTTTGTGCAATTTGTCCTGAGCATGCTGATACCCCATATGTGGGGGTAAACCATTTTTTGGGCGCACGGCAGAGGTCGCAAGGGAAGGAGCGCTGTTTGACTTTTTCAACGCAGAATTGGCTGGATGCCATGTCGCGTTTAGAGAGCCCCTGATGTGCCTAAACAGTGGAAACCCCCAACAAGTGACCCCATTTTGGAAACTCGACCCCCTAAGGAACTTATCTAGATGTGTGGTGAGCACTTTGAACCTCCAAGTGATTCACACAAGTTTATAACGTAGAGCCGTGAAAATAAAAAATCATATTTTTTCCACAAAAATGATCTTTTCACCCCAATTTTTATTTTCCCAAGGGTAACAAGACCCCAAAAGTTTTTGTGCAATTTGTCCTGAGCATGCCGATACCCCATATGTTGGGGTAAACCACTTTTTGGGCGCACGGCAGAGGTCGCAAGGGAAGGAGCACCGTTTGACTTTTTCAACGCGGAATTGGCTGGACGCCATGTCGCATTTGTAGAGGCCCTGATGTGTCTAAACAGTGGAAACCCCCCACAAGTGACCCCATTTTGGAAACTAGACCCCCTAAGGAACTTATCTAGATGTGTGGTGAGCACTTTGAAGCCCCAAGTGCTTCACAGAAGTTTATAACGCCCGGGCGTGAAAATAAAAAATCATATTTTTTCCACAAACCTGATCGTTTAGTCACCAATTTTTTATTTTCACAAGGGTAACAGGAGAAATTGGACAACAAAAGTTGTTGTACAATTTGTCCTGAGTATGCTGATACCCCATATATGGGGGGGACCACTGTTTGGGCGCACTGCAGAGCTTGGAATGGAAGCAGCACCGTTTGACTTTTTCAAACCAAAATTGGCTGGAATTGAGATTGGACACCATGTCGCGTTTGGAGAGCCCCTGATGCGCCTAAACAGTGGAAACCCCCCACAAGTAACACCATTTTGGAAACTAGACCACCTATGGAACTTATCTAGATCCACTGTGAGCACTTTGAACCCCCAAGTGTTTCACAAAAGTTTATAATGCCTGGGTGTGAAAAAAAAAAAAAAACAATTTTCCACAAAAATGATTTTTTAGTCCCAAATTTTTGATTTTTCACAAGGAAATTGGACCCCAAAAGTTGTTGTCCAATTTGTCCTGAGTACGCTGATACCAAATATGTGGGGGGGGGGAAACTGTTTTGGCGCACAGCAGGGCTTGGAAAGGAAGTAATAACGTTTTTTAAATGCAGACGTTGGTGGGGGTCATGTTCCGTTTGCAGTGCCCCAGATGAGCCTAAACAGTGGAAAACCCCCACAAGTGACCCCATTTTGGAAACTAGACCCCATAAGGAACTTATCTAGATCTGTGGTGAGCACTTTGAACCTCCAAGTGTTTCACAAAAGTTTATAATGCCTGGGTGTGAAAAAAAAAAATCAATTTTCCACAAAAATGATTTTTTAGTCCCAAATTTTTGATTTTTCACAAGGAAATTGGACCCCAAAAGTTGTTGTCCATTTTGTCCTGAGTACGCTGATACCAAATATGTGGGGGGGGGAACTGTTTTGGCGCACAGCAGGGCTTGGAAAGGAAGTAATAACGTTTTGGAATGCAGACGTTGGTGGGGGTCATGTTCCGTTTGCAGTGCCCCAGATGAGCCTAACAGTGGAAACCCCCCACAAGTGACCCCATTTTGGAAACTAGACCCCTTAAGGAGCTTATCTAGATGTGTGGTGAGCACTTTGAACCCCCTAGTGCTTCACAGAAATTTATAAACGCAGAGCCGTGAAAATGAAAAATCATTTTTTTTCTCAAAAATGATTTTTTTAGCCAGCTATTTTTTATTTTCCCAAGGGTAATCGGAGAAATTAGAACCCCAAAATTGGTGTGCAATTTGTCCTGAGTACGCTGATACCCCATATGTTGGGGTAAACCACTGTTTGGGCGCACGGCAGGGCTCGGAAGGGAGGGAGCGCCATTTGACTTTTTGAACGCCACATCGTGTTTGGAGACCCCCTGATGTGCCTAAATAGTGGAAATCCCTCAATTCTAGCTCCAACCCTAATCCCAACACACCCCTAACCCTAATTCCAATCCTAATCCTAACCTAAATCCCAACCCTAATTCCAACCCTAATTGTAACCCTAACCTTAATTATAACCTTAATTATAACCCTAACCCTAATTGTAAACCTAACCCTAATTCTAACCCTAATTATAACCCTAACCCTAAGGCTAGGTTCATTTTGCGTTTTACCAGCCCGTTCAACACATAGCGTTGACGGGCTGGTAATGGTATAGCATAACGCGATCGCATTATGCTATACCCGCTAGCGCAGAGGAATCAGCAGATGATTCATCTGCGCTAGCGGTGACGGAGCCCAAACGCTGCAGCCCGCGTCCGAGGCTCCGTCACTGAATGATGGCACGTCGCAAACGCATGCCGCTTTACGGCATGCGTCGCGATGCGCCCTCAAATGGGGGTGAATGGCAGCGTTAACGGACTGCGTTATACCGCGGTGTAACGCAGTCCGTCTAACGGACTGCCATAACGCAGTATGAACCCAGCCTAACCCTAACGCTAATTATAACCCTTACCCTAAGGGTGCTTTCACACTTCCGGCGGGCGCCTGTCGGCGCCCCCGGCATTTTGCCGCAGCGCCGCATCAGAAAACCTGATGCGCCGCCGGCGGCCGCATGCGGTTTTTTGCCGGATGGTTTCTGATGCCCGGAGACATCAGAAACCATCCGGCAAAAACAAAAAACGTTACATGAAGCGTTTTGTCCGGCCGCCGCAATGTACATTTGCGCCGCATCCGGACAAAACCGCATGCAACGCATTGACATGCGGCGCCATCCGGCGCTAATGCAAGTCAATGCAAAAAAAAACGCATGCGGCGCATCAGATTTTCTGATGCGGCGCTGCGGCTAAATGCCGGGGGCGCCGTCAGGCGCACACCGGATGTGTGAAACCAGCCTAATGCTAACCCTAACCCTAATTATAACCTTAACCCTAATTATAACCCTAACCCTAATTATAGGAATCAGCAGATGATTCATCTGCGCTAGCGGTGACGGAGCCCAAACGCTGCAGCCCGCGTCCGAGGCTCCGTCACTGAATGATGGCACGTCGCAAACGCATGCCGCTTTACGGCATGCGTCGCGATGCGCCCTCAAATGGGGGTGAATGGCAGCGTTAACGGACTGCGTTATACCGCGGTGTAACGCAGTCCGTCTAACGGACTGCCATAACGCAGTATGAACCCAGCCTAACCCTAACGCTAATTATAACCCTAACCCTAACAGAAAAATGAAAATAAATATAATTTCTACTTTTTATTATATGTCCCTAACTAAGGGGGTGATAAATGGGGGGGTTATGTACTGTTTTTTTTATTTTGATCACTGTGATAGTTTATCACAGTGATCAAAATGTACTTTTATGAGAATGAATGAAAAAAAATTTGAATCTGCCGCCAAAGCAGATGGGCGGGCGCACTGCGCATGCGCCCGCCATTTTTTTTTTGCAGGGAGAAGAAGCCGGGATCCTGGGGCCTGCGGGAGGACGGAGGACACCGGTAAGTATATGGGGGGGCGACCGGGGGACCCTCATTTTCTCCCCTCTGATGTGCGATCACATCAGAGGGGAGAGAAATCATTTTTTTTTTTTTTTTTTTTTTTGCGATCGCGGCTATGCTTGCATAGCCGCGATCGCAACACCGGGATCGGTGAATACCGACCCGGATCATGTTCTCTGGGGTCTCGGCTACCCCCGGTAGCTGAGACCCCAGAGAATATTTGCCCATCCCCCCACCAGCACAGCGGCACATAGCGGCGGGCGCACTGGGCATGCGCCCGCCATTGTCTTAACGGCGCCGGCACCGGGGGACACCGGAGGGTCTGGGGGCCACATGGATCTTATTGGGGGCCACATGGGGGTCCTGGGGACCCTTTTT